>QPKB01000004.1:5397531-5950031 GCA_003546025.1 Camphora micrantha | reverse complement strand
AATATTTTTTTCACCAATAGTTGTTTTAATTGCATTTAATTTGGCTCCCCCAAGAGAAGTTTTCTGGTTCTGCCTCTGATTGGTCCTGGCTGAAGCCTTACAGATTGAGCAACGCGGCTCAGTTTTGGCTGAGTTTAAAAACCATCATCCTTGATTATCTGAGAATTTGACTCAATAATATCTGTTTATGAAGGATCCAATTATCTGATTTAAACAAAGTATAAGTTGAGATTGATTTTGCCTCCATCTCAAATACGTCAAACTAAGTTCAAGTAGACCAAAATGCATAACTATTACAATAAATGACCCACCCACATTAAGACTAGAGATATGGGAAAAGTTCCCACTATAGCCACTACCATGCCCGCATGGATTTTCTTCTTCTTTTTTTTTCTTTTTTTTTTTTAAATGATGTATTGTAAGTTGTAACATCATTTGTAATGAAAGGTCCTCCCAGAAATACTAGGAAGGGATGCCTACTACTTGGGAAGAAAGGCATCTGGTCCCATTAAGAAAGGGGCAAACCATATTAGAAAGGTGCTCCACTTTTGAAAGAAAAGCAGTATGAGATGGAATGGTCAGTTGCTTGACTTGTGCAATCCAAGAGTCAGCACTCAGTCAAGGGTGTCTCCTTCCGGATATTCACATGGGGATGGAAAAGCATCCCACCAGCCCTCCTATGGTTGGATGTCCACATGCAGCTTTCGTAACTCTTTCAAAAAAATGACGAAAGAGAAAAATGTCGAATCACTAAAAAAATATCAAGAATACTTGTCAAATAATAAAGAAGAACCATCTCTCTTCAATAAGCGTCAAAGCTTACAATAACAATATGAATAAAAAACACACTTACTTGTAGAGAGCAGCAAGGCGTATAAGCTCACTGTAGTGGATGGGATAATGCTTTATCTTTCTCCATTCATGCCATACCGATGCAAATACATAAGTGGGAGTATCTTTCAGCAGTTCATCAAGATTTGGCATAACAACAGCAATTTTGAAGCTGAAGAACCACAAACAAAACTAGTCATTAGTCTTCTTTTTTCAACAAGAGAAATGGCTGAAAATCAGGCTGTGGCACTGACAGACGCACTCTATGCCTAACATCAACTAGTGCAGAAGCTGTGTTTAACGAATAAGAGGAAAGAGAAGCCTCCAATTGAGTAGCCAATTAATATGGAGAAGCTGTCAGTGGTTCAACTCAGAAAATGGCTGGCTTCCCGCGATAAGAGAGAGATAACCACTTTCTTCACCTTTCTTTTACTTGTCTTGGATTTACTTAATTGGTTTCTAATTTAGAATAGTGGAAAAGAGTCCCCTCATTTTTTATTTTATTTTTTCTAGTTATTTTCATGATTTATCAAGACACTAGGATCAGGCAGGGCTTTCAATGTAGGCCATCTGAATTTAGTGGCTTTTTTTTTTCCTTGAACTGGTAGTTTAACTTAATGCAACTTTTGCATGGGTGCCAAAACCCCATTTAGATGGAATTAGGCTTTCATCACGATGATAGTGATGATGATGATGATCTTTACATATACCTAGTTAACTGATAGCAAGAGATGTTGTGTGAATCTTATTACCATTGAATCAATACAAGAAGGTGACAACAGTGTGAGGCCCAAAGGGGATGAGATCATGTCCTCAAAAACTTTCGCAAGGGTGTTCTCACTACTTCACCCCCCAAAACAAATATAATAGAGACATTCCATCACCAGTTCCAAGCAATGCAAAATACTCAAAAGTAAATTCTTTCTCATTCTAATATTCACCCCCAAAACAAATATAATAGACATTCCATCACCAGTTCCAAGCAATGCAAAATACTCAAAGGTAAATTCTTTCTCATTCTAATATTCACAAAAAAAAAAAGTAAAATCACAAGATGGTTTTAAATCTTACCCATCCTTCACAAAGTCACTGAAGAAGTCCAGGTCAATTGTTTCCGAAAACACCACAACACATGCATCTTGGTGGTGATAGAAAATACTTTCAAGGGATCGCTGGTGCCGAACCCCATACATCCATGGTGGAGTATTCCAAACCATAAGAAGTTGCATTGAACACTCATTTTGCCCCAAAAACTGATCCATGAAATCAGAAAAGGAGAGATGTGGATCCAAGCCAGGAAAATATCCCCATCGCCGCCCATCAGCATAGATACGTTGTTTCAATTCAATGTTACTCTGATGTACAGAATTCAACTTCTTAGATTCTAAACCCAAATCCTTTCTAGCTTGCAATGTCTCCCTCCCTGTTCTCTTGTGCAAATGAATCAATGGATTTGCATTTCTAGCATCAGCAGTCTTAGAAATTATATGATTCTTATCAGCATTGTCTTTGGAGACGCCATCTGAAGTTCTTTCTTCTGTAATTTTCTTCGCCTCACTGCGAACTGACTCCGCCCCGCCGAACGGGGTCTTCTCCAATTCTTTCCATATCTTCTTCTGCAGGAGCTTATCGCCCCGCGTCAAGGTTGTAACGCCAGGCATATCAGGATCCTGCAACAGTGGATTGTTCAATGGATTCAGAGCCTCCAGATTCGACCTAAACATTCGATCTTTCCTCAGGAAATCCCCCTTCTTCTCGAACCAAGGCGCCCATCCATCCCTCAACAAGGAGGACGCCCCACCACCGCCCCTTTTCAACAGCAGAGCATCTTCAACTGTCTTAATCTCAGCCAATTTCTTCCCAAGATACTCATCCAGAGGCTGGTCATCAGAGGTGAACACTAAATTACTCCGATCCTCTTCCAAATTCAAATTCATACCATCCAACAGATCATCCACAGCTCCGGATCGCTTATCGAATGCTCGCCGCATGACGCCGGTTACGTGGTCCCAGAAAAGCCCAGAATTCCTCTTCTCCATCGCAGATCCGCCTCGAAAATCCGAATCGTCGTCGTCGTCGTCGTCTTCGATCCCAGCTCCTCGAAGGATCTCCTCCTCGTCGACGACCGCTCTTTCGGAAACCCTAGAGGCGGCGGCGGCATCGATCTCCTCGTCCAAGTTGTCGAGCTCGTCGATGCGGTCGTCGCCGGTGCCGCTGTCGTCGGATGCGTCTTTGTCGGCGTCGTCGGCCAGATCGCGGCGGGGTTTGGATTCGAGGGTGGGGATGGTGGTTTGGGGAGTGGGGTTTTGTAGCCCTAACCCTAGGCGGAGGGAGGGGCTGCGGGAGGCGGAGGAGGTGGGGCCGAGGCGGCTGTGGAGGACGGAGACGGAGAAGAGGAGGAGGAGGGCGGCTATGGCGGCGCATAGGTGGGTCCCACCGAAGCGGGGCCCGCGGCGGGTCCTGCTCATCTTGGAGTAGGAGAGGAGCTGCAACTAGTGTTGGCAGAGATCTGTTCTGTTTCAAGTTAGGGAGAGGCCATGTGATGTGAGGGAAGTGTGAGAGAGAGAGAGAGATGAAACAGCAGGTATTTTGGAAAATCTTCAAACAAAGCCTTAAATTTTTTTCTTTATTTCAAAAAGGAACCATCTAAGTTTTTGGGTAAATCTTCAATTAAGGACCACTGACCATTTAAAGGTATTTTTTAACGACTTTTTATCGCGGTTTAACAACCTTGTCTCAGCACCAATGTTTTCACAATCAATAATGCTACATGGACCGACTCTCTGTCCCGAATTGTGGACCGATCCCAGCTGGAGGCTGAGCTGGACTCCAGCTGGGATCTCAGCTGTTTTGAATAATGGACCATTTCATTCAGTTGGCAGCCCGCTCCAAATTTTCAAAGCCCGCCAAGTTTATGAGTAAGAAGAAAGAAAAAGGGGAAGGAAATGAACGTCTGCTACCCCTCCTCCACCGTCGACGTCCTCGCCAACATCTGGATCTGCCCTTCTGCTTCCACCGCAACCATTTCCAGTCGACTACTCCTCCATCCCCGGCGACAACCTCCCCGCCGAGCTCTTCCCCGAATACACCACTCCCAAACGGTCTCTGCCCAGCTGGATGGATATCGTCTCTCAAGCGCTCGGTGACAAACGAAGGCAAATCTTTTTGTCTGATTCTTCTCCTTCCCAAACGGTCTCTGGATCTCATCTCTCTCTCCCGGAGCAGACGTGCATCCCTGTCGGTGACGGAAGAGGAGGAAGAGGAGCAGCCCGCTGGTCCTTGACGCCCAGGTATGTTGTTGTTGTTTTTTTTTTTTTTTTTATTAAATCGTGCAAATGTTGTTTTTCTCTTTCCATAGATTTGGGGCTCTTTTATTTTCTCTGTCTGCTTTCTCTTTTGCTGGATTTGAAGTTGAAGCAACATGGGTTGGTTATGATGGAAGAAGATGGTTTATTTTGTTCATCTTTTTTGGAGAAGATTGCTGGGTGTTTTAGTTTTTGAAATAGAGATTTTTTTTATTTTGTTTTTTTTTTCTTCAACTGGGATTTTTTTTTAATTGGAATCTTCTGGTATCTAGTTTTGATCCGTTGGAAGAGTTTGAGAGAGAGGATTCTTACTTGGGAAACTGCTTTTTTTGGACATTGTTATTTTCATATTTTCCTCCAGCTTGTTCTCTGTTGAGTACTCTCTTTTATAGAGCACACACCTCAGCAATTAGTCTTTACATGATTACTCTGTTTTAGATGGCCAGCATGTAATCTCTCATGCATCCAGTAATACAGAGGCTCTGAGACTCCCATGTGGAGAATCAATGCATAGATACACCCTCTCCAATTCCAGAGAGGAAGAGTTGGCAGTTATCCGGCATAAGACGAAGAAAGAAAGAAATGAACTTCATGATTATTTCGAAGATTACATCTAAGAGGCCCTGTTTCTACATATGTACAAGATTGAGTTTTGCCTTTACACCGAATGACGGAATTTTTCTTAAATTTAGTATTTCATTTAATTGTTTTTCCCTTGCGCAATAGAACCAAAGGAAGCATAATCAGGCACAATCAATTTTAACTGAATCACTAGGTACTTTTGACATAATGAAAATAACTGGATAAAAAAAAAAAAATTTCAGTCTGGAGTAGCTGCAAGATCTTATTTATACTTTAGCAGCCAAGAGCTTATGCAATGAAATGTTATCGATACGAACATATGATTTAGTGGCAGCACTTATTGGTATCTGGGTCCAATCCAACCTGAATTGCCTATATTCATCTGCATAATGAATTGTCTGATTGCTTGTGTCAATTTCTATGTCACCAAGAAAAGCATGAACCCTAACAATGTCCTTTTCTTCATGAGCACGGTACAGGACACTTACGAGTAGAATATAGCAGCTCTTCTCCAGAAAGATAATTTTAAACTAGTTGTCCAAAATCCGGTACTTTCATGCATCGAAGGCTACTTTGAATATTGAATGGAGATATATGAACAGGTTATTTAATTTATATAAGTTTTGAAGAAAAGGGTAGCTCGGGCTGATTTTTTAATTGATTGTACTAAAAGTTATGCCTTATTAGAAAAGAAGGTTCCTATGCATATATTTAAAAAAAGGACCCAATGTACTAATTGACTGTCTCTGTCTCAGTTGTCACTTGTAAGAAGACCTTTTTTTTTTTTTCTTTTTTGTGGGACTCTTCCAAAACCGGAGCGAAGTTGAACAATGATCTGAGTAGGGATGCTAATGGGTACGAGTTGGGTTGAGACCCATGTATTACATGTTGAGGTTCTCCCTAACCCCACACAATTATTAAATATGTTGAAGCTGCACCCAACCCAGATATATTCGAGTTGCAATCCAACCGTCAAATTCATATTAACAATAGAGATCCCAATTTTTCAGAAAAAATGGCAGTTATGTTAATCAGAACACTTATTACGTGTTTCCCAATCTAATTTATTAATCATCATTTAATAAATTAAGTGTTAATCTTGTATGGAGTAAGGAAATAGGAAAATTCCCAAATCAAGGCTCAGTTTCAAGTCGGGAAACCCCTAAACTGTTGTGTTTATTAGAGAGAGAGAGAGAGAGAGAGAGAGAGAGAGAGAGAGAGATTACTATCAAATTGGGAATGCCCCAAATTGCTCTGCTGTGTTTATATAGATATAGAGAAATGGGTGGAGACCCGGTGAGGAAGTGGGAAATGTCTCATAGGGATTCATGTTTGTTTTGGGGGGGTGGGGGATGGATTTATTTGTTCGAGGATGATGACCCTTTAGGTGTGAGTAGCCCAAATCAAAACCGAGGGGGGGGGGTGTTGATTTTTGATTCGGGGATGATGACCCTTTGGGTGTGACTAGTCCAAATCAAACCCAAACCACATAATGGCTGGTTGGAAAAACACAACCTGCACCTGACTCGTTCAGAGTGAGGGTGGTTTGAGCCAGGTTTCATGGGTTAGTTACTGGTCAGGTTTTGCACCCTTGATCTAAGTACTGGTTGTGATCTGAACATATATCCATGCCTTGAAGCTACCCAAGTTGTCCCAAGGCCAAGCTGACAAGGAAGCTACAATCTTTTCTTCTTTTGGGTTCTATCCATTTTCCCAAATTGATAACCTCACAACCCCACTATGATTTGTTCAAAATAGATAGGATTAGCCCACCCCCCCCCCCCCCCCCCCCCCAAAAAAAAAAAAAAAAAAAAATGGATTACCCAATGGAGTGAACAATGGAAACTTAACATAAAATGGTGAGAGATAGAGAGAGAGAGAGGGAGTGTGTGTGTGTGCGTGTGACAGATAATACAGAGTCTCAAGAGACTCTTCTGCAAGCCCTTTTTCCTTTATTAAGGCAATCAAGTCATCAAGCATCAGTTAGAATTACACTACAATCAATTTCCTTTATTATATATATATAATAAACGACAATGAATTCCCTTTATTAAACCAGTAAATCACAATTGATTCCCTTTATTATTTCTTTTTACTAGAAAGAAATGTTTTTGGACTTTTCTTTTCCCCTATGAATTTGTGAATACCCTTACATGTTATTCCATATATTTTCCACATTATCATGTTTGCTTTTGTTGTTTAAATGGAATTAAAGCAAGTTTTGTCAGATTTGTTTGACGAGTTTATTGGCTCGCTCTCACACATACGCACTGTGTGCGTACACGTGCGTTGTTCGTTTCGTATGAATGATATGTATGCTCAAGTTATGTTGCTAATGAAAAATAATAAAAAGTGAATTCTGATAGCTTAGTTTTACAAAATGACGCCTCGTTTTTCTGAACACGATGCATTTTTTTTATCGAGTTATTCTAAACATCTGAATGCTTTATTTGTTTTTCAGAAGCATGGAAGAAGATGGATTATCACTTGAGTTTGATGGAGACGACAAAGAAATTGAAATGGGGATGGTTGGGCAGGAATTAAACAGCGTTGAGATGGAGAAGCCCTTTGAGGAAGGTGATAACTTAGAAGAGGTAGTAATGGAACCTCAAAGGGGAATGCTATTTGATTCAATTGAAGAAGTACATGAATATTATGCAAGGTATGCCATGCGAATCGGGTTTGCTGTCGCCCAAAGAACCTCAAAAAAAGGATCGGATGGGAAGAAGAGGTTTGTTACATTTGCTTGCACTAAGGGTAAAAAGCCAAACCCAAGTGCAAGCAACCCAGTTAAACCCCGTCCACAATCAAGAACGAATTGCAAAGCATCGTTAAATCTTTCTTTGCAATTCGACGGGAAGTGGCTTCTGAACTCATTTGTGCTTGAGCATAACCATGATATGAGTCCGAACAAAGCTCGGTACCACAAGAGTAATCGGAAAATCCCACTACATGTGAAGAGGCAGCTTGAGTTGAATGACAGAGCGGGTATTAGATTGAACAAGACTGTTAGCTCATGTGTGGTAGATGCAGGGGGGCATGAGAATCTAACATGGTTAGCAAAGGATGCACGAAATTACATGGATAAACTCAGACGCTTAGAACTCAAGGAAGGGGATGCCGAGGCAATGCTGACATATTTCAAAAAAATGCAGCAAGACAACGGATCCTTTTTTTATGTCATGGATCTTGATACAGAGCATCGAGTAAGGAACATCTTTTGGGCTGATGCGAGAAGTAGAGCAGCATTCGCTGAATTTGGTGATGTGGTCACGTTTGACACCACCTACTTGGTTAACAAATATGACATGCCTTTTGCTCCTTTTGTGGGTGTGAATCACCATGGACAGTCGGTACTATTAGGTTGTGGTTTGATATCACGAGAGGATACAGATACATTTGTTTGGCTGTTTCAGTCATGGCTTGATTGCATGTCCGGGTGTCCTCCTAATGCGATAATCACTGACCAAGATAAGGCCATGCAAAATGCGATAGGAATAGTATTTCCTAAAGCACGACATCGGTGGTGTTTGTGGCATATCTTGAAAAAGTTGCCTGAAAAAAACTGAGAGGGTATAATGACTATGATTCAATCAAATTTCATCTTCTTAATGTTGTCTATGATTCGATGAAAAAAGAGGAGTTCGAAGAGAATTGGGCGAAGTTTCTTAATTCATATCATCTAGAGGACAACAATTGGCTAGCGGGATTGTATGACGAGAGGTACCGATGGGTGCCAGCTTTTGTGAAGGATATTTTCTGGGCAGGGATGTCAACAACCCAGCGTAGTGAGAGCATGCATGCCTTTTTTGATGGCTACATTAATTCTAAAACCACCTTGAAACAATTTGTTGAGCAATATGATAATGCTTTATCTAAGAAGGTGCAATTAGAAGCCGAGGAAGACGCCCGTTGTTCCAATGTATACATTCCACGTGTGACCCCTTACGAGTTTGAGAGGCAATTTCAAGATGCGTATACTCTTGCTAAATTTAAGGAGTTTCAGAATGAAATAGCCGGTAAGATCTGTTGCAATATTTCCTCAGTTAAGGTAGGAGCTGAGTTTTCTGAATTTGACGTGGAGGAAGATGTGATAGTAGGAGAAGACAATATCAGACATTTTACTTTCAGTGTTCATTTTGATGAGATATCAAGAGAAGCTAATTGTAGTTGTCGGTTGTTTGAGTTTAGAGGTATTCTCTGCAAGCACATTATCGTTGTTTATTTGAAGAAAAAGGTTTATCAAATACCCGGGAAATACGTTTTAGAAAGGTGGAGTAAAAATGTGAGAAGAAGCCACACAAAAATCAAGATCAAGTATGACAATTGGGAGAGGAAGCCTGAAGGTCGCCGTTACGACAAAATGTTGACCATTTTCAATCGGGTCAGCGATAAAGCCATAGATTCTGATGAAAAGAGTCAGATGGTAGTATCCTCATTGCTAGAAGTGGAAGCTGAGTTAGATGTTGCTAAAGAGGTTGCTGTATGCAATAGACCTATGTCTATAGGTGTACATAAAGCTTCAAAGTCATGTCATGATAATACTCTTTCTTGGCAAGAGAGCAATAACCGCGTGTTTGATCCAATTAAACACCGCCAGAAGGGCCGACCGCCAGAAAAAAGAAGACAGTCTAATATTGAAAAAATTATTAGGAAGAGTCGGAAAAAAAACAAAAAAATGACAAATAAGGTTAGTCTAAACGTTTTATTTTTTGAACTCAAATAAACACAACATTCAATTATTCACAATCTAATTGATAACAATTTCGTGCATGTGCAGGGTACGACAGTGGTTAATCAAGGAGAGGAGATTGTCACTCAAAATTCTTTGAATTTAACCGTAAGAATGCCACCCATTTACTATATGTTGTGCTTAGTTTTATTGCATATGGCAACATATACTTTTGTTTCATATGCAGGTTTCGGGGTTAGATCTTGATTTGAACCTTTAAGAAGATTTGCAAGACTGATCGATGTATTTTGAATGTTAATCGTGGTATCCGAATGTGGATATTATATGGCTGGCGGATGTTGGGATTTTTTGTTAAAGCGCCCGAACATTGGATTACATGCCAGAGGAAGAACTAGTCCCCTGTGACCAGAGCCCCCATATTTGTTGTTCAGGTACACTACACACACTTATTCGCATTAGAAAATCAAAATAAATATATATATATATATGATATGTGAGATCAGGGCTACAACCAGGTGTTTGTATGCATTTTAGCTGGCCATATGGAGTGGTTGTTTGAACTATAAATGACTGTGATCTCTAACACAGCATTCAGTTGTATCTTTAACTATGAATGGTTGTTTCAAATTCATACATGTTATTATAAACTAGACAAGAGGTCGTTTGAGAGTTCGTATCAAACAACTCTATCTTTTAATCTTTTCTTCTTCCTCCCCCTCTGTTTGGTGTTTGGTAGAGAATAGATCTTCTTGGGGAAATGAGTTGAATTTTCTTTAATTGTGATTCTTGGATATTGAGCTTTGTGTGGATTTTGGTTTCCTTAGAATATTCTGGGAAACATTGCAAGATAAGTTTATCTAGTATCTGAACATGGCTATGTTGTTGTGGTTTATTGGGGATAATTTAAATCCTGAACATGGCTATCTTGTATCTCAACAGGGCGCATGAGAACACTGCATGTGATTGGTCACAAGGACAATCTTTCGTATAGACAAGTTGCATATATATGTTAATCTTTTGTATATGAATGGAACTATCTTTCACATTCCATATAAGGGCGAGCTTCAGAATAGTTCAATGGGTAATTGAATTTCAATTTGACAAGCATTGTTGCAAAATGCAGCTCATACTTTCTTAGTATACTTCTATTTTGCTTGAGATTAATTCAAGATATTTCTTGTTGCAGGACCAAGTTTTAGAAGACGGTTCTTCACAAGATGGATTTAGTGCATTCTATTTTGAGCTCCTTGTGACACATTTTGTATTGACAATGTGCAGATATCTGTTAATTAATCTCATGTATATGACTGGAACAATCTTTCGGATTGGATGTTATTTATGTAATTATTGTAAATCCGATCAATGTAAAAGTAGTGCCTCACCAGAGTACTTGCCAATGATATTAGTCCCCATTTGTATTCGATGTAAAATCTTGGTATTAGATGGCATATGCGAAGGTCTGACAAAGCAAATTCACATGTAGCAATTCTGTGTAATAAGGTTGGATGAAATGAATACTGTGTTATTATTGTTTCATTCAGCAAACCCAGTGTCTTTGATATATAATCTTCAGACTTTAAGATGGCATGGATACTATGGTTTGAAACCTCAGTAAATGCGTATGCTCAATCCAGCTTGAGAAGGTTTTTTGAATAAAATACTGAGGT
The DNA here is from genome assembly GCA_003546025.1 of Camphora micrantha. NCBI lineage: Eukaryota > Viridiplantae > Streptophyta > Magnoliopsida > Laurales > Lauraceae > Camphora > Camphora micrantha. The sequence continues at coordinate 5,938,953 of QPKB01000004.1, read as the reverse complement.
TTCAGTGTGGTTCTATACGAAGGTCTGACAAAGAAAATTCACAAGTTTCAATTCTGTGTAATAAGGTTGGATGACAGAAATGTGTTATTATTATTTCATTCAGCAAACTCCTGTATTTGATATAAAAGCTTCAGCCTTCAAATAGGATTGCATATACTATGGTTGGAATCTGTATATGAGTAGGTTCAACCCTTATATGAGAAAGTTTTTTTGCATACAATACTGAGGTTTCAGTGTAGTTATATGTGATGGTCTGACATAGCAAATTCACAGGTTTGCATTCTGTATAATAAGGTTGGATGAGATAATCATGTGTTATTATTGTTTCATTCAGCAAACCCCTGTGAATTTGATAGAAAATATTCGGACTTAAAAATGGCAGTGCATATACCATGGTTGGATTCTGTATATGAGTAGGTTCAACCCTTATAAGGGAAGGTTTTATGAATAAAATACTGAGGTTTCAGTGCGGTCATATGTGAAGGTCTGACAATGCCAATTCATCATGCTTCATTCATGTGTAATAAGGTTGGATGAAATAAATATTGTGTTGTTATTGTCTCATTCAGGCAAACCCCTGTATTTGATATAAATTCTTCACACTTCAAGATCGCAGTGCAGATACTATGGTTTGAATCCTCATATGAGTAGGTTCGACTCTTATATGAGAAGGTTTTATGAATCAATTACTGAGGTTTCAGTGGGGTCACATGTGATGGTCTGCCAAAGCAAATTCACATGTTTCAAACCAGTGTTATAAGGTTGGCTGAGATAAATAATGTGTTATTATAGTCTCATTCAGGCAAACCCCTGTAGTTGATATAAATTCTTCAGACTTCAGGATCGCAGTGCATATACTGTGGTTTGAATCCTCATATGAGTAGGTTCAACCCTTATATGAGAAGGTTTTATGAATAACATACTGAGGTTTTCAGTGTGGTCATATGTGATTGTCTGACAAAGCAAATTCACAGGTTTCAATTCCATGTTATAGGGTTGGATGAGATAAATGATGTGTTATTTATTGTTTCATTCAGCAAATCCCTGTATTTGATAGAAAATTTTCGGACTTAAAAATGGCAGTGCATATACCATGGTTGGATTCTGTATATGAGTAGGTTCAACCCTTATATGAGAAGGTTTTATGAATAAAATACTGAGGTTTCAGTGCGGTCATATGTGAAGGTCTGGCAAGTCCAATTCATCAAGCTTCATTCATGTGTAATAAAGTTGGATGAAATAAATATTGTGTTGTTATTGTCTCATTCAGGCAAACCCCTGTATTTGATATAAATTCTTCACACTTCAAGATCGCAGTGCAGATACTATGGTTTGAATCCTCATATGAGTAGGTTCGACTCTTATATGAGAAGGTTTTATGAATCAATTACTGAGGTTTCAGTGGGGTCACATGTGATGGTCTGCCAAAGCAAATTCACATGTTTCAAACCAGTGTTATAAGGTTGGCTGAGATAAATAATGTGTTATTATAGTCTCATTCAGGCAAACCCCTGTAGTTGATATAAATTCTTCAGACGTCAGGATCGCAGTGCATATACTGTGGTTTGAATCCTCATATGAGTAGGTTCAACCCTTATATGAGAAGGTTTTATGAATAACATACTGAGGTTTTCAGTGTGGTCATATGTGATTGTCTGACAAAGCAAATGCACATGTTTCAATTCTGTGTTATACGGTTGGATGAGATAAATAATGTGTTATTTATTGCTTCATTCAGCAAATCCCTGTATTTGATAGAAAATACTCGGACTTAAAAATGGCAGTGCATATACCATGGTTGGAGTCTGTATATGAGTAGGTTCAACCCTTATATGAGAAGGTTTTATGAATAAAATACTGAGGTTTCAGTAGGGTCATATGGCAAAGGCCACCTCTATTCGATGTATATAATCTATTTTTATTTGCTTGCTTGCGTAGGTCTCACAAAACATTGAAACACAGGTTTGAGCTCTGTGTACTGAGGTTGGTTGAATGAAATACTGTGGTTCCACTGTTTCATTAGACAAGGGACTTGAAAGTATTCGGTTTAAAACCTTCGGGCTCATGCGAAGGTCTGACAAAGAATATTTGTGAGGTTTTGAAACTGTATATATACTAAGGATATATATGCAAGAAATACTGAGGTGGAAGTGTTTCATTCAGCGTGGTCCATATACTATGGTTTGAATCCTTATATGCTTGGGTTCAACCCAGATTGAGAAGGTTTTATGAATATGTATTTGAGGTTTTAACGCGGTCATTAGTCAAAGGCCACCACGTGAGTCTATTTATTATCTTGCATGCGCAAGTCTCACAAAGCATATTCACATGTTTCAACTGTGTACTGAGGCTGGTTGAATGAAATTGCGTGGTTTCACAGTTTCGGTAGACAAGAGACCAACCTGTATTCCATATAAAACAAGAATAATTGCAAGCTCATAAGCATAAGAAACAAACGACAGCTGTCATAGTAGTAAAGTGTATCAAGCATAAGAAACGTCCACATCAGGAACAAAAAGCCAACACGGATGATAGTTCAGGCGAGTATCACTGATGTCCTTGACCCAATCTAGCAAGAATATCAGAAAGGGCCTGATCAACGGAATTGAACCGGCCATTAACTGCAGCAAAACCTTCATCAATTTGCACAGACAACCCCTGCACTTGTGCTTCTAGTACAGATATTCGGTCAGACTGTGGTTGTTGCTCCCCCTGACCATGTGCGGGCAGATCATCATCGTCAGCCATAGCTGCATCCCAAATGGGAGGATTAAGATGAGACGAGGATTGAGCCAAGGTACGAGCATTGATGGGATTTTTGGTTTTCTGAGTTATCTCATTCGACCGCTTTGGAATGCCTTTGAGAGTGAGAAAATCCGTGACCAGAACACCAAAGGGAAGCAACGAATTCTTCTTAGCTTGAAGAGTCTTGACAATGACATTGAAAATGATTTGAGGAATATTGACCCTTTTTCCTGTTCCAATGCAGTATAAGAGATAACCATTTGGTTGAGCCACATGAGACGTATGACCCCTTGGTTCGAGATTATGACAAACAAACCGATTAATAAATCGATACTCTTCTGTCAACTTCCCATGAGAGAGTACCCCGCCTGGCCAAGAGGTTTCGGCCCCGCAAATTGTGGTTGCTACAAGATCATAATTGATGGGGGCACGAAGCTCATTTGGTATTGGATAATCGGAATTATCCACAATCGGTATATTGATGAAAGCTGCAATGTCTGGAACAGTAATTGTTATCCATTTTCCGCGAATGAAAGACTTGATTTCCCCGGAATTCACTATTTCCAAGTTGCAATAAAATTCCCGAACCCAGTCAACATGTATCTTTTTAGAGCTGAAGTTCATCAAAGGAAACCAATTGCGGTTGACTAAACTGTGACAAACACGCCTGGTGTGAAGTTCTTCAGCAATTTCTCTTTCAGATTCAATGTTACGACCTTCAAACTGTGCATAGAACAAGTCCGATTTCTCCAAAGATGGAAACCGAGTATGATCATAACCAGAAGCAGATTTGGAGGAACCCACAAGAGGTCGCTTTTTAGGAGCCATCGAAAACAAAAACTGGGATGACACAGGTTGACAAATATTCCAAGTCAGTAAACATCTAGCCAACAAACCTGCAGAAAAACAATTAGGTAGCTCCACCCATCACTGTTCTCAAACAACCAAATAACACATTCATGCAAGAACCATCGCACCAATAAAACAACTTCCGACCAATCCAATGCCATTTCCAATTCAGAATCATCAACAAATGCCCAAATCATGAATTCATCAGGAAAAAAAAAAAAAAAAACATAGGGCAACTAAAGCTCCCAAGCTACAATCCAATGCAATGAAGAAAGAGAGTTAGAAGTTGGGGGTTTGTAGCTTTGAAAGTTTGAGTTTAAGGGAGGCTGTTGGAGTTTGAATAAACTCAAACTATTTGTGTCTGTTTTTTAGTTCAATAAAGGGTCCTGTCATGACTAAGTCCCGTTTGATTAGGTCTTTATCAGTTGTGCACATTCATAGGTTGTGCCACAAATATAGGAAGTGGTGGTGGCTTAGTTGAGTCAGTTGAAATTTTTGATTTCTCTCTTTATTTGCAAGTAAGATGTCTGTAAACACCTCTAAATTGGTGTAGTATGTTTAAAATTAATAGAGTAGTAGTTCAATATAAAGTCTTCTTCTTCCTGAAATTTATTGTTTTTTGTATTGATCATTTGGATATTAGAATTTCACTTTTATTATCTTTCAATGTAGACTATGGAGAATGACCAGGAAAGGAAAAAAGAGGGAGATACCTGAGAAAATGTGAATCGAGATGCACAAAATGAAGAGAGGAAAAAAAATGTCGAGAAAATCACATACGTGGATAATGAGAAACGAAAATAAAAAGGGATGACCTATAAAGGATGGAAGGAGATGATGACGAAAAGAAAGAATGAAATAAAAGAAAATACCTGGAAGGTGAAGTAAGCCCAGACGCACCACAGCAAGAAAAGGGGCGGAAAGAAAATGGGGCAGAGGAGGAAGAGAGGCGAAACGAAAAAGAGAGGCGAAACGAAAAAGGGAAAAGAAACGCACTGATATAACTGTCAGGCTCGCTCGAGCGGACATGCTGTTCGCTCGAGCGACCCGCTCTCTGTTTGAAAAAATCAATGCACAGATATGCAATGGGTCGAGCGAACTGAGCTCTGCGATGGGTTCGCTCGAGCGGACTATGTTCTGTCTCCAATATTGCGATCCAGAGAGTTGATGGCTCGAGCGGACTGAAATTTTGGTCGAGCGAAGACTTCTCTGGGTTGGGTCGCTCGAGCGGACATGTGGTTCGCTCGAGCGACCCGCTCTCTGTTAGAAATCGCTCAGCACAGATATTCATTGGGTCGAGCGAACTGAGCTATGCGATTGGTTCGCTCGAGCGGACTATGTTCTGTCTCCAAAATTGCGATCCAGAGAGCTGATGGCTCGAGCGGACTGAAATTTTGGTCGAGCGAAGACTTCTCTGGGTTGGGTCGCTCGAGCGGACATGTGGTTCGCTCGAGCGACCTGCTCTCTGTTAGAAATCGCTCAGCACAGATATTCATTGGGTCGAGCGAACTGAGCTCTGCGATGGGTTCGCTCGAGCGGACTATGTTCTGTCTCCAAAATTGCGATCCAGAGAGCTGATGGCTCGAGCGGACTGAAATTTTGGTCGAGCGAAGACTTCTCTGGGAATATTCGCTCGAGCGGACATGTGGTTCGCTCGAGCGACCCTCTCTCTGGATGAAACCGTTCAGCACAGATATTCCTTGGGTCGAGCGAACTGAGCTCTGTGATGGGTTCGATCGAGCGGTCATTGGGGTCGCTCGAGCGGACTATGTTCTGTCTCCAAAATTGCGATCCAGAGAACTGATGGCTCGAGCGGGCTGAAAGTTTGGTCGAGCGAAGACTTCTCTGGGTTGGGTCGCTCGAGCGGACATGTGGTTCGCTCGAGCAGACTATGTTCTGTCTCCAGAGTTGCGATCCAGAGAACTGATGGCTCGAGCGGACTGAAATTGTGCTCGAGCGAATACTTCTCTGGGTTGGTTCGCTCGAGCGGACATGAGGTTCGCTCGAGCGACCTCTTGTAGTTCTGATAGTTGAGCGCTTCTTCTTGGAACGAGTTTCTTCACAAGATTGGCAGTCCTTTTCTATCGTATCCCGGTTTTGTCCAATACCTAACGCATTAGCCAACCTAAAATAAAGACTTTACGGCTATGCGAAGGTCCGACAAAGAATATTCATAGGTTTTAGAACTATATGCTAAGGACATATGCAATCAATACTGAGGTTGAAGTGTTTCTTTCAGCGTGGTCCAATACTATGGTTTGAATCCTTACATGGTAAGGTTCAACCCACATTACGAAGGTTTTATGAATAAGATACTGAGGTTTTAATGTGGTCGTTAGGCAAAGGCCACCACGTAAATCTATTTATTATCTTGCATGCGGAGGTCTCACACAACATATTCACAGGTTTCAACTATGTGTACTGAGGTTGGTTGCATGATATACTGTGGTTTCACTGTTTCGTTAGACGAGACGAACCTGTATTCGATATGAAACCTTGGGGCTCATGCGAAGGTCCGACAAAAAAAAATAATTGCAAGGTTTTAAAATTGTATACTAAGGATAAATGCAAAAAATACTGAGGTTGAAGTGTCCCATGACCCCTGTATTCAATATAAAATCTTTACTTAATCTGGCAGGGCATATTCACAGGTTTGAGTCGTTATATACTGAGGTTGAACACAGTTTGAGTGGGTTGAATGATTAAAATACTGAGGTTTCAGTGTATCTTTATTCGACATAAGACCTATTTATTAGATGGATTCGTAGGTATGACAAAAAATTCACAGGTTTGACTTCTGTGTACTTAGGTTGGTTGAATGATATGCTATGGTTGTAGTCTCAGCTTATGGCATTGTATACAATGGTTTGAATCATATGATAATGTGAGAAGTTCTGTCTTAATGAAATTCTGGTGTTTCGATGCCTCATTAGCTAGGAGACTTCCTGTATTCGATAATCTAATAGTGCTAAAAGATCGTAATGGTCTGCACTTAACAATTATAGTGTGACAATCAATTAACACCCGTTACCAAAATCCATTATCAATTAGTAAATCCACTTTCTCTTATTGAATTTAATCTTGACACGCACAAAAACTACAAGTTTCTCGTTACATTCAATTAATATAAATCAATAAAATTACAATAGCTCCATATTAAGTGAGCCAAGAGTGTGGCTACTTGATATACAAAATAATCTTGTCAGCCTAGTTTGTATTCAATACAAAAAAAAGGTTGAACGACTGAAGTTCTGATATCCCCAAATAGGTACATTTAAGGAGTTTCATAATCTCTTGAACTCCCTCACATCAACACACATTCCTATACACGAATTTCTGTACGCCACCTGCAATGGCGATGAGATCAATGTTAGGAAACAAAAGAAGAAATCACCGGACAATAAAATTGTAAGAGAGTATTAATTTGATCACTAAAACTAAAGAAGACATATTGATAAGACGATAGTTTTTGTTAATACCATTTCCATAAGAAACTCTGCCAGGTCAGCCTATGAGTCCTCATGTTTGTCATTTGGTATTCGACCAAGTAATAAATGGGCAGCTATTTGTCTTCTATAATCCCGGATTTCATCCTATTCCGAGAACAAAGAAAAACAGTAAGGACTAATAAGAAGTAATGAAAGAAACAGACAACAAAATTAGGACAATAAGATTCATTCAAGGTATAAGTAAATCATCTCTAAAAATTCAGCGTATTTACCGGCTGAAAATCAAATGTATCACCACGCGATAGACAATCCATAAATTTCATCACGTAGACGCCACAATCATAGCTGTTAAAATAGGGAAATAAGATGGATTGTTATACCAATTAGAATAGATACTTTAATTCTCATATGAGCCGCTAATAGAGATACATACCCATTGTCCTGTTGAGGGCAGTCATCAACGAAATGAATATCAGCATCATCCCATTTATGAATTTTCTTTTGTTTAAATTGTTCTTTTAAGACGGATACCTGTATAAAGGGAATATAACAGCTAAGTTATATATACACGTACGTTGTGTATTTCAAACATTTCACAGGAGCATATAGTAAAAATATGGGTACTCACCGTTTCATTCACGTATGCAACGTCACGACAGGACTTCAAAGAGTTGTATATACAAAACAATTTCTTGCTTGAATCAAGTACAAGGAGAAGCCAGTGTTTTGAAGCCCAATTCATTGGGATGAATATTCTGTCCCACGAGGTTAGGATGGACTTCAAATTCTTCACTTTTAAATGCTTTTTAATTGACTCTTCGTTGTTGGAATGTAATGCTATCTGGGAGTTGGTAAGCTACATGTTAGCACTGATATTCAAAAATAAAAAATCACTACAAATATTAGGAAGAATAATTACATTAAACCACGAAGTGAAGAAGTAACACTTCAATGAATTCAACCCCCCCGTTGGCTTTCTCCCACTGATCAACGTAGCATAGCCGTCGATAATCTAGAAGTCAAGATAGCATGTTCAATGTTAGTTGTCAAGGTTCCAAATTGTATACACTATTGAATGCTTACAATAAGACGTGAAATTAACTACCAACCTTATCGGATATCCAACCTTCTTCATCCAATAAATTATGAATTTCTGAACGCCATATTTTTAGCACGCCCACCTCCTCGGCACTAACGAGAGAGAACTTATTATTTATTAATTAATAAATATAAATAATGATTATCGGGTGTCAGTACTATGGTGTAAAGAGTGAGTGGGTTTATAATGGTTCATACTCTTTTCCAACTTTAGCTTCAAAACTTGCAATGGCGTCCTCCTCTTCTTCCGATATGTCAATCTTTGAAAGGCTTTCATCCACAACCAATCTCTCCCTCTTGTGGCAAATTCCTTTTTTTTTTCCCTCTAAGCTGTGTTGCCTTTGTGCATGCATCGTATGGGGTCCTTAACATGTGTGATGGCTTCCGAACTCTACCCCCAGTTTTCTTTGAAATATGCTCGGCGGCTCTTGATGTCTCAACAGGACTAGACATTGACGGACTTGGAGAAGAAGGATGATCCATACGACGGAGCGAATCATCTACAATATCCACGGGCGAGTGAGGCACCGAGATCCCTTGACTTCGCAGCTCCATATTTTCACTCTTTAATCGTTCATTCTCCTCCTCTAATATGGTAATTCTTTGCTCCAAATCTTTAATCTTCATTTTATAGTTCTCACGATCGCCCTATGTAAGTTTCAAATAGTTAGAGAATAATAGATTTAAAACATGAAGTTAATATTAAAGATTTTGAATAGCACTATCCACTTGCAAACAAATATGGATGGTTAAAATTACAATGATATCCGGCATGCGTTCTTCCATTCTCCTGACTATGAAGTCAGCCATCGCCGTTGTCTCCTGTAACCCATAATTAAAACAAGTATAAGTCACAGGAAGGATGCAACCATACAACCATGACCAAGTACTTGAAATTAAAGAATAAAAATAAGTTAAAAATACCTGAGACACCTTTGGGGGAGATAACAGGGTAATTTCTTCTTGAGTTGGAGTGATTTCCTCAATGACCTAAAAAATAGAGTAGTTGTTTCGTTTTTTGTAGTCAATATCATAAATTACTACAAGAAGTATATCATAGAGAAAAGTGGACGTATACATACCTCGGTATAGCTAAGATTGTCCAGTATAGCTTTAATGGACTTGCTTTGCATGTACTTCGAACTCTTAGCCCATCGCATATAACGTGGATAAGCATTGATGCGAATAGGCGCATATCGGTTCACATGTTCATAAAACCAAGGCTGTAAGAAAAGGTATAAGAATGTAAGTAAAGATGAAAGTCACGAGTTCTATTGTATTGTAACAATTATAGAAACCACAATTAAAATTAAAAAAAAGGATAAATACTTACTTCCAAGAGCATGACACATCCATTTATAAATCCAGTATTCTTCCTTGAGCTTTGGCGTATGCTTTCAATCAAGAACTCATGTACAGCAATAGCCCATGCATAATCATTAACTTTTTCCAACTTATCAACCATGAATATGATATTGAATGGAAATGACCGACATGATTTTGGAAAAAGAAGGGTACTACAAACATACAACATGTACAACTTCTTGAAATCAGCAATCAAATCCAACAGCTTCTTATCCAACGTCTTCTTATTGTTAGATGCAATCTTCTCCGAGATTGCTTTCAAATGCTGCTCTAATGTTTCCGTTCCGATATACTTCTTTTCAAGATATTTATCCACAAATTCACATTCTTCTTTCAAACCGCTTGTTCCTAACTGTATTCTTTCTCCATTCATATTCAGCCCCATTATCAGCGCAACATCTTGAGGTAGAACTGGAAGGAGCTTTCCTCCAAGATGAAATGCACTCTTCTCATTATCCCACCTAGTTATTATCATTGATAAAAAGGTACGCTGACATTTCAAGTTCGTGGGCATCTCTGTAAACTGTCGAAAAGGTGTTTCTCCTATCGCTTTAACATGTACATCTTCTAACTTTAAATCATCGATGAACTTCTTAAACCTTGAAGGGCAGCATTTAGTATCAAATTTTGCAATTTCCCTTGTATTTTGGTTGGCCTGTAAATAATTACCACAAAAGAAAATTAAAATAAACACGAATTCAAATGAGAAGACACTAATGAATTGAAGTCATGTTCAATGATTACCATTCGTCAGTCTATACTCCCTCCCTCTGATATTAAATAAAAGGAAACTTCAGCAGCCAATCCTATCTGTACGAACCAAAACGACCCAACTGGAAATGAACAGGAAAACAAAAAAACAAAAATCAAAACCCGGTCTTACAAAAAAATCAAACAAGAGAACATGAAACCAGCACCCCAAAACTTAAGTTTCAATTGATCCTTCAACTGACATTTGAATTTCAATTGCTTCGAACTTTGAAGTCGCTCTCACATTAACATAAGCATTTCTTGTCTATATATGTGCCAAAGTAAGAATTCAGAATTTCAAACATCCTTGGAGCTAACAGAGTTTATATGAAATAAATTAAAAAAATGAAGATGATACTTAACTAATCAATATTTGTAAGATATATTCACAACTGGGTTCATCCTTTCTACTTCATGTCAAACCAGAATCCTCATATCACAGATTCCTCTACTGATAGCTGTAACAAGAACGGTTTTTTGTGCTAATTTTATTCAGTTTAGCTATATACGAAGACAATAAAATGTATGAAATGGACAACAATCAGATTCAGTGAATAAATTAGCTATATAACAAAACCCAAAGTTAGTATCTTTTTTTTCCCCTTGCCCTTTTTTGTATATTGTTTGGAAGCATTTAGTCCCAAATAACTGAAGTCGTCATCATCTATAGAGCAAATTTGAGGAAAAGATGGAAAGCTATCGAGATCCTAATAAAAATCAGCAGATGATGTGATTCCAATGATACCATAAAAAAGTAACCAAATTAAAAACATACATGCAAATAGAGACCTAATCATCAAACATTCAAATCAATGAATACCAAAAATTAGGATTGCAATAACATGATTAGGATTCCAAATCAGCATATGCAAATCATATGAGGACCCTCAAAAGAAATGAAAGTTAACATAAACATATTAATACTAATAATAATGTTTGATAATAATAATAATAATCCAAATCTCTCAAAAAGCCACAAAATTATTTTTTTTTCTAGCTTTTACCCATTAACCAAACCATCAAAAAAAAAAAAAAAAAAAAAAACAAACCAACCTTAAACCCACGTTCACCTTAAACCCACATTATCTAACATATATCTTCGACAACCCAGCACTGATTTAGTAAATTCAAAAACCAATAACCCAATCCCAGCCATTTCAATGTACAGTGGTCGACCCACACTCCAAAGAAAAGAGGACATGAAGGAAGAAGCAACTGAGAAGGAGCCCAAAAGCCTACCAACAAAGCCAAAGACATAAGTGACCAAACGAAGAAACCCACAAGTGGGTTTTTCTCCAACACCATTGAAGAGCTCAGATCGTCATCGCCCGCCAGAATTGACGGACAGATTCGATATGCTGGGCCAATCAAATGAGAGAGATCCAAAGGAAAAGAAAATCTTCGCCACGATAAACATACAAAACGAAAGTAGGGATTTTGTCCCCCAAAATGGCAGATTGAATCATCGAACATCCAAACGCACCGCTTGATATGCCAAAAAACAAAATTCCTTCAAAAGAAAAAGTGGAAACCATGAAAGGGATTCTTAGTTCCCATTTTCACTGTTTTCCATGATGTTGTTCGTTTTACCTGAAAATGGGTATAAAGATGAGAGCTTTCGATGCCACTTGCACGGTCGATCGATGGATGACGGAGAGAGATCTGCTGATGGGGAGCGAGGGTCGCGCGAAAGTGACAGAGGGACTACAGCTGATCGGCAGAGAGGTTCGCGAGAGAGAGAGAGAGCTTCGATGGAAGGTCGCGAGAGAGAGAGAGACAGAGTGAGGGACGACGCTGGGAGAGGGTTCTGTAGGGCGGGAGAGTGAAAAACGTAGAGAGGGGTCATGTGGGTGGGTTATTTTATATATTGATATTTGTATTAAAATATTGTTTTATGTAAAAGATACATTCATATATTTTATTTTTTCCAACTGACCAATGTTTGCAAATCAACTTCATTTCTTTCATCCCATCAAAATACAAAATATGGACTTTTCGAATTTATTCGTAAAGTACAATTTTACAACTATGAAAATTCTTACAAAGAATTTTACACTTCTAAAAACGAATTCTTTTTGTAGTTTGATTTGCCGACATTGGTCGGTTGTATTTGTAGAAATTGAAAAAATGAAATAGAAACTGGTCTCTGTTGGTATTGATGGGATTTATCGTTCCACGAAATTTGGGGCTTGAAAATTGCATATTATGAAATCGATAAATTATATTTTCCGGCACAGTACAATCACGTTTGCGTTCTTTTCAAACCGCACGCTTTTGCAACTTGGATGAGAAAATCTGCAGAAACGATGTTGAGTGCCCCTGTTTGGCATACCTTTTTGCCCACATCCCGAGGGTTTGTTTCAACGAAAATTGGGGCTTTCAAACTCCATGTTATGAACTTAACAAATCCTACATTCCGGCACAATACAGTACTATTTTTCGAAGTCCATGTTATGACCATACTGCAACCTCAGTGTTTGATTCACAAAACATTCTCATATAAGGGTTGAACCTACTCATACGAGGAATCAAACCATAGTATATCCACTGCCATCTTGAAGTCTGAAGATTTTATATCAACTATGATGGTTTGCTGAATGAGACAATAATAACTCAGTATTTCAGTCATCCAACCTTATTACACGGAATTGAAACCAGTGCATTTGCTTTGTCGGACCTTCGCATATGACAACACTGAAACCTCAGTATATTATTCATAAAACCTTCTCATATAAGGGTTGAACCTACTCATATGAAGGTTCAAACCATACTATATGCACTGTGATCTTGAAGTCTGAAGATTTTCTATCAAATACAGGGATTTGCTGAATGAAACGATAATAACACATTATTTATCTCATCCAACATTGAAACACATAATTGAAACCTGTGAATTTGCTTTGTCAGACCATCAGTTGTGACCCCACTGAAACCTCAGTATTTGATTCATAAAACCTTCTCATATAAGGATTGAACCTACTCATATGCGGATTCAAACCATAGTATATGCATTGCGATCTTGAAGTCTGAAGAATTTATATCAAATACAGGGGTTTGCCTGAACGAGACAATAACAACACAATATTTCATTCATCCTACCTTATTGCACAAGAATGAAGCTTGTGAATTGGCTTTGTCGGACCAAAACAAATGACCTGGTTTGAAACCTCAGTATTTTATTCATAAAACCTGCTCATATAAGGGTTGAACCTACTCATATACAGATTCCAACCATAGTATATGCACTGAGGTTTTTAAGTATGCAGCTTTTGGAACCTCAGTATTTGATTCACAAAACCTTCTCATATAAGGATTGAACCTACTCATATGAGGAATCAAACCATAGTATATGCACTGCCATCTTGAAGTCTGAAGATTTTATATCAACTATGATGGTTTGCTGAATGAGGCAATAATAACATAGTATTTCTGTCATCCAACCTTATTACACGGAATTGACACCTGTGAATTTGCTTTGTCGGACCAGACCCACACTTTGTGTTCATTGTAGTTAGCTTTGGTCTTTCTAACTGGTTCGGATTATGTTCCTTTTTGCACATCTATCAAATCTCTCCTTATGCATTTCCAAAAGAACAATAAAAGAAAGCTATGGCTTTTGTAAAAATAGGGAAAAAAGGGGACCAAACCCCCCTTTCAAAGTCCATATTATGAACCGGAAAACTGCTATTTTCCGGCATAATACAGTCACATTTGCCAGCGTTTCAAACCGCGCACTTTTGCAACTCGGTTGATAGAATCTGCAGGAACGAAGCTGAGTACCCTTGTTTGGCACACATTGATTCGCCAACGTCCTGATGGATTTTTTCTACGAAATTTGGTGGTTTCAAAGTCCATATTATGAACTAAAAAATTGCTATTTTCCGGCATCATACAGTCACGTTTGCCAGCGGTTCAAACCGCGCACTTTTGCAACTCGGTTGATAAAATCTGCAGGAACGAAGCTGAGTACCCTTGTTTGGCACACTTTTTTGCCAACGTCCTGATGGATTTTTTCTACGAAATTTGGGGCTTTCAAAGTCCACATTATGAACAAAAAAACTGCTATTTTCCGGCATAATACAGTCACGTTTGCCAGCGTTTCAAACCACGCACTTTTGCAACTCGGTTGATAAAATATGCAGGAACGAAGCTGAGTACCCTTGTTTGGCACACTTTTTTGCCAACGTCCTGATGGATTTTTTCTACGAAATTTGGTGCTTTCAAAGTCCATATTATGAACTAAAAAAACTGCTATTTTCCGGCACGATGCAATAACGTTTGCCTGCGTTTCAAACCGCGCACTTTTGCAACTCGGTTGATAAAATCTTCAGGAACGAATCAGGGTACCCCTGTTCGGCACACTTTTTTGCCAACATCCTGATGGATTTTTTCGACGAAATTTGGGGCTTTCAAAGTCCATATTATGAACTAAAAAACTGCTATTTTCCGGCACGATACAATAACTTTTGCCTGCGTTTCAAACCGCGCACTTTTGCAACTCGGTTGATAAAAACTGCAAGAAAGAAGCTGAGTACCCCTGTTTGGCACAATTTTTTGCCAACGTCCCGATGGATTTTTTGGACGAAATTTGGGACTTTCAAAATCCATATTATGAACTTAAAAACTGCTATTTGCCGGCACGATACAATCACGTTTCATTGTGTTTCAGACCGCACACTTTTGCTACTCGGATGAGAAAATCTGCAGGAATGAAACTGAGTACCCCTGTTTGGCAGACTTTTTTGCCCACGACCCGAGGGTTTTTTTTGGACAAAATTTGGGGCTTTCAAAGTCTATATTATGAACTTAAAAACTACTATTTTCCGGCATGATACAATCACGTTTGCCTGCGTATCAAAACGCACACTTTTGCAACTCTGATGAGAAAATCTGCTGAATGAAGCTGAGTACCCATGTTTGGCACATTTTTTTGCGAACGTCCCCCTGGATTTTTTCGACGACATTTGGGGCTTTCAAAGTCCATATTATGAACTTTAAAAATGCTATTTTCTGGCACGATACAATCACGTTTGCCTACGTTTCAAACCATGCACTTTTGCAACTCAGTTTAGAAAATCTGCAGGAACGAAGCTGAGTACCCCTGTTTGGCACACTTTTTTGCCCACGTACCGAGGGATTTTTTGGGTTTGAAATTTGGAGCTTTCAAATTACATATTATGAACTTAAGAAATGCTATTTGCAGCCACGATACAATCACGTTAGCCAGTGTTTCAAACCGCGCACTTTTGCAACACAACTTTAGGAACAAGCACATCCAATGCAAGGTGAATAGGGCCATCATCTTGACCAATCACATGCAGTGTTCTCATGCGCCTTGTTGAGATACAAGATAGCCCTGTTCAGAAATAAAATTTCCCCCAATAAACCACAACAACATAGAGCTGTTCAGATACAAGATAAACTTATTTTGCAATGTTTTCCATAATTACTAAAGAAACCAAAATCCATACAAAGCTCGGCATCGAAGATTCACAATTGAAGAAAAATCCATTCATTTACCCAACAAGATCTCTTCTCTACCAACAAGGAAAATCCAGTCATTTACCCCTTCTCTAATCTATAATAACATGTATGAATTTGAAACAACCATTCATAGTTAAAGATACAACTGAATGTCGTGCTAGAGATCGCAGCCATTCATAGTTCAAACAACCTCTCCATATGGCTAGCCAAGATGCATACAAACACCTGGCTGTAGCCCTGTTCTAACATAGGGGTACACACTACACACTAAGACCGAAATGGCCTCTTTTAGCACCTCAATGATTCTCAGCCGAAACCAAACCCTTCGCTCGCCTCATGGATGGCCAAAAGCAAACTCTCCTGCAGCTGTTCCTTGGAAGGATACTCTGGTAGAATCAATTGGTTGAAACTGCGGCAGTGGGAAAAAAAAATATAGAGAAGGTAAGTTGGTACATGGATGGAATAGTGAAATAGAATTAAAGTCGCTGACCCAAAAATAATTTGGACAAAGCTTGAATGATGATGATGCTGATGATTTTTTAACATCACTTCCAATCTATGCCTATACATGTTAGTAGAAGCAGCTCCCACAAATTACATAGCTCAATTGCTTAATAACAAGCAATTATCATTTTCAAATATGCCCACATCCACTCCACAGCCACTAAAGGACTCGATGATCTTCAGTGAAATTATCATTTTCAAAAACAAAAAAAAAAAAAAAACAAATTTCAGTGCAATTATTATTCACATTTTAAATAAACGGAAAATTATTCCATGTTCCATCTGTTTTCTTTTAGTCTAGATTTGATGCATTCAGAATCTGTCACAACAAAGAAATTCATAGTTCAGATTTTGTATACAACAAAGAGATTTATAAATAAATTTAATTTCGTGCTTTTAAAATAATGGCCAACCTTCATAATAAATAATGTATAACTGACACTAGTTGTAACATAACATACAACCACAAACTTTTATTAAGTAAATAAAACTTCTTTGTGATGCTGAACAGGTCATTAGCTATCAAGTAACAATGCTCAAAAATATAATATCAATGATGCCAAATATGTTACATGAACATAGCATAAAAGATAAAGTCCTCTCCTATTTTCCAAGTTCCTTGCATCATAGATAGGATAAGACCCAAAAGCACTTGGTCAATAATCTTAGCCACCTAATTAATTGCAATAGGTTGGAGAAAAGAATACCTAAATAGTAGCCCAATTCATTAAGAAAAACATGAAATAGCAACATGTCTGGCCTGAACCTGAGCAGAAGCTTGATATCATTAGTAGCAGAACCTCAAATCTAGCCATTGGCAAGCATTTCAGTTTTCCTATCATCTCCATCGATAGTACATCTTCAAGCCTCTTCCTGGAAAGAGAGAGTAGGGGGAAGAAGAAAATTTAGCAAACTCCATCCCTATCATGTGCTTCTTTGTACAAATAGCACTTGAACAGAACCAGCGTAACTCACTTCCCAAGGTAGCTTAATATTAGAAACAACTTTCTAAATTCAAATTCTCCCAATGCACGCATTTCTATACTTGCTATCTGTATCCGGGGCTTTTTAGGACTTGATCTAGATGAGCCGGATTCATCTGCATCATGGAAAACACTGAATGATCAACACTTGGACAGCAAAAGAAATTTCAGAAACTTCATACAGTACTCAAACACAAAACTTAGACCACCCACTCTGAATTAGTTAATAGCACATAGCACAAATAAAGAACCAACATAAATTGCATTCCCCAACAAGCTAACAGTTACAAACTTCTACTTTGTATTAGTAAAGGATCACAACACCCTACTTTGTAAGGAAAATCAAAATCAACAAATTACAAACTTCTCATTCAAGAGATACCAAGCTATCAGTTTTTTCAAGTTCCGACTATTGATATGAACTTTCTACATTCCCGCAGCAACCCTTGTTCATATTTCACCCTGTCTTGGAGAAAACAGCGATACCCCACCTCACATCTCCGTGCTTCCCCTTTCCCAAATTCAAATTTCGTGTTGCTGCAGAACATGCATGGAGAGACAACAAACCCCCTAAGTCCGAAATGCCAATCTCCAAGCTTTCAAACGCAACCATCTCAACCAATACAATTGAAAAACAAAATCAGTTCATGCACACTTTGATTTATAAATGAAATCAAGCACAGATTTTATAAATAAATGAAAACAAGTCAAATAAATGGAGGTAAAAAAATTAATATGGGCAAAACTGAAACACAATGATTGAAGTTTACTTTCAATGTCCCAATAGTTGCCAAAAAAGTAGAAGATGGAGAAACGAGTAGAATTGAAACCTGTGAATTTGCTTTGTCAGACCTTCACATATGACCACACTGAAAACCTCAGTATATTATTCATAAAACCTTCTCATATAAGGGTTGAACCTGCTCATATGAGGATTCAAACCATAATATATGCATTGCCATCTTTAAGTCTGAAGATTTTATATCAAATACAGGGGCTTGCTGAATGAAACAATAATAACACAGTATTTCTTTCATCCAACCTTATTACACAGAATTGAAACCTGTGAATTTGCTTTGTCAGACCTTCACATATGACTACACTGAAACCTCAGTATATTATTCATAAAACCTTATCATATAAGGGTTGAACCTACTCATATGAGGATTCAAACCATAGTATTGCCCTGCCATCTTTAAGTATGAAGATTTTCTATCAAATACAGGGCTTTGCTGAATGAAACAATAATAACACAGTATTTCTTTCATCCAACCTTATTCTATTGTAACCTAAAGATTAAAATAGTCTGTATTCATCAAACCATTTATCACATCATGATTATCATCCCTGAACTACAAATAAATCCTTTTTTTATTATTTTTTCCATTTTCTTTATCAGCACTCTACATACGCTTAACCAAAGTGAAGCAAGTGTGCAGCAGCGACACAGTACCACAATGAAATTTCTAGCAATCATCTAAGCTGGGAAAAAAAGAAGCCAAATTTGAGAACACGGATGAGAATGGCAAGCAATATCAGTGAATTTATGTAATCACAGTTCAAGCTCAATGGACCCATCCAATAATAAGCATAACCAACACCCCTTCATAATTCAAAATCACAAATAAGGGACATGTATGTTTCACATTGCAAGCATTGTGAACATTAAAAGAACGGTTCAGAATGTGAATTTGAGGTGGAACAGAATTAGGTTCCAATATGTTGGAAGTAAACATCTAGAAGTCATGACATTAGAGAAACCAAAAGAATCTTCACTCGAGGATAGAAGATTGTAATCAAGAAGGGGGGAAATATACATTCAACCCTTTGAGTCACAAGTGGCCAAAAGCCTGGGCTCCCATTCTGAGATTAAACCTAATTAGGGTGTACAACAATCTTAACTAATTATAAATTCCATCTTTTAATTATGGTTCCTAAAGATTATTGGCAATCAAATAAATACTCGCAATAAAACTTCCTAAAATACAAGATTCCAGTTGACTAAACATGTAATGAGCGCCCAACTAGATACCTAAGGACAGTAATCAATTCACGTGTACTGATCTTCTTAGGCCTTGTTTGATAAATCATATTTTAGACCATGGGCTAGATCAGCATGAACTCGCCAACAATTGTTTAGGGTGGAAAAGCAATCCGAGCAAAATATCCCATTCCATACAACATTCATAGATTATAACGACCACTGAAAATTCTCACTGCCCCAAATGTGCAAGGTTGTTAATAACCAACCATTTTGGCATCAGCAAACTAAACTAGTTGTCATTGAAGCACATTCAACAGAATCCTTAATTCCCTATGATTAATTAAAACAATGAAATAAACAATCGGAAACAGATTCACAAACCACCACATACCAAATCACCTTGCCACAGCTGACCAACATGTATCTATCATCACATAAGAAATAAACAGATCAGTATATGCAATAACAAACAAACAAACATAACAAAAATGATAGGAAAGAAACCCCTAATCCATTGATCAAACCATATATGTATATACTTGAAGAGGGAAAATAAAAACAAAGTTAACAAAAAAGATTAAAAAAAAATAAAACAACAGAGATATGGAGAATTAAATCTCTGAACAACAACCTTTAATTCTCTCCCCAGAAGGACAAAAACCCAGTTCATCACAATTAAGAAAACAAGAACCAGCAAGAAAAAAGAAGAAAATACAAACCTATCTACATCAATCATTCACTGCAGGCGTCAACGATCGAGATCATCCAAACCCCAGTTCAAATCATCCGATGGGCAGACTAAGTGAAAACCAAGAAGAAGATACTAACCCACCATTCATTTCATCGAGCTGTTCGGGCATTCTCAAGCTAAATGCCCCTGCTCGCCACAATTGTAGCAAGATCCTCCTCCACCTCCACCACCATACCTCCTGCCGCCGCCGCCGCCTCCGCACTGATAGCCATCGGATTTGATGGAAGACTGATGGACGAACAGATCTTCACCTCGGGGGTGATGAAGCCGAAGCCGTTCTGGCCGTTGAACCACTTCACGATGCCGCTCGATCTGGTGTTTTGCGCCATCTGCAGACGATTCGAAACCCTACCTCCCACTCCACGAGGAAGAAGAAAACCCTAATCTCTCTCTCGCTCTCTTCTTCTTTGATGATTTTTTTGGTGTCTCTGAGCTTGAGATTTATATAGTGAGTGGACCGTGGGTTTCGCATCGCTTGCCATGTCAACGTCTGGGAGGGAGGATGTCGACGGTGGAGAAGGGGTTGAAGAGGGAGAAGGAGCAGAAACGGAAACGCAGGCATTTCCTGGCAGAGACCATCATCTCCTTTTTTTTTTTTTTCTTTTTTTTTTCATTCTCCGCTCGGATGAAAATTGAATACACAATTCGGTCCACCTTACCGCCACGTGGTCCGCCACGTTGGATCAGTCTCCAAATCGGGACAACAATTCGGTCCATGTAGCATTATTGCTTGCCAAAACACATGAAAGTACTACAGGGAATAATATTCATATATACAAAAAAAATAAAAAAAGAAAAAGGAAAGTAGGGAGAGTATATATAAGCAATGTGGACTTTACCATTTCGGCCATTCTCCTTTTGGAAGCATTGTTAAATGTGCACAATTTGTCCTGCCTACAGTGTTTAGTAGCAACAATCCCCAGTACCCACAGCCCATTCCATATACAGAATGTAGGATTAGAAGCAGCAGCAATCAGCACAAAATGAGTTGCATGTATAGAAACTTAATGGCGCATTAACTGAAAAGTATCAACAAGTACCACAGCATATTGCACTGTGGGGTGTGAAAAATCTATACCATCATTTCACCTCCAGCTCTAATCCAACCTACTCCAATGGTATCAACATAGGGCCAGCCAATCAGATATTTGGCCCTAGCCCATTATAGATTGAGCTTCTGCTGGGGTCCAATACTCCTAAACTCAGCAGGATGGTTAAAGTGTCAGAGGCGAAATTCATTGATTAGGGAGAGCCAAGGATGCACAAATAACAGTGATGATATTGATAATATATGCTTGGGCTCGGGTTGACCCTACCCAAACCAGACCCTGCTCATTGACTGACACCTTTGATTTAGAACAAGTGGAAGAACAATTAGGATTCAGGGTTTCTAATCTTAGGTTGAAGACTGCTTACTCAATTTTTCTGTGGTAACCATGGACAACCATACATTAGACCTTAGGTAGAAGAACCATATGCTGAGGACATTGCGGGTGGTTGTCTGGTTGTAAGACTATTTATGGGCAGGCAACAGTATTCCTTTCTGTTCATGTTTTGTTGTTGTATTTAAGAGTGATAAATGTTTTACATACGTATGTAATGAATATACCTTTTCCTTGACAGTGGTGGCAATCAACTCTCCCACTTCCTTTACAGACGACACATGGTGGATGCGGCTTCTTTCTTACATCCCTCCAAACATTTGACTGTAGTAAATAACATCACCACATTCATCATTAGGAAACTTCTACAAGCATATATTATCTAGCAGCACCAAACAAAACAAACATTTCCTTCCAAGACCAAGCAAATTCACCAGTACTTGTATCTGGGGATGCATCCTTCCAAAACCAAGCAAATTCATCATTAGGAAACTTCATTGCAAGCTCTTAGTACCAGACATGGTTTTCAATTTCCAGCTATGGGTTCCAATTTCCACCTTGCCCCTTACCATTAAAAAAAAAAAACAAATATCCACCTGGCCCCAAAAAACAGAAAAAAAGAAAAGGGGGGCAATGCTATAGACAATGGGTTCAGATGGATAAATTTATGCATGTATTAATTACAATCAGCAACCTTGAAGAATCACTGTTTAACAAGCAGGTAAGAAAGGGGAAAGGTAAAGGTTGAGCTAAATTAGCTCTGGAGAGTAGACCTCTAGTATTAGTAGTAGTTAGGATTTGGGAAGAAAGATGAGCTGAGAAGAGGAGAGAAGTGTTTTCTTTATATATTACCTCCGTTCTGACGATCCAGGAGGGTTTGAGAGGGCCACGCGCGACCAACATGGGTTAGGGTTCCCCTTCTCATTTGAAGGAGATAAGCCGTCCAATCTGCGGGGCACTGTCAGTGTCATCAGAAGCAAGGGCCCTGATGCTGATGCCATCTCAATCAATCTCCCTTTCTAGCGAATCACCACCGTCTGTTTTTCTAACAGAGACAGAGAGAGAGAGTGAGATTCGTGGGTTGGGGGAGAAGGGAAAGACTGAAAGGAGAGCGTTGGTGTGCGTCAGCAATGTGCGTGCCATCTCTGCCCCAAGATCCAGAGACCGTTTGGGAGGGAGAAGAATCAGGCACAGCGATTTGCCTTCGTTTGTCTCCGAGCGCTTGAGAGATGAGATCCAGAAAAGTGGGCAGAGACCGTTTGGGAGTGGTGTATTCGGGAAGAGATCGGCGGGGATGGTTGTCGTCGGAGATGGAGGAGTAGTGAGGGGGAAGTGGTTGCGGTGGAAGCAGAAGGGCAGATGCAGATACCGGCGAGGACGTCGACGGTGGAGAAGGGGTGGTAGAGCTGGATTTCCTTCCCCTTTTTCTTTCTTTCTTACTCATAAACTTGGCGGGCTTTGAAAATTCTGGAGCGGGCTTTCAAGTGAAATGGTCCAGATTTTTCAAAATGGGATCCCAGCTGGAGTCCAGCTCAGCCTCCAGCTGGGATCGGTCCACAATTTGGGACAGAGAGTCGGTCCATGTAGCATTATTGTGAAACAATAAGCACCTTTTAAATCCGGGGATCTCACTCTTTTAATGGCCCCACGTATCAGTATATCAATGCCTTATTGAGGGAGAGTATGGCTGATCTTATATGAAAAATGATCTAAATATTTAGAAATATAGCAATCATGGGTGGATAGACATTTGATATGTATTCCTGCAACACACCTTTACACCCAAAATAACAGCTAATCAGGGGCAGACCCAGAAAATGAAACTCGGGGTGGCCAAATGCAAATTATTAAAAAAAAAAAAATTTAACTATTTAGGGGTTAAAATAATAAAAAAATTATAAAAAATAAAATTTTGAAAACTCGTGGTCCGCCCGTAACCTTATATGTAGGTCCGCCCCTGCAGCTAACTAATCAGATAAATGCCAAATTTGGACATGTGGCAGTTAGGGACAAAAACAAGTCTCTAATGTTCAATTCTTTAGATAGAGTTTTTAAGCTCGATACTTGTCTACAGAGCCAATACACTAAAAGTTGAGTTGTTGGACACCTACCCTCCAAAGAAACAAAAAGGAATGATCCTTGGTTGTTGAGAGAGAGAGCCCATGAATAAAAGAAAAAAAGAATTGTGGCTATAAGTGGATATAGGCCTTTTATATGGGCGCAAGTCCAGGCCTTTTATTTGAATTGAGGCATGTGTATGGTCCTTTGCGCAACCAAATCCGACACATTTTCATCCCGAGCAGAAGAGTTTGTCCAATCCTGGCATGCTTAGTTATTAGACTAAGAATTCAGGCTCAGGCTCAGATCCAGCCCACGGGCATTGATATCAGGCCATCACGTCTACAGTAATTATCCTTTGTGGTTAATACGTTGGGCCTTGTCGTTTTTTTTTTTTTTTTCCTGATAATAACATACGTTCACGGCCCTTTGGGTCAGAATAATCTTTATAGATCCAGAAGAGAAAGCCGGATAAATTTCCACTATAACTCCAATGTGGTAGTGGGATTTCGAACCCACAACCTCCTCTTAATACAAACCGTGGTCCTATACCAACTGTGATTAGAAAAGTGGTTTCTGAAAGAAGGAGAAATCACTTAATGAGGGGGGAGAGAGAGGGAGATGGTCCATTAGAGAAAAGATACCCATGCGGGTCTTGATTTGACATGGATCTTGAAAACTTTGTGAAAAAAGTATAATCATATGCATGCTGGTCTTGATTGGACATGGATCTTGAAAATTTTGTGAAAAAAGTACAATCCTATGCATGCAATGCTAGAGTGATTTTCACAAGTTTTAAAGCCATTCCATTTTTTCCAATTTTTAAATCCCCATGGGCCTCTAAACCATGATCCGAAGCCCGCATCCTCTTAAGGGGGTTTATTAACTAGTACCTAGTACTGTCCTTTAATAGATTAAGTATATGTGACGTGGAGGGTAGGTGGTGGGCTATATATTATAACCTTTGATTTTAAAGCCTCAAAATTTAAGGATTTTAAGAGCAATTATTTATGTTTAATTTATGGTTGAGGATGGCCAGATGGGTGTCTAATTGGCGTATCAGTGTAAATTGGGATGAGTGTTAAATACAAATGCGGTTAATGTAGAGGATTAGATTGGTCATAGGTAGCCACCACCACATGGAATAATAGAGAAGTTGAACTATGTTTTCCCTTGTTTTGCTGTGAGAATTATTTGTGTTGGTTTTGGTTTTGTTTTTTTGACGGGGCTAGATTTTAGTTTTCCACCCTTTTCAATGTCTGCACAGTAGGGCCCACCTACGGTCAATGCAATCCCCTTCTCCCTTGATGGTTGTGGGAGGGGATAGATTTTAGTCTTTTTGAGAAAAAAAAAAAGGTCCACCCTTTTCAATATTTGAATGGTAGATTTGGGCCACCTACTGTTAATGCAATCCCCTCTTCCCTATATGAATTGGCTTCTGTTTGGAATCCACACCAATGTGACTTCTAAAACCATTAGATTTTGGATATGATGGAGATGAATTGTGCCCAATCTACCCATTTCTCTCGTCTTAGGCTTCTTCTTTTTTTTTATGCTATCGGAGGGTTTCCAATCCTTTGGGTTGGACTAATCCCTCCAGACCTAGATCTAAAGGGGCCCAAAGAGAAGCCGGGTAAACTCCCATGTAGCCCCAGTGTAGTAGAGCAGTTTCGAACCTACAACCTCTAGATGCAAACCGTGATCCTATGCCAACTGAGTTACCCCTTGGGATTACATGTGATGGGCTATAAATTATTGGATTCTCCTAAATATTAAGTTATAAAAAATAACGTGGAAAAATAACACATTAAAAAAGATAAATTACAAATTTTACTCGCAAAAGTACAGTGATAACATTTCACCGCTTCATTTAGATTTCGTAAGAAAATCTATAAGATATTTCCTTAACTACAAAACTGTTTGTATGGTTGTGACATGAAGAATACAACACGGGAAAGTGTCAACACTCAACAACGCAATAAGATGAATTTTCATTTAGAAGTTTGAAAATTTTTATATACACCCCTATACACATGAAGAAGGAACGTGGGTGTATTCAGCAAAAAAATTAGGTGCATATAGAATTTCCGTTGAAATTTTCATCTAGCTCAGGGTTTTTGCAGTCACATACACATACGCGGTCACATTGTTTTTCTGCATGGTTCAAGTGTGGGCAGGGACTGTGCCAATAAATGGACCCCATTTAATCATCATAGCCCTTGACATAGGAAACTCAAGGCTTGACACTTTTCTTAAGTCTTTTGAGTGGAGTTTTCTGTTTTGGGGGATTTTTACTCGCCCTTTGTACTATATTACTATCTCTCCACAGTCCTGTCTTATGAAGGTGATTGCTTGGAAAGTACAATTTGAATGATTTTGAGGACCAGACCATTTAATGCTGTGATCAATATATGAATTGCAGGATTTGTGTTTTAACAAACTTGTTACTGAACTTCCGATATAAAAAATGGTTGACACTGAATCCTCCAGCACATTCACATTAAACTAAGTACAAAACCGACCGAAAGTGGGCTGAGGCCCAGGAAAGAATAGCCCCGCCACCAACCGGTACGCCAAGTCCGTTTTCAGGGTAATTGTCCCTCTATTCAGGATCCACCAACCCAACCAGGTAATTCAGGTTTCAGGTTGACACTTCTATAACAGGCCCTAATCAGATTCACTTTGACTAGATTAATAGATGAACACAACCAACCTCAATAATCCGACTAAATTGCGCTATGACCCACCACGCTAATCCTCAGGGCTGGGTTCAGGTTAAGCTTGAGCTGAGCATATAGTGCTCTACCACACCCAACCAACCTGACCCTGTGCCACCTCTGTCAAACACCAGCCACCATCACCATCACCACCATCACAGAAAGGGATTTTGGTAATAGACTGCACAACCCTATTTACTTTGTGTTAGTAAAAATTGATTCTTATCTCGCCCTTCAACATGAACATGACTACAAATCCCGCACTGAATTTCATGTCACTTCTCCCTGGAAAAAAAAAATCCCTTCAAGTCCCCGATGCTTGAGAGCCCCAGTTCGAGTTCTCCATGTAGCCAAAAGAAAATTAAATGGATAAATAACATCTCCAGCAGTGAAGTAGAAAGAAAAAGAAAAAACAAGAAGCCCTATCAAAATTGCTAGCTATTGACTCTACATTCTTCCATCCCCTTTCTCCCTATAAGGATAAGCCACCCAAAATTATGGCTTCCTCTTCTTGGATTTTGCAGTTCTGTGTCCATCTGCTTCGTCTTCATCCTCCCCACCTTTCCTTCTCTTTTTGCCTCCGCTCTCCTTGCTTTTCTGCATAAAACAATGAATGCATGTCAACAAGTAGTTAATCAAGCTGACGACAACTTGGGCAAAAGGAAATATGGATATACCATTAGAGAGATTCTTTTAGCTTCAGCGACGCCCTCCAATAAGAGTAAAACTTCCTCTTCTTGGCAAGGAAATAGAGGAAGTTTCTTGCCTGTAATGAGAAATGGGTGGAAAGAAAATATCAATACTATTCAAACAAAAGAAGCAACTGCAACATTTTAAGTCACCCATGTGGCAAGAGAGACGTACCAATGAGTTTCTCTATCTGAACAAACCACTCCACCTCGTATTGATTGACCAATGAAATTGCAACCCCAGAGCGTCCGGCACGTGCCGTTCGCCCTACCCGATGAATATAATCCTACACTCCATTTTCCAACCAATCAATGAACAAATGGTTTGAGCCATGAAAGGAAATGGGGAAAAAATGACACAAGGACAAAGCTTCTGCAGTGTAAAAAATATTACAAAAAGGTTGGAAAGTGATGGAAGTTCAACTTCAAAGAAAGTTTCTGAGTTCCAAATTAACTTTTGAAGGGTCAGTTTGAGAAACTGGTAAAAAAATCAGTAAATTGTACATGTATGTGTCCCATTGCAATTTCAACTGTCTCCTCGATGAGAAAATTAAGAAGCAATAGCAGCAACACGTATTTACAGGAAGCATGTGAAAAAAAAAAATTTGAATGGCAGCATGTAAAATAAAGAATGATAAGTGGACTGTGATTTGGTAAGTCTTAACCGTTTCAAAATACAGTTGATTGAAATATAGAGTTGTTTCATTTAGACCTCTTTACGGATGGACTGTTTGGTATGTTATGTTTAATTAGAAGAAGCAAACTTGAAATACTACAAAAGTTACATGGGCAAAAGTGTTAGGGAAATTTGTGATACTGTAAAAACAGTAGAGGGAAAGTTATCATATCATAAAAGTTACAAGAGCAAACTTGTTAAATAAAGATCAAAAAGTGCTTCATTGCTTTAGACATGTTTTTTTCTTTAAGTTACTTACGATTAATTTTCAAAAAAAGAAGCAAAAGGTCCTAAAGCTGATTGAATCAGATATCCAGATGAACAGTCTAAAGCACTCGGAACATCTAATTGAATTAGTTTGAAGTCAAATAGACACAAAAATTAGACTTGCCAAAGGAAACCTTCAGTTCTTGGGAAAAAGCTATATCTACCCTCCTTCATAACGTCTACAATTCCATGCTCTTCCCTTGTCAAAGTATCAAGTCAAAAACGTTGAGTCTTTCACTCAACTTGATGTGACCCAAATGAAGCTTTGATGCTCCCAAAAACTCTCAAATGGCTAAAGCCTCCTCCATAAGCATCAACGCTTCACACTGAGATAAAGCTTCATTCCACCATAAGATAATGTGGCAACGTGTCTGACCACTTAACATAAACAGAGTTTTCCCATACCTAAAAAACCAACTAAATTGATAGATAATGCATATAAATTTTCCTCCTAACATAGTAGTGTTAAGACAGATTATAAACCCTTCATTCCGTAATTTGTTTTTATTTTCAATTAAATCATTTCTTGGGGGATTGAATGAAAAGGCCTTCCAATTAACAAGCTTTCACATGCTGATCGACTCCATGGATTGACATCATCTCCTCTTTCTTAGTCAGAGTTGAGGCAGATTAAGGGTACTGTAATTTTGTTAATTAATTACTCGTTAGTAATCAAAATAAAAAGATCCTCCAATTAGCACCT
Source organism: Camphora micrantha (assembly GCA_003546025.1). Classification (NCBI taxonomy): domain Eukaryota; kingdom Viridiplantae; phylum Streptophyta; class Magnoliopsida; order Laurales; family Lauraceae; genus Camphora; species Camphora micrantha. The sequence continues at coordinate 5,910,499 of QPKB01000004.1, read as the reverse complement.
AGATCCATCTAATGTTTTATATTGAGGTAAATCCAACTACAGCGATACTGGAAGATTATTGACCGAGATTTTGTGCATCAAAGCCAAATGTTCTGACAGTGTTTGATAGATTCCACAGTTTATAGCAGTGCATCCTCTATGGAATTGTTATAAATAATACTTTTTTTTTAACGAACAATAAAGATTTTTGGGATCTAAATTTGGTGTTAGATGCTTGTGCATTGCGCTGAAAGATGCAGAAGTCAATAGTAAAAAAAAAAAAAAAAAAAAGGGGGCATACCGAGCCTAACTTGAACCTGGCCCACACTGGGCTGAATTTGACCTGTGTTTTTAAGGGCCGTGCACTGGTCACGTCACGATCTAATTTTGTCCCAGTAGTTAAATGGACTGGACCTGGGCCTATTTATGTTTAGAGGTCCAGCCTGGCCCAACAAATTTTGGACAAAAGGGATAATATATTTTACAAATGGGCATGGACTGACTTCAGGCATGTGGCCAGGCCCATAAGCTAAACAAGCCAGGCTTGGACAAGCTTTGGCTCACCACAACCCAGCCCACAAATACCCTTAGTACAAGGTATTCACTCAGGGTTAGGTATCATAAGATTCAGAACTGCAATTTATTTCTACAGTAGATAACTGCATTTCTCCATTGTTTGAATGCATATACAACAGTGAAAGAGGAAGGAGAATCAGCCTCAGTAAACAACAAAATCAAGAGCTAGAACTTTGGGGCAGAAGTTGGTTAGGATTTATGATTTAATAAAATATAAAAAATTACATAATTTAGGACTAGGCTCCAGCATTGTGCATATCATCAAGATTCACATCTGGAGAACCTGTGCCAGTTTCTGTGGCAATCACTGAACTGCAAAAATCCATTTGCAGGTGCAGAATGCTCATAACACGCAAAAATGCAACAAAAGAATACCCAACTCTGCCAAGCAGTAGACTAGGAAATTATGAAAAAGCAGGCCATTATAAGAGAGAACCTAACCTTAGAATTAGAAGGTATGTCATAATTGATCACCATGTCCACAGAAGGAATATCGAGTCCTCTGCTGGCCACATCAGTGCATATGAGAATGTTACACTCTCCTGCCTTGAACTTGTTTAAAGCTCCCAGTCTCTTTGCCTGTCATAGAAATTCAACAAATAGTGAAGACAGCACAAAGGAGACCATCCATATCTTTTTTTTAAATTTAACATGGGAAATAACTCATGAGATGTATTATATGACAGATGACCAGGATAAATTACTTTCTTAAAATCAAATGGTGCATATGCACCCAACTACTGGCAATCTAAGCTGCTGTTCTGGTTAGCCCCATCAGGGATGAGGCATGCCCCAAACATTGTCTAATCAATGATAAAGCAGCTGGAAAATGAACATTTATGAGGAATATTCATGTCCATCCATCCCTCACCATGGGGTGAGGGACACTCACATGACTTTCCCTCTTTACACAGGAACATTCCCCTTCTGCATATGACCATATATGGCCTTTCCTTTTTTGTATGCAAATATTTCCAATTATGCAAGTGTCCCTCATCCTATGATGAGGGATGGATGCACATGAACATTCCTCTTTATGGTCAGTGATTGCGCAAAAAAGATCATCCAATAAAAGAGGTTTTCATATGGACTAAAATCATCCATTTGTGCAGGTTCAACCAACAATACATCTCAACAGCATCAATCAACAAGTGCATACCTGTGATGGGGGTAGACAGATCTCAATTTGAAAATAAATTAAACAATCATGTTAAAGAGAAGTGATTAAAGGGAAGGCTAAGACCTGGCTCATTTGACCACTAATGGGAATGGCCTTTAACCCAAGATTTCGTAGAATCAAAGCCAAAAGCCGTGTTGCTTCGCATGTACGGGTAAAAACCATTGATGTACTTCCAGACATCTCGCTTAGAAGATAAACAAGATAGCAGTCCTGGATAAAATGCAGTAACTTAATTAGAGCAACATAATGATGGGTGACATAATGATCACAACAGAAACAGAATCATTGAGAAACTGACACTGGAAAGGGGAAAAACTCAAGCATAAGTAGAGATAACAGATGAAGAGAGAACCTTATACTTTGCAGGAACTAAGAGCCACTGTTGCTTCAGTGTATCAACAGTGGAGTACTTCGAGGATGCCTCAACCTGAAAAAAGAAAGCAAATGATGTCAATTGCATTACCCATGCCACTACCTAAAGGGTATAACATATACTCACATGCAAATCCGAACTTCTACATGCTTTTGTAACGATGTGCATAGAAGGATTTCTTCATCCATACCTTTGCGGGATTTTTCAAGCATGCCCGCTGAAGCTTGCCCACCTACACCAATTAAAAAAACAACAGAGTAAAACTACTCAATTATTCCTGTAAAACTATTTATTAATCAAAATTTTAAAATTTTTGTTGAATTTTATCATTCTCCACTCTTCAATATCATCTAAGCATCTAGGCACTCGAGAGGGTTGGCCACGTTCGCTGTTAGACAAGTTGGTTGCCTTGGGCATAAGTAATTCTTTACTTGCCAAATTCATGCCAGGGTGTTGTCAGTGAGCATGTTTCCAAAAAGCAGTCTGCTCAATGAATGCATTCCTGCAAGTAATCTGTTTGCAAAGCCTAGATTTGTCTTCTTCATGCTCAAATCTCAAAGGCTAGTTTTTCACAAATAACTGGAGGTGGCAAACAAGTTGGTAACAAAAGGCCATTATGTAATAATGTACTTGCAACAATATGAAAAGGAACCATTAAAAAAAAAGAAAACCAATATGAAAAGGAAATGCAAGTATACCTTTTTTGTCATAGTGGCCGAGAACAAATATGTCTTCCGTTCCCTAGGCATAACCTTCAAAAGTTCATCAATTTCTTTCTCAAAGTCCATGTTCAACAACCTATCCGCCTCATCCAAGACCTGTCAATAATATAGTCAAGCCACTAAGATAATAATAATTTATACAAAGACGTAGAGTGAAAAGTTGTTGCTACAAAGTTTGGTAGGGGATTGGGAATGCGAAAAATTATGAAATATATAAGAATGCATAGATAGAAGTTCAAAGTAGTAAGTGATGGAAAGTCCAAAGCATATGATGACCTACATAATAACTAGGAAATAAGAGGAGAAAAAGATTTTCAAGCTTATATGAATGAGGAAAACTAAAAGTATGGACTTAGATCACTCAGATGTTTAAAGAGCAATGACTGAACAGGTTTTAGCGAAGAACAATGATATTAAAGAAAATTGGGGAGAAAATTTTAACAAATTTTTTAAATGAAGATTCTATAAGTATAAGAGGCTTAGGAACAAGAGAGGATACATCATTAGAAAGATATAGAATTTATCGCAGACATAGAATAGCATCAGGGTAGCAAAAGTGAAGAAAGAATTGGCAAGAATGAAGACAAAAAAAAAAAAAAAGGGTATGGGCCCAGATGGCATTCAACAAGAGGCTTGGAAATGCTAAAGAGAAGTTGCATGGGTCGAGTTAGCTAGGCTCTTCAGTAAGATATTAATGACAAAGCAAATGTCAAATGAATGGAAAACAAGTGTTATGGTACCCACATACAAGAACAAAGGAGATATACAAAGTTGCATGAATTATTGTGGGATTAAACTTATGAGTCATGCTATGAAGTTACGAAAAAGAGTAATGGAGAAAAGGCTTAAAAATAATACCAAGATAATTGAAAATCAGTGTGGTTTCTATTAGGGGAGGCCAACTATGGAAGTTATCTTCTCACTTAGAAAATTAATGAAAAAATACCAAAAAGAAGAGGAAAAATCTTTATATGGTCTGCATTGACACAGAACCCAACGGCATGGTATCTAGAGATTTGATTTGGTGTGTTTTTGATAAAATGGATTTTCAAAGAAGTGGTATTGACATCATTAAAGACATGTATGAGGGAGCGGTAACTAGTGCAAGAAATACATGAGAGACAGGTGGCTATGGTTACAAAAAACATAGGTTTGCATCAAGGGTCAACTTTAAGCCTTTATCTTTTTGCACTAATTATGGATGATTTAATTGCTCACATCAAAGAGGAGTTACCCTCATGTATGTTGTTTGCTAATAAAATAGTGATGGTGGATGCATTAAGAGTTTATGTGATTGCATCACTTAAGAGATGGTTAAAGGCTTTAAAATCCAATGGCTTTAAAATAAGTCATAAAGAGATGGATATATGAATTGCAACTTTAGCGAAGAGGTGTAGATAGATGCAACTCCTACGAGAATTAAAGCTCAAGAGATTGCCACAAAGAGAGTCCAGATACCTTAGCTCTATAATTATTAATTCGTAACGATGGAAAGATTGAGGAAGATATTGAACATACGATAAGAGTGGGATGGCTGAAGTGGAGACTTGCTTCTATCGTGTTTTGTGATCGGCGGATACCAACAAAATTGAAGAAATATTATACACAACAACAAATACACCAGCAATGGCCTATGGAGAAGAATGTTGGCCAATTAGGAAAAAGACACATCCAAAAAATAAGTGTACTAGAGATGAAAATATCAAGATGGATGTGTGGTAAAAGTAAAACTGGGAAACATAGAATCAGAAATCAACGCATTCGAGAGCATATAGCAGTAGCATCAATAGGTGATAATTAAGAGGGAGACTCATAAGGATAGATCTGAAGTAGTGCAAACTATTCGAGGAGTGGGTTCAATAAAGACTGGAACGGAGAAGTAGAATTCATGTAGTTGAACCCAACACAGTTGGGACAAGGTTTTGATGAAGATGATGACTTCCTCAATTTTGTCTAAGTCATCCATAGCAAAAGAATCTTAATCAATTGCTAACAAAAAAACACAACGTTTGAAAAAAAAAAAAAAAAAAGATTTCTCATGGGAATGTTGAAAGTCAAAATAAGATATTTCAATTTGAAAGGAATCCATTCATTCATCGTCATTTAATAGAAATTCATTTGTAAATATATGGCTTATACCAAGTATTTCACTGCCCGAAGAGTAAAACCCTTTGTATTAGACAGATGATCCAAAAGGCGGCCAGGAGTTCCAACCTACAAAACAACAGAAACATAATTAGAAAACATTCAAGAAAATCCAGTAAATCAAATGAATGGCTAACAAATAATAAATGAAGTTGACAGACCAAATTCAGTGGACCCAATGGAAAAAAATGGGACTGTTAAAATTGATTACACGTCCATGTCAATGTGCATAAATCCCTAGTGCATAAGTACAGCTAGCAATGGAAAGCCTCCAAAAGCAATTCATATTGTAGTTGAACTCTAATTTATTGAATGAAATCGACTGATTTTTAATACCATGCCGATAGTAGATTAGCTGTTGGAGTACTTTCTCTGGTTAGAAATAGATGGGGAAATCCATTTGCACCATCAGGTCTGCCAGTTCAATTTGTAGGCTTCCTAGGCTGTTGGAAATTTGGTATCTATGTTGGGAGTTGAATATTTTATCTGTCACATTGCTTATTTGGGTTACAGGCCTTCAAAGTTGCTGCAAGGAGAGGGAATGAGTGAACCAGTCGCCAATATTTTTCTATGGGGTAATCTTTCTTTTCCTCTTTACTAATGAATTTGTCAACACTTTAAAAGTAACAACTCTTTTTTAGTAAACTCTCAATTCAAAATAAAATAAAAATTCAAACTAAAGAAGAAACACAAGTTTTTCATAACTACTAAGGAATTTCTGAACAGTCCCTTGGTTGCATGAAACATACAATTAGTTTGAACATCATTTATTCATAAATGAAAAGACAATTTTTCTTTCATTAATCATAAAATTCAAAATATTCTCAGTGTAAAATATTATTAGTATAAACCATATACCATCAAATTGGGGTGACTTAAATGCTAAAAGTATGACCCCAAAAAAAAAAAAAAAAAAAAAAAAAAAAAAAAAAACCAAGTACTAGAAAGTAGAAATGCAATTGATTTGGCAAGATCATTTACAGCCAACTTGCTTGTCCAACTCCAAACATAGGAATTCAAGCCATGTTTGAGCAAAATTACAAAATAATATATTAGAAACTCATCACAAAAAAGTAATGACGAAATAAAAATTAGGATACGCACAATATTTAAGCAAAACAGAATAATTATGTTTTCTAATAAAGCTTAAAACTTAATTCTAATCACAAATCTCCATCGATATCTAACCCTAATCTTCCAATACAACTATATCATTCCTGAAGACCTTGGGACACGGGTGTGGAACTTAAAAAGGTAAATGACAGAACATGATGCAACCAAAGGGGCTGCCATAACTGGGGCCAGATCCAGCCGAATGGATTATACTCAGGTTCACTCAGCCCAAGCTCAAGAGCCAGGGCTGGCCTAACAGGCCCAGCTGGTGCAGCAGGAGGCCCAAGCCTTGTCCCCACTATCTGTGAGTGTCAGCTACATGAATTTTGTTTCACCATTCCAATCTCAGAATTCAAGTTGTAATTGTGACAAAGTTTCACGCAAACCTACCAGACGCAACCATGCTTCTTTATTGTGGCTTGGGTCTAGCAGTTACAAGTCAGGCAAAACAGTGATGCCGGAAAAAAGAAGTGGCCGTGACAGTCAAACGCGATGCCATGTCATCATTTTTCGGAACCGACCGCATTTTTGAACTTAAAGGTGCCTACGTTTTGGTGGATCCTCCCATAAATTTGGTCACGTTAGAACCTCTTGTCTCTTTTAGTTCCAAATAAAACCACCAAAAAATCCTGCTTAAAGTAATTCTAAAAAACATTAAAATCAAGTAAATTTTCAAAAAAAAAAAAAACATAAAAGCAGGGCTGCATTTTTTAGTTGCTACAAGTGGGGGCATCTAGACCCACATACAATACAAGTCATCCATGATGACCAAACTCAAGAACGACCTTTCTTTATTTAACTTTACAAACCAAGACATGGTTCATAAGCACGGTTCGGGACCCCATATTGGCCAGTGTGGGATAAGTTATGTCGCGACCAATTTGATGCGGAAAATCCTGGAAACAACTCTTTTCTTTCCTTTTAAGGAAAAAATGAATCAGCTCATTTTTTATCAATTCATTTCATCTCCTATTTTAATACACACATACATACATATATATATATATATATATATATGTATTTAAAAATTCTAAAAAACAAGATCTAAAAATCTTCATATTATATTTACTTCATTCTAAAAATCTCTCGTGCCGGGAGTCCTGGCTTCACCCTTTATGGAGGTTTTTTTATTATCATTCTTTTCGTTTTCCTTTTTCAGCTAGCTTAGCTTGGAGGTGATCTGTGGGTTCTTTTCATCCCAGTGTATCACTATTATTATTATTATTAAGTATACTCGCTAGTCGTTGCAGATGGTCATATGCCTTGGCATAGCCGGCTGCCCTAACAGAGTTCCTCATATAGTCCAAGGGTGTTTTTCTCTTTCTTATTTTTGTTGTACAATGGGTTTTTGCTTCTGTAATTAATATTATACTTGCCTGTCAAAAAAAAATATTGTTTAGGAAAAAATCATTGTTCTTTTAGAGTAAATAAAATTCTAAAGATAAAGCATGCCGCTAAATATAATATGTTTCTTATCTATTTTGCGTACCAAACGCTATATTCACATAATGGTGACTACCAAAATCCAAAAGTAATTGGCAAAACTAGTACAAAATATCATAACCATTACATAAAAATAAAACTATCACATAATGACCTTCGTTTTAAACATGAAAACAACCCATGTCAAAACTCCAAATCTAAAAGGCACTGAAAATAAAACATTTATTATCAAAATTTTCAAAGTTTCTAACCATCTACCTTCCTATGTTATGACTAACAATTGAGTGGCTCATTGGAAGTGTTGATTCAATGAAATCATTCACTATTTGTTTATCCTTTTTCAACAAGAATTCCTCCCATCAGCTTATAACTTCACAGTTTTTTTGTTAGAGCTCCACGTCAATTAAAAGGTTTAAAGACCAAAGTAAAAGGCCATCAGCACAAAAAACATTCATGAACTCTCTTTTTTTTCTGCAAACCACATTAGAATACAAAGCCTGTGTAAATTACCACAATATGAGGCCTCTTCGCAAGGGTGATTGCCTGTGCCATCATGTCCACTCCACCAACCACCTGAAAAAGTTTGGATGACATATATTGGCAAGAGCACACGATGAAACCAAGTGCAAAACTATCTATATCAAACATTGTTTCCACAATGACAAAGTGCACATATAAAATCCTAGTACACAATAACCACTTATGTATAGCCAATTAAAAATTAAAATATAAAAAAATAAATATGTATACTTCAGTATAAGATAAAATATGATTACACACGCTTAGAATACCCTACAACATTATCTTCAATTGTGATATGCTCCAAAAAAGAGGAAAAGAAAGCACATCTAAATCTGTAACTATAAACTGCAGAAAAGTCATAAATTAAACGTGTAAATTATCATCAAAGCATGAACATAACCATTTAAAAAATTCAAAGCATATTCTGAGAAAGAAAAACAATTTAAGCATATAAAAATAATGTCACAAGGAATCGAATTTTGTAAACTTTGCAGTTTGGTCTTATAAATAAAGTTCACTTTTACACATAGTTATAAGAATCCTACTATTCGTATTCCGAATCCCGATTCGTATCCCAAATCTTAAGAAAAACGATTCGTATCTATCTACAATGAATCTCATTTACAAATGAATCTTAGGATTTAGGTGTGAATCCTACGATTCGATACTTGTTTCATCGAAATTTACAATTCAAGTGATTCGGCTAAGCGAGAGTAGCTACAACCAATGAGTTAATATTAATAATATTTTACTTTTTTTTTATTTTTATATTCTTTCTTTCTTTTAGCGCTTTTATTTTTAAAAGATTTATTTAGAAGTTAATGAAACCTCCTAAGAATTTTTGGCGGTTTTTGGCATAAGGTTATTGTGAAAGCATCGAGATGTCAATAGAAGAGACAAAAGTAGTTGGAAAGAAATTATTAAACATGCATGGATCTAACGGAGGACATAGCCCTAAGATTTGATTGGCGTCGTCAAATTTGACTCTATGTAGGCTTGGTTTGGTTTGGTTTGATAAGGTTTTAAAGATGAATAAAGAACAAGCATTTAACGAAAACATTTGACTCTACGTATGGTGTGTCTATATCTTTTTCTTTTTTTAATCTATTTTGGTTTTTTTCTTCACGGGTACTTTTTTAACTTCAAGAGATATTCTACTGTATAAAATTTATGGTTTAGATTTTATTTTTATTTTTATTTTTATTTTTTGATTTAATGATGATAAAAAAATATATTGATACTTTACACTTGTTTAACTATTTACACGTCATTTATTTCATATATATATATATATATATATATATATCTTGATGTTCTTAATATAATTGTATGATAGACTTGTTATTATATTTATACTGCTATAAATGAAAAAATGGATGGTTATGAATAACTACTTTTTTATTTTTCTTTTAATTTTTAATTATTTTTCATTTTTATTAGAAAAATTAAAAATTAAACAATTTGCGATTCGATTTGATTCATGTGTATAAACGATTTGCGATACGATTCTGATTTTGAAAACTATGCTTTTACCATTCAAAAATAAATAAATAAATAAATAATGGTTACCTTTGGCAATAACAAAAACATAGCAGTAATAATAATAATTACAGGAATATGAAAAAATATATTACATACATATATGTGTGTGTGTGTGTGTGTGTATATATATATAGAGAGAGAGAGAGAGACTTTGAGTGCCAAGGCAGTCCTACTAATTAGTTATGCCGGCCCGGGTGCACTCTAAGAGGTGAAAACTAGTAACTACTAATCTTTACCCTATGCTCCAAGACCTCTGAAGGATGTTTGTGCCTTTCAGAGGGTTTGGAATATAGACACCTGATAGCCAAACTATGTGGTCTCTTCTATAAGACTTTCTTCAGGATACTCAATTGGAGTATCCTGAGCCTACCGCAGACTTAGGCACTCTGCGGGTGGCTAACTTAGAAAAAATCTTGCCTATGGGATCACTGGCGAAGTAGGCAAAGATTGCAGTAAATGTTTGCATGTGCTTGAAGAATGCAGAGGGTGCAGATCAGTTCTTCCTCCATTGAACATGTGCTTGTAAGGAGTGGAGTGCAGTTTTTAAGTTGGCTGGGATTATGTGGGTAAAGTACTATTCTTAATCTTCTATAAGCATGGAGTCTTGGACCTAGATCTGAACGGGAAAACTCATGAAACTCGAAGACATAGAAAGGAGTGAAACAATGGAGTTTCAGTAGCAAGGTGGGATCAAGGGACAGTACTTCTTGAGTTGGTTAAGTCCAAGGTATCCTCACAGGCTGCTGCCATGAAGGAATTTGCTGAAATTGTAAAATGTCTCAAAACCAAGTAAGACCAGCAGGTCCAACTTGATTGAACTGGAACTGCCCCATACAGCAGTCCAGTCAAGCAAAACCAGGGAGGTGGAGAAGTTATGAATTGCCATATCAATTCCCAAATTAATGCCCCTTAAGTAATACTGAATCAGTTTCCCAGAAAATCCCATTTTCTCTCTTTCAGACTTTCGGTCATTCCCCAATTAATACGTCACCTTAATTGAATCAGTAAAAAAAAAAAAAAAAGAAACTCCATTGTTTGAACTTTTGACTTTTCAACTTCTTTGTCACCAACAGTGCCCACTCATCATCATAATCATCAAAGTCTCGTCCCATCTATGTTGGAGCAACAGTCCCCACTCTCCATATCCATATCGACATCATGTTCTCTCTCATCCAATCTACAGTTTTATTATTTCTACTTATCTATTTTTCTAGGTTTCTTCTATTTTCAATACCTTAGAAAAAATTTACGGTTGCTGCTTTTATATAAATTTCAGGTTTTTATTATTTAAACTTTATTTGTTTTATAATAATGACATCATAATGATGTCCAGGTTTTAACAGGTTGAACTGCCGGTCTGACTGAACCTTATGCTTCACCAGGTTAATGGCCGATCCAGTTCTAATACATCGGTATTGTGCCTGACGGATTCCCACCATTTGGAGGATAATTCATTTCACATGACCGTTGTCAATGAAAATATACATGATTTAAGGATACTAAGAAGATTCCATCAACATACAGCAAAGAAAAGTACAACCAAAACTATGAACTGCCAATGTCACAAATATGCAGTTTTGAATAAAAAATATAAAAATATAAAAAATATAAAGAAGATCCTCGGTACATGACCTCCATAATAAAGAAAGTTATTATTAACGTTACTATTACATAGTATATACTTCTATATGTTTGTTTGCTAACGTATGAAGGTAAATAATACGCAAAAACAAAGAAACTCACCACAGCACATTTTACCCCTATGCTGGATCCAAGAGCTTCAAACTGTTCAGCAATCTGAATGGCCAGCTCCCTGAACATAACGAGAAGATAAAGGAAATTCTCAAATGAAGTATACTCATAGAACTGCATGTCACGAATATGATAAATAGCTCAATACGGCAACTAGGCATAACATATCGGATCACTAACCTCGTAGGAGAAAGCACACAAGCAAAGAATGCTTGTGGGCTCTGCAGAAGTGCTTGGAGAATAGGAAGAGCAAAAGCTCCAGTCTTCCCGGAGCCAGTTTGTGCTAGCCCAATCAAGTCTTTTCCTGAAAAATGAAGTTCATAGAAAAATCTAAACTACTAATTGCAGAGCGCGCGCGGACACACACACACACACAGCAGTGACCACTCCATCGGCAAATAGTAATCATTGAAGCCAGAGTAAGTAAATAAACAAACCTTCTAATGCATAAGGAATGGCTTCTGCTTGAATCCTTGACGGGGTATTCCATCCCAAACTTTTACATGCTTCAACCAATTCCTCACATACCCCCAAGCTCTCAAAGGTTTTAGCTTCTTCGGTGTCTACCATGGTGATTCTGAAACTGCTAACACACACAGATAGTTAATAATTAGCAAGTTCATACAAATAATCACAGAATATGATGTACGGCTGACTAACAAGTTTGAAAAAGGAAATGAAAAGCTTCCATTGCGCCTAAGTATGTCAATGGATTCCCAATTGCCCAGTTAACCAAAGGATTCAACCCAAAAAATCTAGAGATGAATTCATGTTTAAGGCTGATTGAAAACAGGGTCCTGGTCAACAGTTTGGCCTGACTTATAATCAGGTTTGAGTATAGATCCAGTAGTGTTAATACCAAATAGGGTTGGTAAGGATCGGGTCAAATGGCCAACCTGTACCAAGAAGGGGAGGTCTGGTGGTATTATTTTCGGGTTCATAGTAGATATAGGTATTGACTTTTGACCCGAGTCAGGGAAGATGGGTTCGAGTTTTGGCTGACTCGCCTGTTTATAACCAATCTAAATATTTACGATACACAACGCGCAAGTGTTATCTAACACCTTGTATAGGACTTTTGTAAGAGTGATGAGTTCCAGATTCAATTCCTGTTGGGCTGCAGAAATATAGAATCTCTTTCTCCATACTCCAATATTTGAAATAAAAAAGATTAACCCATACAATCAGTGGGCGGGTTCGGTATCACATGTCATAAACCTGATCAGCGGCCTCCCTATTACCCGAACGCATGTAACCGAGAGTACAATTATGAGCATATAAATATGATAGCTATTACTATAATTGTATAACTATATTAATATTATTAATAATGATATAATATACCTGTATAAAAGTAACAAGTAATATAGAATAATATACTCAGGCTTTGAGTTGGGCTTGGAGCCGGGCCCGAGTCCTAAAAGCATCTGTCATGGTCGGGACAGGGGCCTAAATACATTGGACCGTTATCAGGTCCAATCCAAGTCTGGGTGCATAACCGTTAATTGGGCCAGGATCTAAATCCACAATGGACTTCACCCAGAACCCAACCTGTTTAAATCCTCATTCAACCACAGAACCAAATAAAAAAAGGAATCCACTCTTAGTCTGAATGGTAAGAAAAACTATATCGTAGAGATTAAGCACTATAGAATTATATATTGACTAAGACACCAACAAATCTATAACTTGTACAGTAGCCAATGGTACTACAATACAAAACCATGAACCCAGTGCTGCAACCAGATTTACTCTGCCATCATGTGAATCTCAAAAATCTACAGATGATTAAACAGCTTTAAACATGCAAAGATTTCTATGAATGAGATAATAAAAAAAAAAAATCTCAAAACCATGAGTGTTGATGACTAACATACAATCCAAGCAAAAACAAAACAGAAAAACAAAAACTGAAAGCAGTAAAAAGCGAAGTGGGGAGTAGTTGGAAAGTCATCAGGTAAGTAAATTAACCATTATTTTTTTCTAATAAATTAACCATAATTGTTAAGTCATCTTAACCATCGTTGAAGACATCTCCTGAAAGGGAGCAACTCAAGCAAGTCTGGTTTCAAATCAACCCACCACCTCCATGATCAGTAGCGATACTACCAATAATCAGAACAAGAACACAGTCCAGAACTGAAATGGTGAAATCTGTAAGGATCCCTCAACACAATTTTGCGGCCTGCAACCTGGCTGACAAACTTATAAACAGAATGGCAATCCCCACAAACACGGAGATTCTTGAAGATTCTAATAGTAGAGCCTTCAGGAGTACTGATCAATCCAAATGCAAGAGCAAGCTTCTCACTATGATTCCAAAGATTGTGTTCTTTCTGCTCGTCGTCTGTGTCCTGCAATACAAAGGTTGTATCCGCAACATAACCTATTTCTTTGATCCTCTGCAAAAGCTCATCTAACTTCGCATAAATCAGCTTTGCTTGTGGGTGTGTCCTATCTCCAATGCCAAATGAACTCACTCTGTTCTTAACTTTAATCCAACTACATGCAGGTTTCTTCTTGATGTTATATGATTGCATTTGGTTTCTCACCTTCTCAACATCATCCCACCTTCTATTAATAGCACATATGTTCGATAGAAGAACGTAAGCTGAGTCATCTGAAGAATCCAACTCAAGAAGGTGTTTGGCAGCTCGCTTTCCCATCTCCAAATTACCATGAGTTCTACAAGCAGCTAACAAGCTCCGCCAGACAAGGTCAGTTGGAGAGACAGGCATTTCCCTGATAAAACTCTCAGCATCAACAAGCCTCCCTGAACGACCAAGGAGATCAACTATACAAGCACAATGTTCTATTCCTGGTGCTATGCCAAAATTTGATGTCATTAAACCAAAATACATAAGACCCTCGTCTACAAGACCTGCATGGTTACAGGCAGAGAGAAGAGAAACAAAAGTCACATAGTCTGGTTTCATACCTATGTCTAGCATTTCTTGAAATGATTCTCTAGCTTTCTCATAACACCCATGTCTGGCATGTCCTGATATCAAAATATTCCATGACTGCCGTGATCTTTTGCTAGTTTCAGGAAGTATTATCAATGCATCATCCATTTTACCACATTTGCCATACATATCCATCGCAGCATTCATCACATGAAGATCAGAATCGAAGCCCAGTTTGACTATCAGACTGTGAAGTTGTTGTCCTTCCTCCAAAACAGCTAAGCTCGCACTTGCGGCAAGTCCTGCAGAGAAACTAAACTGATCTAGTTCCAATCCTGCACGAAGCATTCCCACGACCAATTTCAAAGCTTCCTCACCGCAACCCTGATGGGCACTTGCAGCAATCATTGCATTCCATGAAACAACACTTTTTGTTTCCAATCCATTAAAAATAAAATTACTTGAACCAAGTTCGCCGCACTTAGCATACATCGTGAGAAGAGAATTCTTAACATAATCATCTGACTCAAACCCACTTGAAATTGCACGTGCATGGATGGGCATACCATGCTTCAATAGCTCATCTCTAGATGAGCAAGCACCAAGAACATTTACTATTGTTATATAATTAAATGGTATACCCAAATCTACCATCAACTTAAAAGCTTCCATGGCTTCCTCCCGCTCTTCATTCTCTACATGGCCTCCAGTCATCGCATTCCATGTTACCAGGTCCGTCTCTGGCATCATCCTGAATACATGTTTAGCTTCTCCCATTGCACCACACTTGCCATACATGGTCACTAACGCATTGCCCACAAGCAAATTAGCCTGAAGCCCCATGAGTATAATAAGTGCATGAAGCAATTTTCCCTCTAGAAGGGTTTCAGGACATGAGCATGCAGCCAATGCACTAGCAAAAGTCAAATGATTTGGTCTTTCACCTGCTCCAAGCAATTCTACCATGAGTTTCAGGGCATCTGTACACCATCCGCTTTGACCAAAGCATGCCATCATGGAATTCCAAGATATCAAATCCCTTACGTGCATCAAATGAAACACCAATATGGCATCCTCCAATTTTCCAGTCAAGGAATACATTGTAATAAGAGTATTGCAGATGGTCACAGTTGAATCACGTCCTACTTTAATCACAAGACCATGAATTCCCTTTCCCCATTCTAGATTCTCGACGCAACTGCATGAAGATATCAAACTAGAGAGTGTAGTGGAATCAGGTTTTACATTAGCACAACGCATCTGATAAAAGCACCGCAGTGATTCCTCACAATCCCCATTACGCGAGTGCATAGATATCATCGAATTCCACGAGATGGTATCACATTCCTCCATCCGATTGAATACATAGCAGGCATCATCCACACGCCCAAAACTACCAAACATGGCTATGAGAGCATTCTCAACAGAAATATCCGTCTCGAGTCCATACATCACAACATGGGCAAGAACCTGAAGACCTAACCATTCATCCTCGAGCAACCAGCATGAACTAATCATCGTTGCAAGAGAGTTTGCATTGCAGGTAACTCCTTCCCGTCTCAGCTGCTGATAAATATTCACAGCTTCCTTTGGTTGGTTGTTCCTCGAATACCCCACCATCAAGGATGTCCAAGATACCACATTTTTTACAGGCATCTCATTGAAAAACCGGCGTGCATCAGACATAAATCCATAAGTACCATACACATGCAAAATTGCAGAGCTTACAAAGACATCAGCCAATAACCCAATTTTACAAACCAAAGCATGAATCTCAATACCATGCCAGACACTCAATGCCAAACGGTTGCAACCCGTTATCAAACTGGCAAGCACAAACCCATTAGGCCACACACCTTCTTCCCGCATTCTGCAGAATAGTTCAATCGATCTAAAGAACAGACCCGCTCGAACATAGCCTGAGATCATCGTATTCCAAGACACGTCATTTACATCAGGCATTCTATCAAACACATAGCGAGCAGCATCTAAATTCCCCAATCTCATATACATGTTGATCAGGGTGTTGGAATGGAATACGCCGAGCTGAACAGAATGCCTGATAAAAAAAAGGCATGGACAACTCTTCCCAGTAATCAGAGTGGTGATTCCTGAGAAACCCTTTTGAAGGAAGAGTGAGATTTCTGAGTTGGGGTGATTGAAGAGGATTTGAAATGCATGGTTCCTGGGTTCTTTTATGCATTGGAGTGTTGGGTTTCTTGAGTGGGTAAGGGATGGTGAAGAATAAGAAGAAAAAGAAGGTGTGGGTTTGAATCTGAAAGGTGAGATTTTCTTAGCGCACTGAGCCAGCTCGCCTTGTTATTGTAAATTCAAACAGAAGATAGTAAGAACAATCGCATGTATGTAAAAAGATGTGTAAGAAAGAAGTAAAATACATACACATACATACATATATATACACAGACTTTTGAAACATATAAATGTATTTTGATTGTAACTCCGGACAAGGTTCTCAAATCAAGACAGAGAAAGGAATAAGATGAAGAAGAAGAAGAAGAAGAAGGTGGGAACTTACGACGAGGGAGGGGAGAGACGACTGCTTTAGGATCGAAAAGAGGGAGTGACGAAGGAACTGGAGAAGCGGAAAGAATTAGGGTTAGCGCTTCATGAAAAAACGAGTACTTCCAAACACCTTGTCCTTGGGTTCCCACCGCAAAAGCATCTTCAACGGTCTTTTTATGTTCGGGAGCTGCTATTTCCACATCCATCCATGGGACCATGTGTAGATGAATAAGTTTAACTGATAGACAGTCTATGCTATAGCCAGGCCCAGGCTTCCAGTGGCAGACCCAGAGCCCAATGCTACTTACACTGACCTGTGGAATGGGCCCATCTGATGTGATAGTAGTCCATGGGCTTATGCGTTTCTTAAATCAACTCTCACCAGGTTTTATGAAACTCAACAATCTTGTTACTACTCCTCTAGGTCTAGATTTAGCAATTGGAATTTCATGTAATCCATGTAAGTGGGGGCTCGCGTGGGCGGGGGGGGGGGGGGGGGGGGTGTTGGGGTTTGAGCATTTTTGCACTGGGTATTAGGAGGTTTGAACTTTGTTTTAGAACCAGGGCCTGCAGTCCCACTGTAAAAACTTGGTAAGATGATTCCCAGTAATACAATATATAGAGCTGTGCATGAATAAAGGCAATGGTTCTCAAGTATGTAGATATAACGGAAAGGAATTAAAATATAAGGGTATGTTTGTGTAACACTTTTTCACAGAAAAGTAGACGATTTTCTGCTGAAAATCCATTTTTCCGGCGTTTGGTGCGGAACAATTCCGTGGAAATATTTTCCTGCCTCGTCAGCATTTTCCTTGTAAAAACATGGTATTTCTTTATATAATTTATTATTTAATGATATCCCAGTTATAAGATATATAGAGCTGTGTATGAATAAGGGCAATGGTTCTCAAGCATGTAGATAGAACGGAAAGGATTAAAATATAAAAGTTTCCCAACTTCTGTGTTGGGCTTAGTTTTTACTAATATTGCTGATTTTGAAGCTAATCACTTGAAAAAGAAATGTTGTTGTTAACCAGGGCCGCCTACAAGTGTGACAAGGGAGGAAGGGTGATGTAAAGGTTTAGTGCTGGTTTTGAGGAACATTCAATATTGGGCCCAATTAAAAACTTCTAACCCTTAGTTTAGATTCTCAAAGTTTAACAACCATTCATTAGCTAAGTTTAGCTTTGCTAAAAAGGCCAATTGTGAGTGGACCGATTAGCTGGACTTTATTTATAGTTAGTCATTTTGTCTAAATTTTAAAACGTAGTAGTTTTTTTTTTTTTTTTTTTGGTTGCTTTAATAAAATTTTTATTATTACTATTATTATTTTTTTGCTAATGAAAGGTTTTCAATTATTTTGGTTGAACTAATCCCTCCGCGCACATATAGAAGTCGGGTAAAACCCCTAATGGACCCCTGGTGGTAGCATTAGTGGACTCAACCTGCATTTCTAAAAATAGAGGAACCGATGATCAATGCCAGGATCTCTAATTTCGAAAGAGAGATGAACTATGGTCCTCACCACTCAGCCAACCCACTGGATTAATAAAAATTTCATTTAAAAGAGTGCATGTGAAGAGGTTGACTTGGTTATAGGTGGGTCCCATTTTTGGAAAGGTTGGAGAAACAGCCAGACTTTTTGTTGGTGGCAAGCTGCCAATACTTAAAAATAGAAAGAAGATTCACCAACTTTTGTCTGGGGTCTGGGTTGGTGGGTTGGTGGGTAGTGGGAATGGGATGACCCAATTGAACCGTGTCTCGCAGGAGCACTGTTCTTCCGATAGTCTAAATCATCAAAATCTGTAATTTGAACAGTCGACTGCTGGTGCAATTGTGGGAATCAGGTGCCTAGCACAATATAATTGAGATGATGTAGATGGGGGTTTGGTTGCAAGATTAATAGGGTGTCTTAACCTTCAATGTTGAGGGAGCTACTGCCAACTAGTGATGTGCCTTTGTTGGAGAAATTTATAAAAGTTGCAAAATTTCTCAATCTTCCATTGATTCACTTTCCATTATAGGAAAGATCATTTGATAGTCATTTTTGTAAATTCATGATTTATCTTCATCTTTAACCACTTATGATATAAATTTCTATGCATTCAACTCTTATATATTGTAAAGTACATACGTATGTAATTGAACATCTGTAATATTCAAAAACTAAAAGTTAAGAATCAAATTGAATTTCAAAAAATGATCATCAAATAGCCTCCTATTAATTTAATGGGAATTGAATCAAGAGAAGAAGAGAAATTCACACCTAACCATTGCCAAGCAATCAAATACTTAGAAAAATCAATATCTCATCTATTCACGAGTGGTATTAAAGAGGAGGGGGCTTTAATCTTTTAAGAAATTTAAGGGTTTTTTTTTTCCCCACCTTCCCCCAAAACATATGATGGCCCCTCCATGGAAAAATTTTTGGGTTCCGCCACTATCTACTTCTACATCATATACTCACCCCTCACCTTTTTTATAATTTTGTCAGTGCATTATTCTATTTTACCAAAAAATAAAAATAAAAAGTGCATTCCTCTTGTAAGCATCAATCCCATAGCAGGTATCGATTTGATAAATATAAAGCTGGGATGTATGATTAATCACAAGGGTATTGTTAAAGGGTTTTGATCGATCACGGGCCTTCATTATCACTGCTTTCTCTTTGATAGTTTATGTTTCATGTCTTTGTTCAATAATGGCAACTTTGGAAGGCTTATAATAATTTATAATTAATTTTGATAGATGTCTAATTCACAAATCCTGCATGATCACATAGCTTTTCATTTGCTTGAATCTCGAGGGTAGCTTAGTTGGTATAGGATCACGGTTTGCACTCGGAAGTTAAGGGTCCGAAATTAAACTACCACACTGGAGCTACAGTGAATTTACTTGGGCTCTCCTTAGGCCCTTAGGAATTATTCTGGCCCAAACGTTTCCATTTGCCGCATCATTTTGACTGTCATAAGCAGCTAAGATATTCACTTAAAGGGAAAGTGGTTTAGGAAAAAAAAAAAAAAAACCTTATTTTCACAGTCCTTAGTGCAATGGAGCTCGGGGAAACTGTTTGTTAATCTAAAGACGGATGAAAATTTGGCTGTTGTGTGAATTTAAGGCACATACAGCATTATCATCATCTAAATATCATAACCATCAATTTAAACGCTCCAAAACTTTTTGCTTCTGTTGGTAAATTGAACTTTGAAACCCTTAACTGTCACACACCTCTGATCCATGTTAAAACCTTTCAATCTCACCCCCCCAATTGAATGCATCAAAGTAGGTCGTTACCAAATTTTCCCATATTTTCCATTTCCACCGCGTGACTAGATATTGAGATGTTCCGCGGTGTATTTTATTTTACCAAACACTGCAATGGCTGTATATACATGGCATATATTCTTCTCTCTACTAAACCCAGACAAAAACCCTTCACTCTGTAGAAGAAAATACAAAAAACAAGGAAGGACTTCTCTCTTCATGGCGTGCAGGTTGTGGGCATCAAGAGCTGCTTCGTACCTAAAGATCTCTGCTTTCCACAGAGGATTCTCTACTGGTAAATCGTAAACCTTACCCTTTCCAACCCACTTAATTTTTTTCCATGTATGGCTTCTCATGGCTGTATCTTTGTGACAGTTTGATCTGATCGAGATATCATGCTAATTCTTGATGATCTTGCTCTGGCAAAAGTGGAGAAGACCCAATTAATAGCTATGGGTTTCTCTTCTTTTGTCCATTTCAAAAGTTTGATTGATCAACGCATAGGCTATTGGATTGGATCACATGGGTGATGTCTTTTTTTTTGCCAAATAGTAACTCCTTCATCTAACTTTTTTTTTTTCCTTTGCAGTATGGGAAAATTCAAGTGTGGGCATTTATCGGCTCTGATCATAGCTAATGTTTTATGATAAAAAAAGTAATAAATATTCTTTGGATTTCTAAAAGGAGAATTTCAAATCTCAAATTTCTTTTCTGAACTTACCGTTTTCTTGGGTTACATTTGGCTATTCTTCCATGCTTTTCAAGGTTGAAATTTCTGTATGTTTGAATCAAACTCAAATGGAAGATATATGCATCTGCTCTCTCTTTCATGAATTTCTTTATCTCTCAGCATGCTGTTCTCTTCTTTTTCTTTTTCTTTTTTTCTACTTTTGAGTCTGTGGAAGAAACGTTTTATTAAAAAGAAAAAAATTGAGACTGGTGCATTAAGAATTAATAGGTACTATGTGATGCTTGATCAACCCAAATTACTGGCGGGCCCACATTGTTGCCATGTGGGTGGGTGCCCGCCCCAATAGTGGGACACTCCTCTCAATTGAGAGAGAGGGAAAGTCAGAGAGATCTTTTAAGGAGGTTACCTTCTAGCCCTCAGGTTGTGTGGAGAGATTCATGATCCAAGGCTTCTACAACAATGAAGGCTCACAATTACATTTTGGTTTGAGGAAATTCTATATGCACCCTCACCTTGTGGGTGTGCTCAGCACATATAAGGGGTGCATATAGAATTTCCCTTTGGTTTGGGCTGCCAGCTGCACTGGTTGGCCCCATTGTTTTATTGAATTGAGCCATTCATGTGGTCAGACCTCTATGCATGTATATTTATACTCTTGTTTAGATGATGTTCTTCACTTTAATTGGTGGTTTGCACATGAATGGCTTAACCAACAGTACGGATTCAACAAGAAACAATCCATCAATCTTACGAGTAACTCATTCATTACTATCCCCAACAGATAAACAACCTGTACTACTATAGAAAAATTGGACAATTTGTACCCCAGAAGTGATAGGCCTACCTGTACTGTGGTTGGCCAAGCTTAAAATGCTGTTTAGTTAGCTGTGCACTGTTATATTTCCTTTTGCATAAAAAGGGCTGTGCTCCCTTTGCCAAAGAATCTTCTCAACATACCTTCCCACCTCAGGGCTTTGAAATACAGAACTAAGGTGACTTGACTTTATAATTCAGTTGATATACTGACTTTCCAACTGTTGCAATCAAACATTTTCATAGCTTATGTTATTCCTAGTTTTCTACACAGTTTGTGCATGTGGATCATGGAAGATGCTGATGAAATGATTTCATTTTCGTAATCTATTTTTCTTAATTTACAGTTTTGAAGGATTTGAAGTATGCTGATTCTCATGAGTGGGTCAAGGTTGATGGAACTTCTGCTACCATAGGAATAACAGACCATGCTCAGGTCTCAATTTTTCCTCATTTAACTGCTTGTGGATGTGGTGCAACAAAATGAGTATCTAAGTCACTGGAATTTATTTGTTGTAGTGTCTCATGGCTAAGAGTGGATATAGATAGCCTAAAGAAATGATGCTTTATACTTTGCAGCGAAATTTATAATGCTCTGTCAACCATGTGGGCTGACCCAGGAGGCCTTATCTGCCCTAGGCAGGATTGGTTTCTCCACGTTACTGTTCTTAATTTTAATTAATATCCATTCACCATCTAAAAAAAATCATTATCGATCGCATTCCTGCGCTATGCCTCTTTGAAACTAAAAAAGGCCATCACCTGGTGCAGTCCCGCCGAAGAAGGGTCCTGGGAGGGTCCAAATTGGAACCTTTGGCAATTTTGCAGAAAGTGGCTGCTCGTAGGTCTCAAACCTGTGTAATCACGCATGGCACCCGGGACTTTTACCATTGCACCAAAGCAATGAACCTTGTGTCTCCCTAAGACTAATCACACTAATAAATTAGAGCACCAAAGCATCCTGCCACACCCCTTCCATGTGTTTACAAGCTCCAAATAGTTCTTATTGCCAATTTACTTTTTTTTTTTTTTTGGTAAATCGATTTACTTATTTTATTTGTAGACACTTTGCTTTTAGGGTCTGTTCGGATGTTCACTTTTGAGTAGATTAGTTAGTATTCCACCCAAAAGAATATCCAGTGCATTTCAGGTGCCACCTGAAACATTCCATCTTTTGGTTAGGCGAAGAAATGATAACCATCGCACGGTTCTTATATCCTGCCTCTCTCAGACATGGAGAACCAACGACCACCTGTTTTTGTTCATGTCAGAGAATTCTGATACTCAGGCGGTCCCATTTGGCAAACTCGTATGGAGTTTCTATGAATTCATAGGAGAAAAAGGCTTTTTTTTAATCAAAGGAGTGAAGAGTAAAGGGTCGAGGGTAGAGATCTTTAGGAGACCATCAAAGTCCTTGGCAATCATTTCCTATTTAACCTTTGATCATTCACTCTCTGCCCTTTAGAAGCCCAATTTTTCTAAGAAATCCTAGAAATTTGGTAGATATTAGGCATATGGAACCATAAGTGCTCAAATTCATGTTATCAAGACGGCGAAACTCGTACTATGTTCGATTCCATGTTTCTTGTTTTTATAGGTAATGGTGTAATGATAAATTATATTGAAAGAAGAAAGCATTGCAAGACCAAATTGGAGAAAAGGAAAGAAAGCGAGGGTATTAAAACCTTATATAAACCAACAATCACACAAAACAAAAATTACATAATTGGAGAACAAAAAGGAAAGACTCTAGGAACCTTTGCTTAGCTTACACATCTGCCAATAGATTCAACGAATGACCCCCAGGCAGAAAACCACTTCAATTGAATGAGTGAAAGATTTAATCCCCTTGAGGTAGACGTGAAATCTCCAAGTCCAAGGTCCTACATCTGAAAGAGCCACCCAAGAAATAGTGTTAGAAGAATCAATTTCCACTATTAGCTTGCCTTGGAAAGAATGAGAGAATATCCCAAGAGCTACACAAAATAGGCAACATCTCCACCTCATTAGATGCTTTAACACTTATATATCCCATGTAACTTGCATATATTGTCTTGGTGATGACTTCCCACTGGCTGCCTTCTAGGCAGCAGACCAAACCTCAAATCCTGTGCCTCCTCTATGGTGGAGGATATGCCTAAGCAACACACCTTGATTTATATATGTGTACACGTGCATGTGTGCATCCAATACTCATTTGTTCTATTCATGTTCAGGACCATTTGGGTGATGTTGTGTATGTCGAATTGCCGGATGTTGGTGCCTCTGTAACACAAGGAAATGGTTTTGGTGCAGTGGAGAGTGTTAAGGCAACTAGTGATGTCAACTCTCCTGTTTCAGGCAAAGTTGTGGAAGTCAATAAGGAGCTCAGCAGCTCTCCAGGTTTGGTAAGTCATCTAAGAAATATGTATAAAATTAGTGTCACATACTTTGTCATCTTTTTGTTTAGACTCGCTGAATGAACGGTCGATATTTCTCCTGTGTTTTTTCCATATACCACTGGGGTAAGATGTGTGATACAGCTGAGAGAAAGCTACTCAGTAGGGCCGATTCCTGTTAAGTTTGACAGCTGTGTCAACTGCGTTGTGCAGTTTCTGGTCTTCTTTCATTTTCTTATTCATTCGAACTATATAGCTAGTAGTTCTTCATCTGAAAAGTAAAATATAATTAGCTAGTCTCCTTTAAGATCCCAGACTCTGCTGCATTTTTTCTGTGGTATATATATATAGGTCTTAATTGTTCCAGACAAAAATAAAATGAGACTAGAACGATACCGAATAAGGGAGGAGTTCTCACCTATGAGCGGACTGCATACTTTTCGTAAGTGGTCCAGCCATGGGGCCCATCTAGATGCATGCATGTCAAAAGGGGTAGGTGGTGGGTTGGAAAGGTTTCCTCATAGATAAAGGTCAGGAAAAAATTTGGATACATTAAATTGTCCTAACCCTTGATTTAACAGCCTTGATAAGCAATGGTCTTTTCACAATAGGTTATTTTTAATTCAATCCAATTGTTGGCAAAGGTGGGCTAGTGGGAATGAAGGCCTACACTATCAAAGATTCTAATAGTTGTGGGAATTGAGATTGCGTATGTTTGGATGACAGAGTGTACCAGGTTGCCTGGCCTGTTGACCACCTTACTGTCATCTAACTTCACAAAAGAATTTGCCTCACCAGCAGCTCTAACCAGCAAAAAGTTTTCTAGACCTCTCATAAACTCGATTTAGAATCATATAGTAGTCAGTAGGAGATGGTGCTGTTCTACTTATCTGTAACATGAGCTGTTCTTTGATTTGATGCATTATTTTGTTGTTTCACATGACATCTACTCATATTCAATGCGTTTATTTGAAACAAATCTAGAGCTTGATTATGTTTTTCAACACCTTATGGTCCCTGTTTTAAGGGTTGGACCAAAACCTGTAGGTTATTAAGAAAATGCATATATGTATATGCAAAATTCAGTTATTGGGTTTTCTTTTGGTCCATCTGGTGGGATCTTGGTGTCCTGGCTCTAACAAAATGGTGCTGTTGTAAATTGTGTACAATCGTTGAACTCTTTTTTCGGAATTTTCTTTTTCTAAAAGGCATGGCTTTAGCAGCTTGTGCTCTTCTGGTATAATAGCTAATTTGAATGACAATATTATCCATTTTAACTTGGAATATCTCATAGGTTTTTTTTTTTTTTGAAATTTGGAATATCTCATAGTCCATTGCAGGAATATCATGTTTTCTTAGTTGTTCAGAAGTTTCTTTTTTTTTTTTTTTTTTTTTAATGAAAGGTTCTTTTTATCCTCAATTCAGGTGAACGCAAGCCCTTACGACAGTGGATGGATCATAAAGGTTGAAATGAGTAACACAGGTGAGGTGAACTCATTGATGGACTCTGACCAGTACTCAAAATTCTGTGAAGAAGAAGACTTGAAGCACTGAGTGGTGCCGGCAGGTCTCGAGTCGAGTCGAGTGTCATGCACTCATGCTTGTGGCCAATATGAGCCGACTTCATGCCTTCGGTCCTAAAATGGCTTAAATTAGTTGGATTCGCTTAGAATTGGAGGTTTTTTTGTAACCTAGAATTGGAGTTAAGTGACCTGATTTGTTATTGGAGTTGAGTAACCTGGTTCTTAAACAAGTCAGGTGATATGAAACAGATTGCTGGTTGTTTTTACTTGTCAACTCTCTCGCTCTCTCTCTCTCCCTTCCTCCCTCTAGATAATAATATCGTGTGAGGAGGGCCCAAAAATCACGTCCATAGATCATTTTGGTGTTTGAAAAGCAAGGCTCAAGTTTGTAAAAAGGGGTTGGATTCCTCTAAAGAATCTCCTCGAAGACCTTGCAATAATATTAACGTTTGGCAATGGTCTTCGCCCTGGATTCCTCGCCCAAAATCCATGTTCGCATGGATTTTCCTTGTTTGGATTGGCATGGATATGAAGAAGATAGACTGGGGACATCCACCCTTTCGAATATTGTAAGAATCAGATGCCCCCCCATCGGATCAGTCGATTCCGTGAAAACAAAGGATTTGCGGAGCTACAGTGTTTTAGGCCTTAATACAGGGGAAACCAACTTTTGCGCTTTTTTTGTTTCTATGGGCCCCATAATCAAGATTTGAACCGATAATAGTGTTAAGAAGGTCCAAAACGGCTATTACTTAGAATTTCAGCCGTTGATTCATCTTAGATCTTTGAGATATTTGCAAAACCGTCTAACCCGTTAGATGGCAATTTCTGAGATGCCGTGAGCCAGAAAAGGGGATTAAATCCACTCTGTTTTTTTTTGAATTTTTTTTTCTATGGGCCCCAAGATCATGATCTGAACCAGTAGTTGACTCTAGAAGGTCAAACTCGGCTAGTTAATCAAATTTCAACTGTTGATCCTTACCATATTTTGAAATATTTGCAAAAAAGTCTAGTTACTAAAATATTAATTTCTTATTCCTTTGAGCCCCCTTTGCACGATCTGAACCGTACATATTCTCTAGATGACCACAAACTACTTCGAAGTGAAAGTTGAGGTCTTGATTTTTCATGGATTTTGAAAATTTTGTAAAAAGATACTTGTGACCATTAGATCATACATTCTACAATTTGTAGGAAACCTCCCTCCATCCAAACATCTCATTGGGAATCCTTCTTGAGGATGTATTAGTTCTTTGGAGATAGAGATAATCCTCTAAACAAAGGATTCTTCAATGTTTACCAAACGTGCCCTTTTGTCTCTTCCTCTCTATCTTCAAAGTGGGCCTTGCTAATGAACGCTATTTACTGTAACTCCTGGGGGATTTTTAACCTTAATAATGGTTTAGCAGCACGATAGTAGGTCTACTAGAATGTCTATCAGTGGGGCCCTCACAAAATGCTTGGATACCTTAGATTGGTGTATCTTAGTAATTGAGAGTTTATTTAGATCCTTTAATTAGGGCCCAACATTCATCAAGCTAAACACATCAAAAATAAATAAATAAATCAACAAGCTAAACAATCAAGTAATACGTGCCGAGCTTGCTTTAATGTGATAGATTTCAGATCATGTAGAGTATATTCTAAAATTTGACACGTGAAAAAGCTGTGGGACCTCCTAAACCCAACCAAAAACTTAAAAATTTTCTACAATGATTTTTCTAAAGTTGAGAATTCATGGACATGATGTATTGGTTGTCATCAATATTTTTAGAATTTGATAAATTTTAGAATTTTAACCACCTAAAATGTCTCATGGGTTTTTTTTAACAGAATTTTGACTGGGATTTGGTTTGTGGGTAATTCTTGGGTACGGTGTGATGTCTTCTCCCCTAATATTTGTAAATGACATATTTCTTTATAAGAATTTTAAAACTTTGACAACCTAAAAGGTTTCAAATAACATTTTGATTTCTTGAAGTCTCAACCTCTTTTTTTCTTATTGATATTTTTAGATGACAAAGTACAAAGGAGGATTTATGAATTTCAAATGTTGGGAAATTCAGGAATTATGCAGATATGAGGTCTTTGAATTTAAGTGAAGAAACAAGCCCTAAAGAAGCTTATTAATTCATGGAATTCCAAGATCCGTGAATTCTACATGTTGGAGAAATTCTCTGGACATAAATTCTTTGAATTTTAGTATAGATACAGGCCTTAAGAAATCTTACTGTTGTGCGGGGTGAGATCTTTCTCATATATCATACCCTCTACATGCAGCGTCGGGTATTTTTTATCCATACATGCTGCGAAAAGAGAGGATGAACATGTTTAGGAAAAAGTGGCTTAATAGTCTTGTCCTCCATGTTGAAAACGCCCATATCTTCCTATAGATAAGGTTTTCTATGATGAAGTTTTCTGTAGTGCGACTTCTATAATTGAATTTCTTATGATAGAGATTATTTTTTTTTGCAATGGAATAGTAGAAATTTTTTGTGCTTAGGCTTTTTGTATAGAGTCCTACTACAATTAGACGCGTACTGGTCCATTTACAATTGCAGACCACCATGGTCCATGGATGGATGTGATTATGTCCATGATGGGGATCCTCTTTGTGGCAACTCAAATATCATAGAAACCTGCCACACCATTGTACATGCATGTTGCATGCAAAGATATCATACCAGTGAGTACAGAGGGGAACATTCCATAACAGATCATTGAAAAGAGAAATTTTAGGATGGGTGATTTACAATCGAAGAGATAAAATATTAATGAAAGATAATGTGTTTTTATATTTATCTAAGAAGAAATTGGATTTGGGTTAGGAGCTAACTTAGAAAGATTTTGATGAGCATGACTTTAAATGATTGAAATTTATGGCTCATAAAATTTCTCTCAGGCAACCATCTCTCCTAAATAATAGAAATTTGAGTTGGCTTTTGATAATCGGCTATCCTTATCTCTCTTTCCTTTTTATTAAATGTGAGATTTGAAATCTCTAAGATTTCTTAGGTTAAAATCCGATCAAAATTGCGAAATTGAGCTCAAATAAAATTGATTTGAGATCCAATTTCTTAAATTGATTTGAGATTAGAGTCCAATTTTAGAATCGATTAGTAAATTGGACTCCAATTTTGACATCAAATCCTACACCTATAATATATAATAATAACTAGCAAAATAGGCCCGGGCCAAAAACAAAATATTTCATTTGGGGCGCTTTTTGAGTTACTCGAGAAGAACATAAATCCAATAAAAAATATATACCATCATCGATTTTTAATATTAAAATTTGAAATATTTTAAGAAAAAATAAATCTAAAAAATATATTATCTAATGGTAAGATATAAAAAAAATTACTTAAAGAATCTTCACCCCTAAAATTTAGATGTCCTCGAATTATCTCTAATTATTGTCTCCTAAATTATTTCTCTCTACAACTAACATTTCGTAACCTCTATCCCTCTCGCCTTGAACACTATCAAAAAATTTCAAATCCTGTCTTCACTTATCTTACCAATCTCGGTTTTTGCTTTTTTGAAAATCTCTCTATAATCAAAAGTGAAATCGAAATTGGAGTTCCAATTTTACAATTAATTGAGAAAGCAAAGCATGCCCGTGCTTAACATGGCCAACACAATTCATAATATTATTTTTTTTTATAAAAAAAAAGTAAAATAATAGTTTTCATAATAATTATATGGAGATGGTCAAGATTGCAATCAAAATAAATAGCTATAATACATATAAACTGAGAAGTATAAAAAATTCAACAGGAAGTTTTGCAACGAATTTCATATTGAGGCGGATTTGTTAAGTTTGGACCTAGCTAAGTGAAGAATATAAGTGGTTATTTTAACAAATCCTAAAAACACCCTCACGATAAAAAAAAAAAAAAAAGTTTATGGGCATTAAATAACTTTTGAATTTGAAGGGTTTGCATATGCTTTGATCCCATTAAAATATTAAAATCTATAACCAAGAAAATTTAAAGAACAATGTAGCCATAATAGAAGGCAAAAGAAATACATAAAAACATGAAGAAATGCAATACACTTTGGAATACTGACCGGGAGTTGGAATTTATCTACAAGGTACTTATAAAAATAAATATATTATTTTTAGAATATTGACCCCTATAAATATTGTTGTTTTTATTTTCATACTTATGCATTGTACTTTAAGCATAGATGATCAAGCTTTTGAACAGTGGCGGACCTACCCTTTCATGACATGGGGCTGTGGCCCCAGGTCAAATTTGAAATTGCATGACATTTTAATGGGCCTGAACCTCTCCTATATATGTCTAGTAAATAGTTGCCCCACGACTAACTATAGTGATCGTCCCACGTCACAAAATCTTGGTGATCTCTTTGAACATCTTCTTCCTACCAAGAGTACCATATCCTCTTTGCATAGATCTCTTTCTACGAAGAGTCTAAGATCCTCGCACCGATCGAATTCTCGTTGTCGGTTCTCTCATAATTAGTCTCTCTCTCACCAAATAACCCTAAATAAAGCAATTTCCATCTCTCTTCAAATGTAGTATAATCATAATTACTCTATACCTAAATTGGAACCCTTAATTTTCAAATCCTAATTTCAAACTCTAAATCTCTAAATCATAATTCAAACTTTAAGCCCTAAATCACCAAATCCAAGCATATCTATAAGTCCCAAGCTGACCAAATCACCATTGGGCACACTTTAAACTTTAATTCATATATAAATCAGGCCTTATGACTCATATGTTTGGATAACTTGAGTTGTATTTATATAGCGATTTTTCTTCTTTGCCACCGGCCGATGATCATAGGGAATGGTTTTTACCGCTAGGTAAGTGCAGGTAATCAAATTCCTTAAATCCAAATAAAACCCCTTTGGAAACCCAAATTGGGTACATGGATGCTCACCCAAATCATCATTGCAAGGTATCCAAACACCTAGGATTAAAGGAAATATTATTTTAGGTTGTTTTGATGATGATGAATTGATGATCACTTAAATTTGGAAAAGGGAGTGAGAAGGCACTTCAATTAGGCAGGAGATCTAAATATGAAAAAAGTTTTGTGTCTATTTAAATGCAATACATTTTTTGTATTGTTAATGTGAAAAAAAGTTAACAAAGTCAAGTACAAGTTTTGCCCCACCCAAGTAAAATTTTTGGGTCCGCCACTGCTTTTGAACTAACTATTTTATATGATTTCCTATATAATCATTAATTTTCTATGACAACCATTTTACAATAAAATGAAACTCAAAAGAATATATAATATATAAAATTGATCAACAAAAACAAGAAGTTTTATAATTAATAAGAAAATGACAATATTATTGAAAAAAGAAAAACTCGCGACAATAGCATGGAGCTAAAGAGGTGGGAAACTTTCCATGTAACTGATGTGCTACCATGCACGCTTGCCGAAGGAGAAATGGTGGAGTCTGAGCCTTTTTTTTTTTTTTTTGTGTGTGTGTGGCTTTAACTTTTATAAATCATAATGTAAATAGAGTAAAACACTACGATAGACCCCATCTATTAGAAATCACAATCATTAAGAAAAATATCCTTCCTATTTATGGGATACCTCAAATTTTCACCTCATTCTGAGTTATTTCCACGGTCAAATTGATTCTCTGATAAAAAAAAATACAAAATACTAGAATTTTCCAAATAATTTTTTTTTTTTTTTTTTTGGTGTGATTTGGACTCTCCATCATGCATTTTGTCTATTAAAAAACTCTCAATATCATCATATTTCTATCAAGGCAATAGCATTTGAGTATTAATAGGTCCCAGTGTCTAAGTGCCACTAATCTAAGGAATTTCAAGTATTTTTTTTTTCTCTGATTATATGAATTTTTTTCACTTCTTTTTTTTAGAATGTGAAATGCCGATTTATAGGTTGTCTGGTTTATTTAATCCTTAGTCTTTTTTATTTAATCCACTCTCGGTTCTGGGTTGTCTGGTTTCTTTTTTATCTATTGATTTTGATTGTACACTTTTTTTTTTTTTATGAATTTAGAATTAATGGTTAAAGGAATCTTCAATAATATTGGTCCATCTAAATAAAGAATTAAGCTCATTCTTATTATCATCAATTTCTACTTTCTCCAATATAATTCAATTTCTCTATGTCAACAAGAGAACTTTTATTTTTTCCATTCATTTACTTTTAAGTTCATTGTAATTTTTTGGAGCAACTTCAGTAGTTTTTTTGTTTCTTTGTGTCTCTTTTTAGTACCATCTGATTTGCATGCTTAGTTTAAATCAGTGTTCAACCCATTTTAAAATGTGAGCATCTTGAAACAATTGGTGCAATTATTAAACATTTCAATTTGAGAGGTAAACATTTTTTAATTCGTTTACTTTTGATTTCATCATATTTTATTTGAGCAATTTTAATTATGTCATTTTAATTTGATTTATACAAAAGAATCATCAGTTTAAAATTTCTATAGATTTGCAATATTTTTATGGTTTGTATTTGTATGGTTTTCATAGATTGTAAGCTTCTTTTTTTCTCCTTTTTGGTTTCAACTTTTGGGTATTGGGTTCTCCCTAGCTTTTGTTTTTCTTTTAATTCACTTTTTATCATAGGATTTTCTATGAATTCTCATTTTTTTGTTGTATTTTTTTATTTTTTTAATGTTTATCATTATGAGTTAATTATTTATTTTACTTCCATTGGGTTCTTTAAGTTCTCTTTGTGAAATCTTTTTATGGATTTTTCTTATTTCTTTTGTGGCTTCAGATTTCCATTTTTGAGTATTAGATTATCATAAGTTGGTTTGCTTCTTCTAAATTTCTTTTATCATTGTATTGTCTATGGATCTTTATTTTTATATATTTATTTTTATAGCCTTTTTAATAAAATTTATTTCATTTTATTTCATTTTATTTTAGTATAATTTCTCACTTGTGATGGGTTTTTAGTTTTTTTTTTTAATGATAGTTTTTCATGACGTTGTGGGTTCTTTTGTCTTTACCCTTTTGTGCTCCATTTTTGAGGTTTTTTTTTTTCTTACAAGTGTTTGATTCTTTTAAATTTCTTATGTTATTGAGTTGATTATGGATTTTCATTTCTATGTTTTATTTTTATGTGTCTTTTAAATTTCATTGAATTTTATTAATTGTTTGTTTGTTTTGATTTTATTTTTTAGTTTTCTTGATCAGTAATCTTCAATTTTCATGGGCTTGTGTGTTTTTTTTTTTTTTAATTATATAGTATTAGGGTTTGAATTCTTATGGACTTTTTTCCCCCCTCTTTCTCAGACTAAAACCTTTTGCATTTAATCTTAAAGAAATTGATCATAAAATATTATGATTATATACATTTTAATATTATGATTATATTGCACGGGCATATTTTTCTAGTATAGTTTGAAAGTCCATGAAAAAGTTACATAATATATACAATACAAAAGAAATAAACAAACCTACGAAAATTGAAAATGGAAAAACAAAAAATTGAAACAAAAAGAAAGCGTAAAAAAAGCCACCCATTAAAGGCCATCACCCAAAAAACTAAATGAACCAAACAAAGCGGAAAGAATAGTAAAACAAACCCAAAAGAAAAGGTACAACATCCAAAAGAATACCATAAATATAAAATAAAAATAAAAATTCATAGACACTAATAATAAAAGCAATTTAAAATAAAAATATGAACCCATGAGAACAATAGAAAATCTATAATATAAGCAATTTAAAAAGAATGAAACAAACACATAGAATCCAATAACCAAAAACCAAAAATTGAAACAAAAGGGGAGAAAGATAAAAATCCATTAAAGCTCATTAGCAGAAAAAGTAAATGAACAACAAGAAATTGAAAAAAAAAGCCCACAGAAAAAAAACAACAAAATCCACGAAAACTCCAAAAAAAGAAAAAAAAGAAAAAAAAAAAGAAACAAAAGCCCTTAGACGATTATACCTTACCTAAGTCCTACCTAAACAATTTCACAGGTAAGAGCATCAATATAAAATAGAAGTAACAAAATATGACATGTCTTACATTAAGATTTCAAAAAAATAAGATGAAATAGGAAAAATGAAAAAAAATAATGCTGTAGTTTTTTTATATAAAAATATGAAATCAAATTGAAAAATGAAGAAAAAGAAACTTGTTGGCGTTTATTATAGACAAATAAAAAAAAAAAAAAAACTGGGTGGACTAAGAGAAATGAGAGAACAGCTAATGGTTGTAATATATTAGCAAGGGGACTCAATGGAGAAAAGAGTAAAGCACACGACTTATTTTAAAAAAATATATATATAACTACCAATTATTATTATTATTATATATATAAAGACAACACCCTTTTCGTAGGGGAGCGACACGTGGCGCATCCTTAGACTTTTTGCAATGCCACATTTTGGAATTGTCCTTTTCATCTAATCTTACCAAACCACTATTCTCTAATTTTCCTATATAATAAGATCTCCAAGTAATGGAGCACCCTACATAATAGGATCAATTCTCTAATTTTCCTACATAATAGGATCTCCAAACTATTCTCTCCATCTTCATTCTCAAATCAATTTACCAACTATCACTTATGTAATCAATTATAAAAAAAAAAAAAAAAAAAAACTAATGTTCTCTCTCTCCTAATATTTTGTTTTGAACTATCCATAATGCAGGATAAATATAGATATATATAGTATGGCCCACCTGGGGCCATGCAAAATATCTAAATGAGACCTTGAGACCTCACAAATCTTATAAATGTATGCATTTCTCTTTCAATTGGGTTTCTTTGATATGTGCAGATATTGCTTTTATATTGGAATATATATTTTTATTTTCTTTTTCGGCCCGTGCCCTGTCTATATTGGAGTTACCTTTTGGGGTCTCTGAATGACATGTGGCACACCCAATCTTTATAGCTTATTAGGGCTAATGTTCAAGTTTAGTATTAATTTGGAGTGTCTCTTAAATTATGAAAGGTTAGGTGTTTGTGAAGATAATGATCGATCATAGGTAGGCCTCATTCCTTAAAATCAAAGTAGGGTGCATAAAAAATATGTCAACCTAGGATGATTATATTTCTATATATAAACTTTGATGATGGTGGTCATGACGATTATGATGGTAGGCCTCATTCCTTAAAAGCTGGAGTATGCTCCACTTATCAGAGTTTTTATATTTACATTTGTAGGCTTCGTTGATGATTCTCAAGTTGGCGATGGTCTAAATAACTTGCTTCCATTTCTAAAGGTAGAGTACCTAAAATTAATGTAACATTTAAATTTCGCACCTCTACTAATTGTTTGAACATGGTTATATTAGTATGCAGCAGGGCCAACTTTTGCCGCACCTAAGTTTTTTTTCCTTTTTTTTTTTGGCCCGGGCATGGGCCTCTCGCGGGAGAGCGACACGTGGTGGAAGAGGGCTTCCTTGGGGAATGACACGTGGCGCATCCTCAAACTTTTTACAATGCTACATTTCGGAATTACCCTTCTAATCTAATCTCACCACTTAAAATATCTCAATGCAAATCTAAGATATTCTTGAAATAAGATACTTATCCCTTCCCTAAAACATAATGTATAATAATAACTTCTCTTTAATTACTTTCAATGGGCCCCACGCATTATTGAACTAACAAAAAAAAAAAAGAAAAAGAGTAAAGGCTCTTTGGCTATGTTTTTAGTGATCGGTGAACATATATGTATTAAATATTATTGCATATAAATTTGTGGGACCCTCATGTCAGATCCAAGTTGCAGAAATTTGGGGCATAAATTTTCTCCCATGAGTCTCCATCTTTATCATGATTTTTTATTATTATCATTTATATTTATTAATTTAACCAAATAAATCTATGAGTCCCATCATGAAATCCAAGTCTTCTTTATTTCCAAACTCATAATTTACGGGGGCCACTTTTTTTTTTTTTTTTTTTTTTAGAACCAACACAGGAAGAGCTGTTTTGATGGCACTCAATTTATAGCTAAGCACGAATATAATCAAATCAAGGTCCTAAAATCTTTACTATTTACTTGATCCTTCCCTAAATATTTCCAGCTACCTAAAATTTCTATAATTATTTTCATCTTTATTTTGAATTATATATTAATATTTATTTATAATTTATTTAAATATTTAGAAATATTTCTAATTAGAAATCTTAACGATCTTTTAATTAATTATGTCCTGCGCTGGGCGCAGGCCTATACACGATCATTACTATCTGCTAGATGGAAGTCACATATATGGCATATGATTTAGTATATGTAAATTAAATTCGGTTTTAGTAAATAATCAATTCAACAAGCTCAGAAATTCAATGAACAAATTATTCTTAAAAAGTATCAAAGGATTGAACATCGGACTAAAATTCTGAACTAAAACAAAAATAACTAAAAATTGGGCACATTCACAAAACGGATTATGTGTTACATGTAGAATAACAAAGTTGAAAAAGAAAATGAAAAAATATATTTTTCTAAAGAACTCTCAAACCAACATTTTAAGAGCATAAACCCATCGACAATGCAAAATGTAAGATGCTTTTTATTCGCAGTAAATTAATTGAATGAACCCATTGAATCCATTCAAGATTTCAATATATAAAAAAAATATTAGTCTTGCACTATTGCCCATGCTCTTTTATTTTTTATGTTTTTCATTTATTTTTTATTAATATTATTTATTTTTGTCATGTAGTTCTATTTTTATTATAATATTTTGATGACGAGGCTGGTTTATATTTTGTGGACCCGGTAAGAGATTTTTTGAGACTTGAAATTAATAGAGAATAACATTAGTGGGCCCACTGAGTGTAAATTTAAAGTTTAGGCCTTAAATAATCAACTCTAAGTGGGTAGTAAGTAAAAGCCAATTCCCACAAGAAAATTTTTAATACATGTAATTGATAGAGGTGGACCCCATAAAAAACTTTTTTACTTCTTTAAATTAATAGAATAGAGAATATTTTATTGAAGGAAGAAGAATTGTGGACAAAAAATACGGTAAGTTTGACTCGAACATGACGAATGATCTAGATTTATATATAAGATTATTTAAAAATATTTTCCTTTATAAACAAAATCATGCCTCCCATATGCATTTAATTAACTATTACTTTCTATTTATATTTTAATTTACTTTCAACTAACCCCTCTCTCTATAAAATATCCACGCCCCGGGAAGGCAAAAGGGATATGAGATTCTCCAAAAGATGGTGACCAATCTTGAATTTCTTATACAATTGTATTAAATGTAGTTTGTTTGTTTACTCGGTGTTTACTTTCAATCTAAATTGGGTTTTCCTTCGAAGAATTAAAGACTCGTGATGAACACGGGCCCTGAAATGCTAGTAAATTAGTAAACCAACCTGAGAAATAATGTAAATCACCAATGAATTCAACTTTTATAATCCAAGATGAACATTTTGGATTGTCACTATGTGGGCCCTATGATGGAGTTCTATCAGGGAGACACAATTGAGGATCCTTCAATATATCATTTCTCGTTGGGTTTCTTTCGGGTAAAGCCTCATGATCATAGATCTCTAAGATTAACTTCCAACTTGGTCCATTGGATCTATTGGTTTTCATGAGCCTCTTTAAATATAAAGAGCTTAGATCAACTGAGGTTCTACACATTTTCTCAAGAGATAAATGAGTCCACGTCCATGAGAGTCCTTTTGAATTGAAAAGGATTAGTTGAAGAGTATAAATCGATCTCAAATTTGTAAGAAATTCCAAAGATAACTTACAGGTACAAATCGGTCTCCAATTTGTAAGAGGAAATTCCAAAGATAACATCCATGAAAGTAATGGTTTGTGTTTATGGTATTCTTAGGATGGATAGGAAACATAGGAGATAATTTAGGAATATATTTAAAGATTCAATTTATTGATAAGTAGAGACAAGGAGAGCTATATTAGGAGGTGAGATTTAAATCAACTAAAGGAAAGGGAAAAGAATGAGATGTTTTGGGATTGGACTCTTCCAAGACAGGGTTTTATTCTAAATTGCAACTGGGGTTTTAGGTTTCTGAGAATAAGATTAGGGGTTTTCACTTGGGGATTGGATTTAGATGGTATGGATAAGGGTTCTAGATTAGCAATTAACGATCTATAAACACGAATGAAGTGGAAGGAAGGCATAATCTCATCCGTTGGTGGCTTTAATTTAAGGTGAGTGAGAGACCGTTTCAAATCTTCCATATCTAGCTGAATACTTGTGATCAGATGTGGGTGGGCCCCGCCCCCAACCTATCCTTACAAGATAACACCTTCAAAATTAGCAAGTAAATCCCACGTACGGTTCTCTCATTATATTGTAGAAAAGAAACGTTAAATAGTTTAATTAGAATTAGAATTATGATTATGATTGGCATTGGCATGGCATCACAACAATCCTAATCCTAATCCAGCCCCCCTTTGATTGTAATTATTTAAAGAGAAAATCGTCCTTCAGTCTAATATTTACAAAGGAGATGATTGTTGATCTCTGGAGACTAGAGAGACAATCTCTGATCACCAACCACAACTGGAGCACGTCCAAGCCGACACAGTCATTGCTCAAGATCATATCAGATTGGTTTTTAAATAGCGATTAAGGTAATCCTAAATCTTAACTACGTTCATATGAGATTGATCTGAAAATTCTGGAAAATAGAAAGGAATTATGCATAATCTGAACCAATGGATTAATCGATCTCAATGGTTTATTCAGTGCCCTAATATTTTTTCTAGATTTTATTCCCTTTAATATTATACTCCACCGCATCCTGATTTTTTTATTTTTTATTTTTTTTTGTGATTAAGTCTGCATCATTGGAACCGCATCATGTGTTTGCACTTTGCGCCCTAATATGATGGATTCAAAATTGCGCTTCTACACCGGGATTTATCCAGCTCTTCCTAAGCTTGCTGGATTAGTCCCGCGCAGGTGTTATAAAAAAATCAAATACGATGACTTAGGCTAAATGGATCTTTACTTTTATTTTGACTTTGCAGAAATTGCAGATCATCTACCAGGCACGGTGGTATTTAGTAATACAAATATAAAGCTTGTTTTTTTGTCTTATACAACTGTTCGTTTTCACTTGTTTTATACAGGAATTAATATTCAAGGCTTTCAGTATTAGCAAGAGCGAGAGAATGGAAACGTTCTATGCAGAGGACAGGTACTTTGAATCAAGAAACTCAGAATTAGATAAAGAATATGAGACTCAAGACTTGCATCACAAACTGAAGACACTTGAAGAGCGAGAATGGATTTATCAAGAGCATATCAATGAATTAGCCAAAAGAGAGGCATCATGTAGGGCTGAATTGGAAGAAAGTTTGGTAAAATTGGAATGTCGTGAGAAAAAGAATGATGCATTAGAAAAAGAGTTCCTTGAAAAACGTTTCACGTATGAAAAACTTGCGTCTCGAACGCAACAACAGCTTGCTTGACCCTGGATCTCCAAGAAGCCAATAAAAAATTCGCAGTATATAATCGGGAACTAAGAGAAGCCAATTCATATTTAACAGTCGCTGAGCTGAAACTACAACTAGCTAATGAAAAAGTAACTCGGAGGGAATCCGAAGTGAATGACTTGAAGAATAGTCTCCGCAAATCTGAAGAACGTGAAAAGGCCGCTAGTGCTCTTGATGTACTAAGAACTGAAGAGGTAATTCGTTTAACACGTACTATAGGAGGGCTGCAGAGAAACAAGATAAACTTAGAGGAGGAAAAATCTATGCTTACTCGGGAACTAGCCTCGAAGATTAAGGAGTCTCAAGTAGCAATGGAGGTGGTCTGTCGTGACAAGGAAGATATTTTTAAAAAGCTTGAGGATACTAAATTACAATCACAAATCAAGGAAAAAGAGTTGCAAGAAGAACTTGTAGTTGCCCTTCGTGAGAAGAAGATTTTCTTTGAACACCTTCGGTTCAAATTACAATCACAATCACAGGTTTCTCTCTCTCTCTCTCCATATCTTTCCATTTTTTCTATGGATATGTAGTGTATGTAATATTTTCTGTTTCTCTATATTATTTGTGCAGTAGTTGGACAACTCTTAATTTAAATTGTATTATAGATGTTAGATATGGTTAATGATTCTCATCAGTTTGATCTGAATTGATGGTTACAACTTTGGTTCTTCAAGGTGATAAACAAAAGCACTTTATTTTCCTTTTTATTTTCAGGAGAAAGAATTGGCTCCATCAAAAATGAGGAGGGAGAAGAAGAGGACCAAAAGAGCAGTAAGGGCTACTCGTAACAAGTTGTCAAAAACGTGGAGGAAGAAGAACAAGACCAAAAGAGAAGTAAGGGCTACTTGTATCAAGTTGCTTGTGGCTTTAATCTTCGCATTCATTTCTGTGATTTATCTTTGGGGCAAGAAATACTAGCCTTCTTAGGTGGAGGTCTAAGGTATAGTTTGTTTGTTTTTTTTCTTTCTTATTTTGGTTTTTTCAAATGTGGGGTGCGGTTATGAACATTTGAATCATGTTAAAGTAGCATTTGGATGGATGACTCTAGCATTATTTGGATCATGTTAACTGCTAAATAGCATTTGGATGGGTGATATCATTTGAACTATCACAAGCTTTTATCCTTACTTTTGTGATTTCACGTTAAAATATATATATGGAAGTATTTCTACTAATAAAAGCAGCACCAGGCCTTATTGAAAGTCACCTTCATAACTCCTATAAGCTGAAAAGCCAGATTGACCAACTGTTTCAGGCTGTTCTCTCTTTGTGCAATGTATCTCTTCAAGCTAACATCATGAACGGGCGATTATTCACAATCTCAACTGAAATGTATAGGACAGAATGAACACCTTACATGGGAAATATTCGATCACTCCAAAGTGCACTGAGATTCGTACGTGTAAATGTGTGTATATGATGTGTACATGTATGTAGTACCTATAAGAAAGTAGCTAGATACAGAAAGAATCAAAGAAGAGATGAAAAGGAGATATAAAAGCGTATTAATGAACAAGGATGAGGCAGTGGTGAGATGGAAATGTCATGGATCACTTGGGCATATTTCCTCAAATGCTTGCAACCTCTTTCTGCCCTTTACACTTGCCTGCGTGTCTATCTTCCCAGGAGAAGATGCCAACAAGTACGGCTCTCTCTCTCTGTGCGCGAACTGCAAAATATTGATAAGAGCAAATTTAATGAAGACTCCAACATGGTGTGATAAGGATTAAGACAAATGTGTTGGCGTGTGTGTTGACCGGTGACACACCTGACACATGCAGCACCCAGTCTCTACAAATGAGCGACAGTCCCATGTGGACGCCACCCTACAGTCTACCTGGGGTTTCAATTTATGGGGACTGGCGCGGACACGGTGCCACTCCTGCCCTTCACATCTTTTATGACGAAACTGCATATACCAAATAATTCAGACTATAGTAAACTCAAATCAAACAGAAATGTTTCAACTCAAGTAGGAGAGTACAAAAAGCTACTGCTACTGTATAAACGCACCGCAATACATCATTCATGTATTCATATTATGATATATAGCAAATTCAACATGTGACTACAAATTGAAATTAAATGCACAGCCCAATTGGTGCACGTGATACTTTAGTACTGCTACTAATGGGGCACATGACGTAGTCACTCTGATAATAAGTATATGACCTTTTTCCTTTTTTTTGTCACACAATCTCTCTAACAACAGGTCATCAGCAAGTGTATTCTCCATTGAGTTCTGACCTCACGTGGAAACTTCATTTTAGGAACTCTTATCAGCTTTTGGGTTAGTCATGAACTCACTCGAAGGTACGTAGCAATATGTACTGCACTACGGTTTTCTTGTTTGGGTGTTTAAGAAAGTCAAGATGTTGTTTTAATGTGGTCTGGACTAGGGATGAGAATTGTTCGGGTTATGTTAGCGTTCATGATTAAAATCTTATTCCTATGAGAATTGCGGGTTTCATATTTTAAAGTTAGTTTTCTTTCTATTTCTTTTTTTGCCCTGGGCCATATGCCCTAGCCGGATGATAGTGTAAGGGCCTAGATAGCGTAAGCCCTTTAACGTAATTGAGTACGGAGTAGCTACCGTTTAAGCTTAGCAAAAGTTCATTAACTCAAGTTCTATTTTTAGTGGGCACAAGCTATTTAAATAATCCTAGCCTAAGTATCGAACTAGAGCACAAAAGAGCCAACACTTTAAACCGACCAATGGAGCTACAACAAAGACGTACTCAATGCTATGCAACATTTACTCTTATCCCAGGGATGGACCTCACTCACACCCGATCGGACTCTTTCTTGTAGATCTCACAAGGTTTACACTTACATATATGTTGGACCTTCTAAGTGCTACATTAGGGTTGTTGTAGTTTCTTAATTTCTAAAAGCAACCGTTGCTAGATTGGTGGGCCCTGATTATTTATTTATTTGATTGTATGTTTTTTTCTCGTTAAACATGATTTTGAAGTTAACCTTACGTTGTAGAAGATGAAGGTAACAATTGAGATGAGGGAACTTAATTATATTTTTGATTTCTCATATAATTACTGTCCTCACCCGAAACATATTTAGATTAAATTGCTGATATAGTTATATTGTGTTAGAGTTGTAGCTTTTATTTAAACTTCAACTGTTGATCCTTCATGCATTGTGAGATATTTGCATAAAAGCCCAAAGCGTTTGATACTCAATTCTGATTTTCGTGGGTCTCTTTTTCCCAATCCAAACCGTTAATCCTCTTTAGAAGGCCAACAATGCCAATCTCAATTGTGTCAAACCTCATCACTTGATTCATCATGAATTTTTCAAAATTTGTGAAAACCGTGAAGGACATGTGAACTGTTAGATGGAATCAGATTCATATTTGAAGATGTGTGAAAATGACAAACAATTGATTATGTTTCATATGTGACTCATTTACATGTGCGAGTCATTTACATATGTAAAATATTTTCATATCACATGTAAAATTAACAAACGACTCGTAAGATGTTTGGTGGATGAAAAAGGCCCCATTAAATATATGTGAACAGTAGTGGCCTCGTGGCCTAGTTTTGTAATTATCTTTAAGTGTAGATGCCGGACGTCGATATCCATGCTCCACTTCTATTTACAATATCGCCACTTCTCTCTTTTTTTTTTTTTTTTTACTGTAAAAGAGGAGTATCGATATTGACGATGCTCCTTTTTATTTTTATTTTTTATACTGTACAAGCGGAGCATTGATATTGATGCTCCCTGTGTAATTCCTACATGTGGGCCTAGTTTTTAAAGATGGGTCGCATGTTATAATTTCTAAGGGTAGATCCTATATTATCATTTATAAATGTGATAAAGCTCACGTCATTTATAAAAGTGGTTCTCATTTTCACAATCCAAAAGGTGGCATTGCTTTTCAATTCCTATAAAGGTATGCTCTAAGTCTTAAAAG
The DNA here is from genome assembly GCA_003546025.1 of Camphora micrantha. NCBI lineage: Eukaryota > Viridiplantae > Streptophyta > Magnoliopsida > Laurales > Lauraceae > Camphora > Camphora micrantha. Next base: position 5,867,669 of record QPKB01000004.1, on the reverse strand, counting down.
GTAAGTCCCATGTATTCCTAAATGTGGGCCCTAAGGACAAAGAGTTTTTATGAAATTATAGATAGATGCCATTCTAATAAGCTTCTACTTTTATGAATGCCAAACACTCTTGGAAAATAAGATTTTTTTTTTATCAAAAAATGTTACCAACCAAACTTGGGGTTTTTACCAAAAGAATCCTCAAATATCACTTTACCTCCAAAAACATCCTTAAATACATATAATGCCCAAAAACATCTTATACAGAAGATTTTATTTTATTTTCTAGATCAAATAGCCCTTTATTTTATCTCTCACGAATTTGAGACATGACACTTGCAAGCTTATGATTTTGTGTCTATAGATGTGTCTAATTTGCGAAGTCAAGAAACAACTTAATAGTTCAATAGTTAAAGTTAACAAAAATATGATACATGGAGGTGCATTTAAATTGACTAACAAATCTGAATATGAAGAAATGATAATTTATATAGATACATGAGTTCAGCCATTCTATTATGTGTTTCTTCGATAATGAATCTAGTCACCGCGAGCATTTTCTTACTACAACTTGTGGAAATTTTGCTTAAAAAAAAAACCCTAACCTTTTCATTTTTACAAAAAAAAAAATACAAAAAATTATCCTTCTCTCCTATTAATAACTTTATTTTTACTACATTCATAGAAAGGATTTCCTTTAAAGTTGATAAAATATTTCCTCGACGTTTATTGCTGTAGACTATGGATTTAAATAAATGTTAACAACTTATGTTGTCCTAGCAACTTTGAGAATTGAAACAAATGTAACAATTCTTGAAATACTTCAACGCACAAATGCAGTCAAGGCTTGATGTCACGAAAAAGGAGTTGAAGGGTAATTTTTTTTTGAGAAAAAAATAAAGTATGTTGCCTAGATGCTTTTTGGCATTGCATGTATTTGATGATGCTTTTCAAATATAGGGATATTTGTAGATGCTTTTGGTAAAAACCCTAGCAAATTAATTATTAAAATTTAAAAATCAAAACTACCATTTTAGCCCTCAATTAAATCAAGTTCCCAAGGCCTCATTACCTTGCAAAATAGGTATGGGCATTCTCCTGTGTAAATCCAGTAGCAGCAGTCCAGATTTTCTTCTACATCCTGTCCGTCAAATTCATTTATTCACCAAATCTAATTAAATAAATCATTTTATAAAAAAATAGCGACACAAGATAAATAATGCATGAAAAAAAGTATATATAAAAAAAAATGATATTGACTGCGGAATGGAAAATTCAAGTGCATTTTGATGGTTTATAAGAATAAAAGGGAATGGATATATAAAAGATACAAAAAGAAAGAATGAAACATTCAAATATACAGAAAATACCATATTGGAAGAAAAGATTGGTTTTTCTTAGAGCATACAAATAAAGAAATTCAAACAAGAAAACTAAAGCTGAACGAGATCTTAAATAAAAAAATAAAAAATATAAATAAAAAATTAAAGAGATAATGGGGCCGGAATCTGTGAGAAAGATGGGCACAATCAAAGAGAGAGGATGAAATTAACAAAAAGAAATCCCTTTACACAAAATTAAATTAATAATATTGAATCAAATGATGACAAAAGCAATCAAGGGAACACAGATCGATGGTGCTTTCTAGATTTCAAAAACAAATGAATGAATGAAAATAAGAGTTTACTAAAATTTATCATAACATATTTTAAAAACCAATAAGATAAATATGTAAACATCCAGTAATAACATATTCTGGAACTCATTGGAAATGCCATCCATAGATCGCCCGGTTTTGAACAATCCAATGCCGAAACAGTAGTAGATTTTCGCAGTACCAGGGTTTATATAGATACTAGCATGAAGCTCTTGGGTGATGCACAGGTTAAGTCTCATGCGACTTAAATAATATATTAAAATCAATATCCCTCTCATATAAAAACATTTATAATAAAATAATTAAAGAATTAAAATCAACTAAAAATTTATGAAAATCAAACCTTTCTTCCATTAATCCACATTAGCATAAACGTTTCATTTTAAAAAAAAAAAAAGTATTCGTATGCATTTCTACTCATTTTGAATACTATATAAAAACTTTGAAAATAACCTTAATTTATAGAGTTGCAAGGCATTACTTTGAATTTGATCATATCCACACAAATGGGCCCAAGAGACACATTTTGTTGAAAAGACACGTATGTATTTTTAAAAAAACACATGCACAAATGAGCCCCAAGAAGGGGCACATTTTATTAAAAGGGCACATATGTGTTTTTGAAAAAACACATTCAAGAGATACATTCACAAATGGGCCCCAAGAAGCTGACGTGGCTTCTCCTAAGGCCAGAATTGAGTTTATTTTTTTCCAAATGCTATACAACTTTAAAGAGAAAGATTCGGAGTTTTTTTTTTCAGAAAATAGAAGCATTTAATTAACCACATGAGGCATCTGCGATTGAGTCCGGACCCCTGAATGAGCCTCCACATGCTTTTCCCATGGGTGGGATGATGTGTGGCACTCACCTTGGGGCCCAACTATTGATGATATCAACCTGAGGCTCGGATGGGCCCCACCGACCGTGGATGATGTGGGGAATCGAAAGATCTAGAAGGGATATGCATGAGAGATGTTCCCCTACGGATACAAGTGAGTTACAAACTGTACAATCAAACTCCACAGGGCTCACTTGGGCGTATCATTGATCAATCCAATCCCTTTCACACTCTCATCCCCTCCGTGATGTTGTACCAGCCCAATTTTACTCTCATCAAATCTTTACCCACCGTTGGATCGAACCTCAAAGAAACCCACAGTTAAACTACTTTATTTTAAGGTTGTTAAATCAAGGGTTAAGATGATCTCTGATGCTGATTTTCCTTCTCTCTCTCTTCCTTCTGATAGGTAAATTATCATCATGCTTTTGGGTAAGTAAATGACTCCAACCCATAAGCTTGTAATGGTGAGCGCGCATTTTGACATTCTGCATGCTGTTGGTTAGCCTTATATATAAAACATCAATTGTTTTTCTTCTAATTTTTTTTATTAAGATAATCGCCATAATTTATGTTTTTGCAACCTTCAAAATCAAAATGGTCATTTTCTTCTGTGAGACTTCTCGTCCATATCAATCAAAATTGATTTTCTTCTCGATCCTAGGCCTCGCCATGGCACATCCGAGGACTTTGGTCCACCTCAAACCAGGCCCATATTATTGATGTCAGGGTACAAACAAGGGTGTAAAGTGAGCCGAGCCAGGCTTGGCCTGCAATTAGTGTAGCTACTGCAATTTTTTTTTGTTTTGCTGCTGTATTAGATCCTAGGTTGAAATTAGTAGGTGTAGAAACTTTACTTAATGTAATAAATAACAATATGAATCAATCTAATGTAAATGATATTTCTATAATAAAAAATTATTTAGAACAACTTTATTTGGAACATTCTACCCAAATGGGTAGATCCGAAACACCCTCTACGCCTACGGGTAGATCCAAAATATTCCTATAATGAATTAACGATATATCTATAGATGGGTCCGATTAAAGTCCCGAAAGATAACAATGATTTTGATCTTTTGTCATGGTGGAAAGCATGTGAAAGTAAATTTCATATGCTTTTCGCTACGGCCCGTAATTTACCAACAATTCCAATGTCTACACTCGCATCTGAGCAAGCTTTAGTGCAGCGCCTTATTGACAATAGGCGAATGATGCTAGCGGAACAACCAGGGTAGGCCTACATGTGCCTGCGAGACTGGTTGCAGGCAGAGAGGAGAACCCAACATTTCGATGGAGGAAGATGAAATAGAAGACGAGCTTTCGGCTTTAGATATATCAGTGTTCAAAATTTATCACACTTGTTCAAAAAATTTTCAGAATGTTTTTATACTTGTAATTTGTAAAGTTGTAGTTTTTTTTTTTTTTTTTTTTTCTCATAAAGTTAGAATTTCACCAGACTAGTATTTTTTTTTTAATCTTTGCAACTTCATTTCAAAAGAAAATAAATTATTTGACGTCTTTTTTTCAATGAATGTTTGTGCATTTATTTTAATTGAATACTTAAAAATTCAGTTTTCTTTTAAAAAAAATGAAAACTTAAAAATAAAATAAAAAATAAAAAATAAAAAAGGGCCGGTCCAGCCAAAGCCATGCCATGGGTCGTGCTAGGCTGACCCCCTGGGAACCTGGGCACAACACGGCCCGGGCCGGCGCAGCACCGCCCCGGCCCTAAGGGCAGGGGCAGACGAACCCTGTGCCCGGGCCAGACGCTGCCCTCCGACAGCCCTAAATCGGGGTGTTTTATATATATATATATATATATATATATATATATATTAGCTGAAAGGACTGTGCTTCAATAAATTGACAAAGTAAATGATGGTGAAATAGAAAGGGGCTTTTGAATAATTAAGGAACTTCATATACAAAATAGGGGGTTTACATTTCAAAATATGATACGAACAGGACACAAAATTTGGCATCTCCCAAACCATCAGAGAGTACAATTACCTCGTTTCCTCTCCCTCTTTCGTGCACTCCATTGCTCTGATCTGTCAGTAGACCAGTTCCATTCAGCTGGAAAAAGAAAAAAGATACTTCAGTTACAATCCTCACTACATATGTGTGCGCACACATACGTATGCGTGCGCGTCCAGTAAAGAACACAGAGGTGTAGTACAACAAATTATATTAATCCATCCTGGAAAAACTGTGTGAATCCGTTGATTGTTGCTGTAAAAAAGCAAAGCACCTATACATGCTCTTAACATTTTCGATTAGGAAGAGAAGGTGTGGATTAAATGTAAAACCAAAAGGCAGCTAGTTCTATATGTCGAAGTGTAGTAATTAATAATATTTCCTTCTAGAAAATGGGAGATTTTATTGAAAAAGGAAGAATACAACAGAGTCCCATCACAAAGAGATTTGAGAGTTTCTAATACATAATTAAGTCACATTAATTCTCATTTGTAGCTCTTCAGATATTTATGAATGCAATGCGAAGCAAGAATTAGCATCCAATTTCATTAAAAATGAACTTAAATGGTCAAACCTACAAAGTCTGGATCCTTCTTTGAAGCCCACAAGAAAGTAGGCTGTCCACAAGATCTCCAAAACAGAACAATGCTCTCAATTAAGCCTCTACTTCATGTGTCTCCAGTTCCACACACTGTTGAACTGGAAATCATCATCATGGCCCAACCAAATCCTTGTAAACAAAGCCTAACACTCCCTAACAATTGTTGGTACACACTTCAACAGTTAGCATCTCTCTTGCAGGCGCCCCCTATCATCATTTCAACTCACCCCGCGTGAATCGGCTCGACCCAAATTGGCTCTCATCCAACTAACATCCACTGTGATGCTCTTAAATCAAGGGTTAGATATTTATGTAACAGTGAAGAAATTTGGCCCACCAACGCTAAGACCTTCCCCTCCCTCCCTCAATTCTATCTATCTGTACAGTGGAAGTACAATAAGACAACACCACTGACCATACCTTCTGATCTGATAGAGTGGGCATTGGCAGTAACGATGCCTGAGCTTCACGTGCAGCTGGAGCTGATGCTGATGCCACAGGCAAAGGCGGCCGCACTGCCTCTACGTCTTTCCCTGTTTGTAATGGCTGCACTGAAGAAACTGTGGTGGGCCCAGGCTGTATCAGTTGATGCAGTGTCACCAAAGAAGGTACTGATGTTTCAGCTTGACTTGAAGTAGATGGCCCACCAAACACAGATACAGATTGTGGGGCGGACATGAACTGCAACCACATGCAAGAGAATGATTCAAGGTTTAATCATCTGAATATACAATATCCCAGTAGACAGACATGCCTCTCTCTACAAGGCTGGTGAAAATTAAAGTAATAGTAAAGTCACAGAGAGTACAAGCCTATAATTATGCATAGTTGACTGTATTTTATGTGCTAAGGTAGCACATCATGTTCCATGAGACATAACCTTTGTGGTAACTCATCAACCACAAACTGGGCATAAATACATGCTCCTTGTCCACCAAATCATGGCCCCCCTTGTGACTATAGAGCATAGTCAGAAGTCAGCCTGATTGAATTACGCAAACCATCAGATTTTCTAGCAGATTTTAGATCACTATCCAATTTTTCTCTCCACCACTTGAGATCCAACAGTTGGATAGTTGGGATTGTCTGACCGGTGTGACCCAAGGTAACACATTCGTAATGGTGCCAACAATTTCAATTGTCTGGAATCTGGATTGATGTGCTGCATGCCACATGTATGGTGAATAAGTTTCCATGTGTAGGTGAAGATAAAAGTACAACCAAAAACGAATTTCATACGTTGTCTAGCAAATAGAAGAGAAATAATTATGCACTTCAGACAGAATTTGGCTCATATAGAACTTAATGTGCAAGTGCAACGCCTGCTTGCAAGCTTACTAAACCCATTGGAAAAAAAAAGAAAAAAGAAAAGGAAAGGCCAGCCTATTTCGGTCGCCAACTTGAAAGGGTAAAAAGGGAAAGAAACAATGAAATTATAGGCATAACAGCACCGTGAACCAACTGAATACTGTAGTTTCATTCATAGAGGATAGCAGGTCAGAGAAGGTGAGGGAAAAGCTACCGTACAATATTAAGGGAAGGCTAGTAGAAAAGCAGGGAGGAAGAATTTTCCTTTTTCTTACACCCATTTTTATCACTGACAAAAGGAAGAGAGTTCATATCCCAAAAGGAGAGAGTTCATATCCCAACATTCAACATTAGGCTGCATGTGATTGTGGGCAGAAGACCAAATACTGAAAGGTTCCATGTTCTCCCAAATTGTGCAATATCATACAATATTCTGCAGAACCTAACGATTTCAGAATTGAAATTTTTTGTGGAAATTAATATGACGACATTAGAATGTCAATATACTGAGATAACACAAAATATTATAACCTAGGATGGTAGAACCAACACAAACCACAAAACAATGCACACCAAAGGATTAGTTTCTAAACTGAAACTTTCCAAATTTATTTAAGACCAAAATGTGCATTGAAGGCTTTGTGCTTTCTCTCCATTTCTTCAAGCAACAAAAGCCAGAATAGCCTGATGCTTAACAAGAAAAACAGCATATTTTTCCTCCGCAGGTGGCAATTTGAAAGTTGATTCTGCCTTCTTTTAATATAAACTTTTATTTGATAACTTGATGTGTCAGTCTCATGCCTGAGTAAGGGAAGGTCGCTTCAGATTGGCCATCGGCTACGAAAAATAGAAGCTTGAAAAAGGCTCCAATATTTAAATTTGAATTCTTTAGAATTAATCATAATGCGAGGGCCTCCTCCAATAGAGACGTGCAGCAACAAAGCTGACTTATAGTGACAAGTGACAACCAAGTGGCTAAGGCATCCATTATAAACAATTAGCAGCAAAGGTAAATAGTTACTGTGAGTAATAAGAACTGGTTTCCACGGTTCCACAGCACCTTCAAGGGTGGATTCAGATGAATAAATAAATAAAGTTAGCACAAGGACAAAATCGACCTCTTGGGATGTGGGTACTTTGAAATGGAAAAGTGCTAGGCTGGTATCTTTATGAAAACAGTGAGGATAAATATCTCCCAAATGGAATCCCCTAACAATGCGGTTAGTGAGTTACAAAACTTAATGACAGAAAAGTGCTAGGCTTCTAGATTTATGAAAATAGTGTCTTTTCATCATATAACTAGGTCTGCAAATGGTTTCGCAGATTGCTTAGTTAAACAAGGGGTTGATCGTTCATGCAATTTAAGTACTTTTGTAATGTAGGTGTGGTGGGTGTCCGGTATAGAACTCTTATACCGGGACACTGTTGTGGTCTTATTTCTTTTCTACTCTGTACTCTTTTTCTTTCTAATGCATTTTCAAATTTACTGGTAAAAAAAATCTCCCAAATGGATGCCTTGCAAAATAGGGAACTATAGCAAATGGTCCACATTTAATGATGGGAAACTCAGAAGGCAGTTTTATTCAACAGAAAAGGTTTTGGGGACCATAATCCGCACAAGGGTAGCAAAGACCCTTTATGCAAATAGTTTGGATGATCAAAATGTTTTATTTAGACAACTACGGTCATCAGGCTCCACGGGTTTTTTTCCTCTTTTTAAACTCGGGCTAAATTTATATAAACAAAAAGGGGGAAAAAGAAAATGATCAGAAATTTTTTTAAAAACACCATCAAAAGATCAATGGAAGATCCACATGTACAGTTGATAAGGCGCAGCAAAAAAAATAAAAAGTATCTTAGGTCAGACATAAGGCCTTAAGATCTCAATGTTTCATCTATATCATAGCAGGGTCATGCTGATATACCCATATTTATATGCAAACATTTTTTCGATACCTTAATATCACTGCCATGGAAGCGTATATATTCAGAAACTTCGTCACTTGGAGAGATCTGTGGGCCATCCTTTTTTCTTCCTTCAGTTCCAAATGATCTTACTGCCACAAGAGGAAATAAATCAAACCCAACAACCATATGGTTGTCCATAGATTACACTGAATAGTGACATCCTACACCTAGAAATATAACAAAATGGTTTGATAGGACAAATCGTGTATTTGGAACTTGGATACAGCAAAACTAGGAATAAGAACTTTAAAAATAATTTGCACGGATCTTTGTTGGATGAAGGAAAGTTAAAAATTACAAGAAGCCCAACATTTTCAAAATGATTGTGGTTATAAATTCTTAAAAGGTATTTGCCTAAACCATGTTATCACAAGTCCAACATCAAGAAAACTGAGAACATTTCTTCTTCTGCATACACAATTATCAGAATGATGGGTTCCACCATTCAAAAAGGATGAAAAAGAAAACAGGAAGAAAATGTAAGGGGTGTTTGTCATGCTTCCATATTAAACAAAAAAATGAAGGAGAAACCAAAAAAAAAAAAAAAAGGAGTCCAAGAATCAGAGAAATGCAGCATAGATCCAATCTTTAATACAATTAAACATAATGGGTTAAACCAAACAGGAAGAGGCATAATATCAAATATCAGATTACCAATAGCCACACCTAAAACCAATAAAATCAAAATTCAATTATCCAAGAACACAAGTTCCATCTCAAACCCCATTAAAGAGAAAAACCCAAACAACAGTAAATCCCCAAGTGAGAAAGCATCTTTAAAAAGAAAACGAGAAATCCTAACGAATAGAAGAAGAAAGAGGTTACCATTTCTCAAGCCGAAGACGAATTCTTCCATATTGATGTGGACGAGAATGCCTTCGTATCGAATTTCGGCCATGGATGTAAGGCTAATCAACTTCCCTAGGTAGGAATCGAAAGACCCAGCACCGCCCCCAGAACCAGATGCTTCTGCTTTTGCAGCCATGGCGTCTAGAAACCCTGACGGCTACCCACTTCTTCTTCTCTCAAAATTCTACTTCTTCTTCTTCTTCTTCTTCTTCTTCTTTCAACTCGTTCTTACGCTGTTTGAATTTTCGTTTGCTTCTTTGACCCTTTTGGGATTGGGTCGTTCTTTTATAACCGTTTTGCCGGGGTGTAAATGGGTCGGTTCCTGTCCAGGTCCAGGGTTGAATCGGAACCGAAACCGTTTTCTAAAAGGGAGAACCGAAACCGATAATCATTAAAGGGAACCAGAACCAATTGTGAGGCGGGTCCGGTTCCGGTTCTGGGTATGAGATGTAGAAAAGTAGAAAAGTAAAAAGGATTTTGTTTTCACATACTTAAGTTACCTTGTGGTAGTGTATATTGGGTCGGGTCTCGGGTCCATGAGTCTGAGCCACTGTGGATTTGAAATCGGAACCGTTTAGGTATCGGTTCCAAAAAAAGGATCCGGAACTGGTACCATTTGCTTATCAGGACCAAAATAAGGACCCAAACCCGGAACCTAACGGGTCGAAACCTTCGGGTAATCGGAGAATCGGGGACCCATTTACAACCCTACCGTTTTGGAATTGGGTTTTCGGACACCTGTTCGTTCCTGTCTCAAGTTTGAGGGCAGATCGTCTGCCCAAAACTGTGGGGCCCCTTTTAACATCCCCTTTTAACAAAATGAGAGGAAGGGAGAGGGAGAGGGAGAAAGAAAAAGGGAGAAGGGGGGAGAGGGAGAGGGAGAGGGAGAGGGAGGATGGCAGCGTGCAGGGAGAAGGAGAGAGCCAGGGACAAGGAGAGGGAGTGAGGGTGGCGGGTGGAGGGTGGTGACATAGAGGGGGGTAAAGAAGGGGAGTGAACTGAGAAAATAAGGGCGGAGGGGTTTGAGTATTTTTGAAACAATGGGGTGTGTAGCGAAAAATTCTAAGAATTATTTAACATGCCAAGAGTTATCTAATAATAGGATGATAGCCTGGGTCGTAATTATTTGATAAGAGGGGCAAGGAGAAGAAGGGAGATGGAAAAAAACGGGAGAAGAAAACAGTCATCATATTTGGAAGCTCACAAGGGCATTTTCTCCATTTTGAAAATCCCCGCCCAAAAAGTTGACGGTTCTACTCAAATTAAATTGAAAATATTTTGGAAAAATTAGACGCTAAAATGAAATGTTCGGATTTTTATGTCTTTTTTTTTTTTTTTTTTAATATTTTGGAAAACTTCAATAGAAGCTCACAATTAGGACTTTATAAGACACTAAACTCTCTTCGTGTTCCCACTGAAGGGCGGACCCATGTTTAGAGATTTGGGGCTGAAGCCCCCTCCCAACATAAAGAAAGCCCATAGGGCAATAAAAGGGGTCTGGCCAGGCCCACACTTAAAGAGTCAGTCAAGCCCCTTCCCAACTTGAAAAAAGCCCATAAGGGCAATAAGGGGCGTTTGGCCCAACTCAGGTACAAATTCACATAAATCTCAAATTGATTTCTCTCTCTCTCTTTCTCTCTTTCTCAAAACGTTCTCAAATCAATCTCTGCCACCATCGTTGGCATCGACTCACCACTACCGTCCCTCTCTGGGGCATGTATATTTTGAGCAGACAACCCCAATCAACATATATACACAATTTCTCTTCTTTTATGTGACCATTTGCTACCTCAATGAATATCTTTTGTTGAACCCCATTAAAGGAAAGATGCTCGCAACCGAAATCCATGTGAGATGAGAAGAAGTAGACCCAAAAACGTGGATTGATTTGTCCTGATTGCAATGGCCGAGCGTGTGTGATTGTATATGCAATCCTTGCACAATCGGCCACTACCCAATTTCTAATTTTATTGAAGTTGTGATTTGAGCCCCTTTTTTGGTTGCGTGTCATGCTAATAATTAATTATCAATTGTATAATATTTGCTTATTGAATGCATTTAATGTCGTTTTTAACCTTAATTGTATTGGTAAAAGCATGTTCATTGTAGCATTTTTGTTTCTATTATGTTGAATATATGTTGATTCAGGTTCTCTATTGAGTTAGGTGGGTGTTTATTTATGATAATAGAAAATTAATTGAGGAATCATGTAGCTCTTCTCACATTCAAAGGTGTTTAAATATGATAGAAATTAAGGATATAATGTGCTAATCATTCTTTAGGTTTATGAGTTTGGTAGGTCAATATTTGACCTTTTGAATTTCCCATCGTCCGCTCCACTCCACTCCACAGAGCCCACTATCGCTAATGTATGAAGTTTAAATCTCATATCAAGATTTCATGACAAAACATTGGCACAATCCCACAGTTGCCAGAAATTTCTCATTTTTCATGGTTGTTAGAATCAATGGGAGCTAGAGTTTATCATCAATCATCACGAAACCCCAACCCTTTGGAGACATTCGAAAACACATTGTCATCATCAACATTATTGTCAAACCAACTAATTCCTCAGGACTCGGAAAGGACTTGGTACCCTCAACAGTAAAAACAACTTATAAAAAGCCTTTCTCATGTGGGCCATGTGCCAAAATGACATCCAAGAAGGCTCAGAAGACCAGCACAAGCCCAATTCACTGAAAGGGTCCATAACTTAAGTATTTAATTAGTCACATGCCCAACCAATTGCAGTCTCATATTCCAGGAAGGTTTGTCCTAAGTTCAATTAATTAGCATTCAAGTTCGCAATTAGTAATTTGAGTTTGCACCTTGCAGTTCCACAAATGTTTTCCTCTCTTCCTACCTTTTGAGTTGTTGAAGTAAAACTCTCTTAGCCCTAGTAAGTGAAGATTCCTTGGCTTCTCCAATGTGTTAAGACTCCATAGGCCGGCTTCAACAAGTGTGTTAAAACTCCATACCAATCCATCCTCCATTATTTTGGTATCAAAGCAACTAGGTTCCATGGACTTCTTTGAGTGTTCTTGAATACGAAAGATATTCTAGTTAAATCCATCCCTTTAATTTTAATTTAGTTCATTCATTTCAAAAAAGAAAAAGGAACAAAAAAAAAAGAGTTCTATTAGTTTCATTATCATATTTATCTGTTTTTTTTCTTCTTCTTCTTCCTGTTATTGGTCAATTGCTCCTACTGTTATTGGTCATGTTAACTGCTAGAGCAAGGCAGCCACCCAAAACCCTACAACTTCTGCTAATTGGCCTAAAACTAACCCACAATCAACGACACCCAAAATAGTGCCACACCTGACCAAATGCATCCAGACTAACCCAATACTTTTTGTTTTTTTTTTTTTTTTGGGATAACCCATACATACCCAAATTATGACAACCATATCTAAAATCTAAATCAAGAGTCAATACAGACGCTCCCCCCTAAACCCAAACCAGCAGTTCAACAGAAACTTCAAAAAAAAAAAAAAATTTTCTTCTTTCGAAGCAAGACTCAATCAATCCAACCATTTGATGGTGAATTTGCATGGCTAGCTAGTCTTTTGATCCAGAAGGATTTAAGTCTATGCAATATGGTCAACACTAGGGCCTACACCTAAAATCCAATCCATTCAAATAACGGCTGTTCTCTAGATTTACTCTGGACCAAATTTTACTTTAATCAAGGCTTAGCTCACCATCAAATCAATCACATCTAAAACACATGAACAAATTAGAATCGAAGTAAAACTCCATGTTTTATAGGTAAACAATCTTGAGGTTGACTGCAGTGAGAAATGGACTACTGTTAATACGTGCAGTGCTCATGGAAATCAGCTTATAGAACTCTCTGAGAATAATTTGCAAATGTTTCAAAGGCCTTATCAGCGAACTAGGTAGATATGGTCTAAATTATTGACCACTTTAATTGGAAGGCGTTATCTCTAATAGTAATGAGACAAAGATTGTTGGCTACTACAGTCTATATAAAGCCCATAAAGGCTCTCAAAGTAAAACTCTCTCGAGTGAAGATTCCTTCGTTTTTCCAATCTGTGAAGACTGCATAGGCTTGGGCTTCAAGATGTGTGTGAAGACTCCATGTTAATCCACTCTCCATTACATTGCTATAAACACATACGAAGCAGAAAATTAGGCCAACTTGAATCAATGCGAGGCCACTCAAAAAATGGCTCAATTTAAAGCTTTAGATGAGTGCTCTCTTTAACTTTCTGGAAAAAAAAAAAAAAATTTATGGCTTTGCTTATATATTTAGCCTTTTGAGTCCTGTAATGATTGCTTTAAAGCAATGAGAACCAATTTAGGAAGAAAAAAACCCATCTATTGTCAATATTGAACCAAAAAGATAATATCCAATATGAAGAAACTAGACAAGCACCATCATGTTTTCAAAATGGAAATAAGAAACAGATGTCCAAATTTCATACATCTGCAACAAATTGTTTCTCTGCTCCCAAGGCCTTCCTTAAGTTCTACCTGTTCTCCACTTCCATAATAGCAATCAGGTGTGCAGTCTGCTTACGTTTGAGGATCTCCTCTGATTCAGCCAATGCCTTCATGAGTTCTTCATATTTGGAGGTCCATTCCTTCTTTTCAATCAACAGAAGACCCATATTGTATTGGTATTCATAAAGCTGCTCAATGAAACAATTATTTAATATCAAAGTGAAATCTCAAACTAAGAATTACAATTAAGAGACGAAAATCAAACCCACAATCATGATTTGTTTGTAAATAGAGAACTTTAATGAAAGCCTAAAAGAACACTAATTACAACAGAGAATGCCCAACTTACGACTAGCCTCTGCCTATCTATACTGAATGGTGGCCGTTCCAAATTAGCGTATGAAAAAACTTTGTTATCCCCTTTTCTTGATTAATGGAACAAAGCATCACATATTTGACAGGTCAGTATGGGAAAAAGATAATAAAGCATTATATACATTAGTGACCAATATTGAAGAGAAATCTTTGGAGGTAGCGGCAAGTTGCATGCTGCTGATGCTAAGATGGCAGAAGCAGGTGGGAAAAGTTTTGAGGTCAAACGGAGACTACAAGAGCTGGAAACTCATGAAAATGTACCTAGTAGGGAACGACTGTCCTTCCAAGCAGAGCATGTACTTGCTTTGTTTTCACTTTATCCTGAAGTAACCTTACTGCTAAACTTATTGGCACATCCTATCCAGAATCAGAGACACCTAGCAGCACATGTTTGAGATCTGAACCTTTCATTAGGCATAAGCTGCCAATCTACCATGGATGTGGCTATATCCCCATATCAGCAGTTCAAACTGTTCCAGCCCATGGGCTTGAGGAAGAAGTGGATGTTAAAAAAAAAAAAAAAAAATGACAAACAATCGGTATTTAATGCTAAAATCACACAATTTTGATAGTAAGTCTTCCAGATGCTTACACATCCTTGGTGGACTCATCTATGAATGGGTTTTGCATTGCAGGTAACCTCAGGATGCACTCGGCTCCTTTCTCTTTTGATGATTTCTTGCTCGATTATGCTGTTTAGGATCACATTGTACCTTATGCTAAGTTCAACCATGCATTTTTAGGACCAAACTTTTGGATCATTATGGTCCCTATTGCAGATGGGAGATACAGAAAAATCCTAACTTCCTGTTTAATTGCTGACTAATGTCTCTATTTGTCCATTTGTATGGCAAAGGATTGGTACGATCATCTAATATTAGGACAATGTCCATCAATGAATTGCTTGGATCTTCAAAACAGTGGCCCCCTCTGTACACTGTCTGGTGAACGAATCATCAAGCATCATAAACTAACTCTTTCTTAATTGCAGCTTAATGTTTTTTAACATCAATTGTGATGGTAATATATGACATTCAGACAAGAAGCACATGAAACTGCTTTAGCTAAACAAGGAAAACATCTGCAATCTTAAAAATTGAATTACCATTAAAAAAAATATAGGAAATTGAATCTTCAGGAAGGTCAAGATAGGCTTCTTGAGGATGAGAAGCTTCTCAGAGAGAAGATATGGAAAATGAGAACAAAAGGGCTCTGAATCAGAAAGAGAAGTATCTCAAGGAAGAAAAAAAGAAGATTTGAGATAAATGGGGTTGAAAGAGAAAGAAGCTGATATAAGCATAAGAATATCAGCCTTGTCTATTAAAGAAAAGGTGGGTTTAATTCCTTGTGGGTTTGTGCTAGAGCATCAGCCATTCACGATATCATTTTAACTGTCATTTTAGTGCAGGAAATCACTGTTATGGAAAGGAGACTAGACATCGTAAGACGGGAACTACTTACATTAGAAGAAAAGCTTAATGCAAGAGAAAGAGTGAGTTCCCACCAATCATATTTGCATTTATTCGGTTTCATAGATCCCAGTTTCCTACAATTGAAGCTTGGGGTCATCTGTCCTTTACACAAGGGTGGCAAATCCTAACTTGACTTCTTTTTTTTCCTTTTCTTTTCTTTTTTTTTTTGAATGGCTACTTTCAATAAAGGAAAAAACAGTACAAGACACTTGTACTGACAAGAAGGACAACAACAAAACAGCCCCTAAAAGCCAGGGATCAACCGAAACGGCCTCACCAAAAGAAGCAAAGAAGAACCACAACAACTCCAGCACCTAACTACTGGAATGTGACATCCTTCCAATCAAGCATAATTTGATCTAAATAATAATCTCTGAAAATGGGATTTATCATCGCCCATTGAGCAACAGAAAATCTAATTTCCCTACATAACGAATCTCCATTTGTTGCACATAACCGAAACTGGCCAGCTTGTAGGCCTTCCAGGAAATAGAAAGGGGAGGGATATCCTTTACATGCTCATGCATTCTCTAGGACCTCTTCTACTTCCTTCTCTGTCAGAAACTGCATCCATACAACTTGGTCATCCAACATTCGAATCTTGTCTGGCATCTTTTCCAGCATCTCTCTAACCACTCTTCTGTCTGTTTTTGCCCATTAATATTGGTCTTCAAGAATCCAACTAGGCTACAAAATAATGACTTCTTTTGTTCTCTGACCACCCAAGAGGCTACTACTCTCACTCCTTTTTTCTTGCCATCGTCCACTATCCACCCTGCTGTCTTTGGCTTTTCGCCTTCCCTTTCATCCTTCCTCCGTATAGATGACTCCTTTTTAGCGTCTGAACCCAGCAAAACTTTCATATAGCTAATGTCATGTTCCACTTTGCTCCACCTGGTCTTTCCTCCTGCTCCATCCATTTCCCCCTTTGAGCGTTAATGAGCCATATTCGCTTGTCTTTTCCTTCCC
Source organism: Camphora micrantha (assembly GCA_003546025.1). NCBI lineage: Eukaryota > Viridiplantae > Streptophyta > Magnoliopsida > Laurales > Lauraceae > Camphora > Camphora micrantha. Next base: position 5,851,202 of record QPKB01000004.1, on the reverse strand, counting down.
TTCCAAGTTCTTCCCACTACCATCTCAACTGCCCTTTCAGCTTCTCTTTTTAGTATCAAACCGAACGAAGGCAAATTCCCTACCCTTCCTGCTTCCCTTCTCGACAGGGATGAATATGCCACAATCCTCCCCGCCCTGCAAAACATTGCCTCTAACTCAGCCTTTGAAATCTGTTCTGGAAGATTGGATTACAAAGACTGCAAATGTCCTCTCTCAGCCTCTGTATTTGAGCAGATATGGGCGCTCTAGTTCGATATGTCCGTGAGTGTTTTCTGTCTTCCCTCTCCATCTACTAAGCCTAATCTTTTGAAAAATCCTGCACTGAGTTCTGCAGCTGCTGCTCTATTGGGTAGGAGAAAACCTCCTGACTTGACTTTTAACCGACCTCTTAATGCTTGTTTTTGGGTTGACGTTCCACACTTGCAACTATGCCCATCAACCCAACACGTCCAAGCTCTTTATTTTTTTTTTTTTTTTTTTTTCTTTTCTAAATTTTTTATTACGAATAACACATCCTAACTCATTGCACTCCAGCTTACCAATTTGACATGAATCTGTCCTGATAATTCAGGAATCGGGTTTTCATTTCTAACCTGGGATTGGATTGAGGTTGAATCCATACTTGGCCTTGCTGATCAACGACCTAACCATGCCTGACCTTCAGACCTATTGCCCCTCAATTGGCGCTTCTTTTTAAAAATACATTAAAAAAAAACTTTATTGTGTGCACCACCATTATTGGATATATGTTGGACTCTATGACATAGCTATCACTTGTCAGGGAGAAAACCTTGTATATCGTGTTCTTGTATTTTAACAGTAAATTTATAAAACCATGTATATCGTGTTCTTGTATTTTAACATTATATTTATTCACAACTCGCATCAGATTTCAATTCATTTTTAGTCAAGTGGATAAGGAATAATTTAGAGAAGTCAAATCGGGCGTGCCGTGCTGGGCAACACGGCCCATTTGACCAATATGGCAATCAACGGACCCAAGGCACAGCACGGTCAACAGCACGGCCCGCAAGCATGGGTCGTGTTGGGTCGAGGTCTAAGGCCTGTTGGCACGAATGGGGCACGGCCGGCCCCCAGAGGCATGGCACAGTACGTGATATTTGATATTTTTAGAGCAAATATAAAGAAATAGTCTTTTATTTTTTTATTATCCAAAAAAAATGTAAAGATTTTGAAGGTAATCCTTTTGAAAAACCTTCAAACAGAAAAGACCTAAATGGTTCTCCTCTCAGTGGAGTAGGTCGAGTTTGACTGAACCACTTAAATCTGTGTTATTCTCTTCTTTGTGTGTAACTTTCAATTTTTTTTTAGTGTAAGATCTCTTAATTTTTTTAGCCTAAACGGCCCTAAATCCTAGGAAATCACGAAAACCCATGGCATGAGATGGCACGGCCCAGGTCCAAGCATGGCACGATTGACATCTCTAAGGAATATATAAATATATATGCGTGCGTGCGTGTGGAACTCCCTCACACAAGAACCGGCACTCATGGAGTCATGGTATGTGGAGCGCCGGTGCTTTGAAACACTTGGTAGGGCCCACGTTTTGATTGATCTAACTGAACCATGAAACAGGGACCCCTGATGGTCACAGATCTCAGGGTTAGGCACCCATCCAAGTGAACTTGACTGTTGTATCGAGTGTGCACTCGTTTTGGACTGTTAAAAGTTGTTGGACGTGGATCAAGCAGGGCGCATGATGATTTGAGCCCCCCGGCCCCTGCGCAGAACACCCCTTTCCCCCGTCCCCATCCCCACAAGGCTTGGTGCTCAACATATCGTGAGCGCCGGTGCTTAGCTGAAGGAGTCCCTATATATAGGGTAATTCTCCAAAACGCCCCACTTTAAAAACTCCCCTTTTCCGCCCCTCTTTCCATATACATAGTTCTTCAATGTTGATCAATAAAGAAATGTTCTTCGCTCGCTGTTATATTTGGTCAGCCCAAGTTAGTATTGGATTCTTAGTGCCCTTAGTTGTTGATGATTATTATTATCAGATCAGGCTCCTTCATTTTGATTGATATATTATCCAGTGGGCTTTCATTATTGCACCACATGAAAATATGTGCAGTTTCGATCAGTCCTATTCGGGCTTAGGCTTGAATATGATCATTGGGTCGACCCAACCCAACCTAACCCATTCCTTAAAATTTGAGATCCTGGGCTTGATTCAGGCCAGTGACTTAGGGCCCTTTTGTGTTTGGTGTGGGTTTGGTACTGTGTACCTAGTCATGCTGGGCCTGCAATGGTCTTGGCCCAGCATGGCATCACACACAAAGTTCTACATTGCATGTTGGTGGTCAAGTATGTATGTGCAACTACTTAGCAGAAACCTTTAATGTGTATATTAGTTTTTTTCAATTTTAATATGCTACATATTTGTAAGAATATTGAAACTTGGGACTTCGTTAAAGATAACCAATACTTTTTAGCAACCTGACCTCATTTTATGCATCAATTTCTTGCAGATGGAGATCCAGAATCTTGTAGTTGAACACAATGCTGTTCTGGATTCAAAAAAGAATGAGTTTGAATTGGAAATGGGCCAAAAGAGAGAATCCATTGAGGAGGAGTTGAAAAAGAAAACTAGTAGAATTAGAGCAAAAGAAAGATGAAATTAACCACCAGGACATGAAGGTTGCCGAAAGAGAGCAGAGTCTTGGACCTAATTTTCTACACTTCCATAGGCTTGAATTCATGATACTAACCGTTCACATATTCTTACATTAATGAAAATATTATAACATTCAGTTTCAAATATTAATTCTTCATGGATTTTGAGAAATTCCAACCTAACCTAATCGGTTAGGAATGTCAACCCCTACTAGGTCAATTTAGAGTCTGTTTGTGAATTGTCATCCTTGTGGCATGGTGTGCCTGCCAACTAAGTCAAAAATTTTGGAAGTCCATCTAATAATATAATCATAGGGAACCCACCCAACAATACAATCAACGTGGGCTCACCTTATGCTGAAAATCATGCAGTGGGCCCCCATGCTGAAAACCATCTAGTGTAGCCTAAATAACAATCACAATAGTAAAATTACAATGACATCATTCGGAACATTGGTTATGGAAAACAATAACCCCATCCCTTTGTATATCTACACAAGAGTGCAGAATCTAATGACCTTCGAAACATAATAATTCATAAAATAATGATTTTAAAACAATTATTCGACCGCACTCGATCTTGCCATCTCATGTTCTGAAAGCTAACTGATGAAGAAGAAACAATTTTAACTAAAAACTTAGTACAAAGCCTCTGGGATGCACAAGTCTCTTGCCATCTCCAAATTAAATAACTAATAAAAAATGCATGATCTTATTGCATTGCGTAATTTTCAGAATATCAATTCATACTATAACAAATAATTGAATTCCATACATTTCCCTTTAACAATATGTGAGTGAATATTTGTAAATTTAAATATTCACTTCAGTCTACTATATGAAAAGATGACTCATGAATCATCAAAATATCCTTCAATTGAAATCAAATCAAATCTTAAGGAGATCCCACCTAAATAACATAATCATTTGGGTTCACGTAAATAGTATAATGATAGGTTCTTAAATGATAAGTGTACCCACATCAGTACATCACACATGCTACCCATTAGATCCATCTAACCTAACCTATCCACGTATGTGATGACAGCTGGTTCTATGCAAACAGTGGGGTGGATGTGATGGGCCCCATGTATCTAGAGACAAAGGCTGGGTTGGATAAGTGTGCCGCTTATGGCGGAGTCCATTTAGATAAAGGTAAGATGTGTGTTCATTTAGTGGATCCTACACATTTCAATTGAGACTCTGAATAATCACTCTTACATGATATGCCTTTGAGGAGATACATTGCAGACAGTGAAAAGTGAAAACAGCAACCTACAGCTTGTAAACTGTTGTAATGGTCTCTAAGCACTTGTTATAAAAAAATAAAAATAAAAAAGGTTTATGAGCACTTCTTTAGCTGAGTCAGCTACTGAGTTAGCAGTTAAATCCAAATGCTATTTAGCAGTTAACATGACCCAAAAAACATTTTTGATAGAGCCATCATAATGCTAGAAGCAATGCTACTTATCAGTTGACATGATCAATGAAAATATAAGGAAAAAACTTATACCTTCAGTATTCCACTAGGACGCATAGTATCTTGTGTGTAAAAGAAAAATCCCAACAATGAACACCGACAACACAGCGGCTGCTCCCAAAACCCACTTGATAGAACTGGAAGTAGCTGATACAATCCTAGGGTTAGGATGCGCTTCAGTAGCTCTTTTCATTTCCTTCTTCTTCTTCTTCTTGTCCTTCTTCCTCCTATTTCTTAATGAACGGAAAGTATGTTTCGGTTCATTCCCCTGAAAATAAAAATGAAAATAAAGAGCTTTTGTTTGTCACCTTGATCACATTTTATCATCATATCTTGCATCTAAGAGTAAAAGGAACTAATTATTTACTTGAACTAATTCACATATCATCATTTTTTAAGTTGGTTTCATTTCCTGAAATGTATATATATAGAAAAATAGATAGATACATATACAAAATACTTACATTACATCCACAGAGGAATAAAGACATATAGACAGAGAGAGGAACTCTACGAGAACCCAAGACCAAAAACCATTAAATTGTCTCAAAACCCAAAACCAATACCTCATCCTGGACATGGCGACCTAGAGTTGTTTTGAGTTATTTTGAATTTCTTTCGAAATGTCCCAAATATCCCTCTACAGTTTATTTCGGGGAATCCATCACAAATTAGTGAGGTTATTAGATGAGGCCCACCTATGAAAGATCCAAACCAATCAAAATGATTGGCCTTGTCTTTTATGGACCCCCACAAAATCTCACTTAAATAGGAGTTGGTCCCACTGTTGGATTATGAAAATCATAAGTTTTCTATAATGTTCAATCTAACGGTGGGCTTAACTCCTATTTTAGTAAAATTTGGATACGGCTAATAAAAGATGAGAGCATTTATTTTGAACGGATTGGATTTTTTCGTAAGTGGTCCCCACAAATTGCCTCTTTGAAGATGGCTTCTTGCCCTACGTGACATTTAACCAAAAACATGAAAAACGAGGGATCTGTTCAAACCATTAAACTTTTGTTTCTTAAAATTAGCTCTTTCGTATCTTATTTCCTCTTTTTTACGACAACCACAATCAACACAATTACACGTTGTTCTTATCACATTCGTCAAATACATGGGGCATTTTCATATATATACATATATATATATAAAGAGAGAGAGAGAGAGAGAGAGAGAGAGAGAGAGAGAGAGAGAGAGAGAGAGAGAGAGAGAGAGAGAGAGACCTCTAATTGCATTGTATCCAACACAGTATCCTTCTCATAAAGGGCAGCTTCAGGTTCTTTTTCCTTGCTCCGTAACTGTGATTTAGTAGCCTTGAAATCTTTGAAAATATCATCCTCCTCACAATGGGTCACTTCCATTGCCTCTTGAGACTCCTTAATCTTTGTCTCATTTGCAGCTAGTTCCTGAGTAAGCCTAATTTTTTCCCCACTTGTAGCTTCGTTCTTTCTCTGCAGCTCTTGTAACTCTTTTTCCTTGATCTGTAACTGTGATTTAGTAGCCTCGAGCTCTTTGAAAAGACCTTCCTTCTCACGATGGGTCGCTTCCAGTTCCTGAGTAAGCCTAACTTTTTCCCCACTTATGTCTTTGTTCTCTCTCTCCAGCTCTTTTAACTCTTTTCCCCCGATTTGTGATTGTAGCTCTTTTAACTCTTTGAAAAGACCTTCCTTCTCATGATGGATCCCTTCCATTGCCGATTGAAAGTTCTTAAACTTCATCTCATTTGCAGCCAGTTCACTATCTAACTGAACAATTTTGCATTCAGCAGCAGCAAGTGCTTTCGAGGTCATTGAATGTTGAGTCCGTAAGTCTGATCGAATTTTTTCGAGCTCCTTGTTTTTTTCTGCAAATTCTTCTTTCTCAGAAACGGCCTGCTCAGCTCTCTTTTCTGCTTCAATGAACTTTTTTCTGATTTGATCGTGGTTTTCCTCACTGTCCTCCCATTTCAGCCTGAATGACGCCTCATTCTGCGCTAGTGTATTTATGTAATCTTGATATATCCATTCTTTTTCTTCCAGTTTTTCCAATTTGTGATACAACTCAGATCCATGCTCCAATTCTGACTTCTCTGCAGATTTAAGGTTTTCCATCACCTCGCCTTTGTATTTGAATTACTAAATACCACTATGCCTTCCAGATGATCTGCAATTTTTGGGTATACAAACAATTTCAGCAAAGTCCAAAATTTTAAGAGCTAATTAGCTCATCCGTAACCATAAAATGTGATTTACACATGTACATGGGATTTCCCTTCTCTGAAACAAATAGGAAAATGGAATTTACACATGTACATGTTATATATGTAAATCTTCCGTACGTAGCTCACTGGTAGTGTTCCGTGAATGTGAGTGTACTGTACAGTCAGTGCCTTGTGAGTGTCCTGTGAGTAGTGCCCACTGCCCACTGTATTCTTCTAAGGGTTCTCTGAAGATCAGAATCTGGGTATTGGTATAGAGCTTTGTGAGTGTTGCTGAGAAGAGTCCAGCAGTGAGCCGTCCGGGATAGTAATGGAGATGCTGGTTCATGATTCTCCTCTTTTTTAAGGGAGGGATCATCAGAAGTCATGCAACAGGAGTGAGTAAATACAGAGGAGATTAACTATGCATCAAGAGCATAAACTGGCAGAGTCAGCTGCAGTTAAGGAGGAAACCCTGCTTTCAGGTAAGCTTCTGACTAAGCAAACAGAAGCCGACTCACTGAGGATAAGCTTAAAGAAGGCCCTAAGAGGAGAACTTTCAAGGACATCTTGGTAGCATCAACTAAACCACTGATTAGCCAGTCTCTGACCTATGGCATCAGATACATCAAGGATCTGGTCCAAATTAATCCAACAATTCCAGCGATACCTCTATGAAAAGATTATTTAGCACCAACTCAAGAAAAAGGAAACTGATATCTGTTAGGGAAAATTCTTCCAACCACATTAACAATTTGGCAGCTTGAAGGCACAGTAGAAATCCTAGAACTGCCAAATCAATTTTTCTCATCGCTTTTACTGAGCCATATGACATGGAGTTGCCAAGAATATGCTCCCTAGGGGAGTACACGGATCGGATTGATGCGGATTGGGCCGAATCCATCACCAATCCGCTAACTACGGATTGTTGAATTTGGAATCCGTCACCAATCCGTGGCTGTTAAAATCCAATCCGATCCATGGAGGACCGGATTAATCCGTTCAATCCATTCCATCTAATGTTAAAAGAAAAATATCAAACATGTTGTAAAAACATTCAGCATATAAGCTAACAATCCACCAAAAAAAAAAATACAAATTACCAATTGATCAATACAAAGAGTTGTTTTTATCTATATTACAACCAAAAGAGATCTAATCAACAAAATAGTGCAAGAAAATGGAACAAAATACAGACAGAAACTTAGAGAAGATAGCTCTACATTTGCATTTTCAATTCTCATACAGTCTTACAGATATAGATAATTTATAAGCACGCGCGCGCGCGCGCGCACACACACACACACATATATAATATGTAATCTTATCTCATCCTAAGCTGGTATATGCTTATCTCCTCCTTAATCTGATTAGTATATTATGCAAGTAGGTGTATTACTTGTTGAAGAGGATATATAATGCTGTGGTCAGCATCAGTGGGACCCACAGTAGATATGATGCTATCTGATGTTCTTATGACTCAGATAAATGGCTGTTGATGTGGTCAGGCCTGTGGTTGATTGGCTACATTTCACCAAAAAAAAAAAATTGTCAGCCCAAAGTTCTGGCCCTTGGAACAATGGCCTCTGTAATAATGGTCAAAAAGTGGTGCAGCAGGTACATGAAAATGGGATAGAAAAGTTTAAGAAACTTGCAATCAATCTAAGAGGAAAGGAAAAAAAACAAAAAAGAATCAATAAATCTTCTCAGCAAAAAAAAATAAAATTTTAAGAACATAATTGACTCAACTATTATAAATCAAAGAAACAATCAACACATTACTTGAGAGTTGAGATTAAGAGAGAGGATTGAAATAATTAAAACCAAACAACATGACCTGCACTTCATATAAAGATTAAGTTTCTAGAATCCCAGAAAGATATCTCAGAAAATCTAAACTTACCCAAAATCAAAGAAATCATAAACCCTGAATCTCAGAAAGCCCAAAATCCTAATATCAAAGGAACATTAAATCCAAAAATTCTCCGAATCCCCCAAAACCCATAAATCGACAAGGAAATCTACCATTTCTTGCAAGCATAAAGAAACTGTAGTAGAAATCTACCATTTCCTGTAGGTATTGGCTGCGGGAACAGTCTTACCTCAAAAGACACGGTTTCTCCTTCTATTCTTCTTTTCCTTCTTCTTCTTCTTGTCGCCTCTTTGAGGGAAGGGTTTTCTGCGCAGCTAGGGTACTTGTGTAATGGTTAATGCCTTTAAATTCAAGAGGTCGTTATGTTATGTAAGTTTAATTCATTTTCTATTTATTTTCATTACATGTTAAAAGATTCTAATATTCAAAGATAATAAATTTATTTCTTTTAGAATTATTTTATCTTAATAATATTTTTAAATAACTCTTAAATTTTTAATATATTTTTTTATTTAAGCACGGGCGTTTGTTGCTAGTTTTTATGTGTAATACTAGAGGCAGTAGACTTGATGCACTGTTATAAGTTGAATGATATGCTTATTTTAAGAAAAATGAAGAATAAAGATAATTAATAATCGATTTTGAAACTAGATTACAGTCTTTTAGGTGGACCAGGATCCGGATTTCTCTATCGGAACCGGGTCTGGAACTAACAAAACAGGTTCCGAGTCAAAACCGAATCTGGAATCGAAACCGTTATTTAGAAACGGGTCCGGGTCCACTATGGTTCCGATCCGGAACCGTCCCGCTTGCAACCCTAATTGAGACAGGACAATACTATTTCAACTAGGAGAATTTGCCACATGGACTACTAAAACGACGACATCAGATTTAATTGTAACATCTAATTAGTTTTTTTAATATTTTTTTAAATTCCTATTATATTTTTCAAGCATCTTCCTTATTATTTTCTACTTTCAATGTTTAATTGGATTGATTTTGTTATATCATCTAGATTGGATTTAGTTTCTAATCTTGATTTAGGGCTTTGGATTTCAGATTTCTGAAATTGTTTAGATTTCTGGTATTTGGGGTTTTCAATTGGTCATCAGATAATATATAGATTGAGGATTTTGATGTAGGGGCTTGGGTTGGGCCCGTTTCTTTCCTAGAATTTCTGGAATTCATGTCTAGTGGCTGTCTAGGATTTTAAAATGCGGGAATTTTGAAATGCTACTTAATTCTATCATTTCTAAATTCCCTATTTCTTTTTTGCTTGAATTTCTACCTGAGAATTCCTGAATTCTCTGTTTCATAACTATCTGACTGGAATTTTACTCCTGTATGCATTGTTTATATACCAATTTCACAATTCAAGCAGCAAAAATAAAAATAAAAAATAAAAAATTCAAAAACATAATCCATGTAAAAACTAATCACATGTCTATGAGCCAAAGAGTGGGTCTCTTTCCTAGAATTCCAACAACCAAACACTGAATCCAGTGTATGAAATTCAGCAAATAACTAAAATAGTACTGCAGCTTTGAATAAACAAGCTTAATTAGGTCCAATCCTACATAAGAAAACTCCAAATTAACTACATTTCATCTTGACTTTCAATCAATCTAACGACAAATGATACTTTAAACTTCAAATTACTTTGAACTTCAAGAACTATTTTTATATTGGTCTTGGAGGAGAGGAGGTACATATAGCGTAACCTTTCTCATCAAAGCAAGAGGCTACACGGGGAATATTCTGATGGTGAAACATCCAATATAATGTCCAAATAATACTCAAATCTGATCCAAGAAGAATATAATAGACCTATTCATGGCACTCAAGTTTTCAATTTAAGAGTATAACCATCCATTCTGCCAAAAACAATTTGGGGCACATGGCGACACAATCAAAGGGAATATAAAGCCTGCATAAAGTAATCATCACCTTGCCAATCCATTTTCCAGGTCTCACAACTATCCATTTCATTAGAGAGAAACAATAAGCAACATCTTCTTTAGATTACATTTCAAAGAGTACAACTGAAGTAAAAGATATGATGAAATTATCATATCATAAACTACCAAAGTAAGAAAAATCAACATGATTCAATCAAACTATAGACCGAAAGCAAACAAACATCACAAGATGTTAGAAAAAACAAGGAGGGATTGGATGTGCCCCAAATCCAAAGGCCACAAATGAGATCAGTTGTAGCTTTTCCAGTTCCCAACTTCTCACAAATCGGTTTTGCCAAAAGTTGAAGTACACAGAGAATTGCAGTCTGGGCATGCATTGAATCTTTCATAAACAAAACCAAAAACTACAGTCACAAAGACAAGCCCCAAAATAGATTAAGTGCATTTAAATGTACCATGATGGTAATCAATTTCAAAATTTTGGCAGAAGGGGAAAATTATCAATTCTAGTGCTATTGTTATTCGTTTTCTGCTCTAAATCATATTATATATTTTTTACCATTTGCTGCATAATGAATGTGGGGAGAAGAAAAAAGGGTCAGACAAACACTATCCTATGTAATTTGATTTTGGATTTACACTAGGCCCACATGAAAACCATTGATTGATAATTATCTATTCTGCATAAGTTTCTAACTGATTTGATTTGAAGCATATTATACAAGTAATTTACAAGAAAAATAGGCTCTTTTTTTATCCATTTCTGCTTCATATCTTGCTTTCCTTTTGTGCTTGGGTTTGTCAACATAAGAACCAACAAAAGTCTGATCTGAAAGTCACAAAGAGCTCATGGAAGTCCTTTTCTAAATTGTTTTATTTTGTATGATTTAGTGTGAAGTAGAAATCACATCATCTTTTCACTCTGTTCATCAGTTTTTTTTTTCCCAATTATTTTCTTTAGATGGTATGCGGGGGCTTACATTGGGCCCAATTTTGGGTAAGTTGAATTCGTTCAAGACCACGACAGGGAAGAAGGGATCCGTCGCTGTGATTGAGTACACATTGCTGGAATCTGCAACAAACAATTTCAGCCAAAGTAATATTTTGGGGGAAGGCAGTTTCGGGGGTGTTTTCAAGGCTCTTTTCAATGACAATTGTCTTGCTGCTGTAAAATAAATAAAAAAAAAGATTCTGGAGGACATAACTTTCTGTATTGAATCTTTCATAAACAAAACCAAAAACTACATTCACAAAGACAAAAGACCCAAAATAGGTTAAAAGAACAAGTGACAGATCTGCTTCTCATGCACAAAATATGAGAATCTCAAACAAATCTACAATAATGCATCATAATAACAAAAGAAATCAGCAACAAACAAAGAAAACACACACCATTTTCGATCCAAAAGACCAAAAAAATTGAAAATTCCATCAATGCAAATGCAAATGCAAATCGCTCATCATTCCATTAAAAAAAAAACCTCAAAATGCACATACATTTCTCTACAGACATTCATCAATCATCCAATAGAAATAATAAAAACCCATACACATTTCAATCATAAAAAAAAAAAAAAAAGAAACAGCATAACCGTGGAAAAAAAAGAAAAAACCATCACAAAAAACCAACATCAAGATCTAATCATTTGGGTCGATCACAGAAAACCCAGAAATCAAACCTGCTAATCGCAAATGGGTCGATCTTATCTTCCTCCATTTCGATCGGGAAATGGGGTTTGGATCAAACCTCTTACTCTAAACACACATTTTGGGGCTAGAGAGATGAATGGAGGAGAACAAGGGAGGAAGAACCATACCTTTTAACACTCTCGCCGTGCTCCGAGAAGCGAAAACGAAGAAGACCGTGGGAGAAGATCGGAGAAGACGAGGTCTGTGCCGTCAGAATTTTTTAACACTGTGTCTGAGAAGGGGCGAGGGGAGGGGAGGGGAGGGGAAATTTGAGTAGGAGGGAAAATTTGAGTAGGAGGAAAATGAACGGGGAGGGAAAATTTAAGCGGTGAGGAAAATGAAGGGTGGGGGTGGGGAGGGGGGAGGAAAAATGAAGGATAGGGTAGGGTAGGGTAGGGTAGGAAAAATTAATTTTACCTAATGTAATTTTCATTTGTTTGTTAGGTAGAGAGATAATTATTATTTTATTTTTATTTTTATAAAATCCTTAAAATTAAATTTTATAAACAAAAGGGTAGTTCAGTAATTTGATAAAAATTCCTTTTTTTGCCTCATATTCTCTCTTGGTTTTGAAGGCAAAATTTTGAAGTGGACCCCATACTAATTTGTGGACCCCACACTAATTTTACCCCCAAATTCTCCTCTCCCACTTTCCCTCCCCCTTCCCAAACACTCTCTATTTTAACATTCATGTCAATTTTTTTTCTCTTCCATTCATTTTTACCTCATTCCCAAACTATATGTAAAAGAAAGGGGCCCTGCCATTGGATAACAGGGTTATGGGTTATGGGTTATGGGTTTCGATCTATGGGTTAGGGTTTTAGGTTTCCGAGAATAGGATTAGAGGTTTTCGATTGGGGATTAGATTTAGATAGTATGGATAAGGGTTCTAGATTAGCAATTAACGATCTATAAACACGAATGAAGTGGAAGGAAGGCATGATCTCATCCGTTGGTGGCTTTAATTTAAGGTGAGTGAGAGACCGTTTCAAATCTTCCATATCTAGCTGAATACTTGTGATCAGATGTGGGTGGGCCCCACCGCCAACCTATCCTTGTAAGATAACACCTTCAAAATTAGCAAGTAAATCCCATGGTTCTCTCATTATATTGTAGAAAAGAAACATTGAATAGTTTAATTAGAATTAGGATTAGGATTAGGATTATGATTATGATTGGCATGGCATGGCATCACAGCAATCCTAATCCAGCCCCCCCTTTGATTGTAATTATTTAAAGAGAAAATCGTCCTCCAGTCTAATATTTACAAAGGAGATGATTGTTGATCTCTAGAGACTAGAGAGACGATCGCCAACCACAACTGGAGCACATCCAAGCCGATACAGCCATTGCTCAAGATCATATCAGATTGGATTTTTTTTTAGTAGCGATTAAGGTAATCCTAAATCTTAACTACGTTCATATGAGATTGATTTGAAAAATAGGAAGGGATTATGCATGATCTGAACCAATGGATTGATCGATCTCATGGTTTATTCAGTGCCCTAATATTTTTTCTAGATTTTTATTCCCTTTAATATTATACACCACCTAATCCTGATTTTTATTTTATTATTATTATTTTTTTGTGATTAAGTCTGCATCATTGAAACATCGTGTTTGCAGTTTGCACCCTTTAATTTTATTTCATGTATTTAAAGTTTAATAAATATGATGGATTCAAAACTACGCTTCCACACGAGGATTTATCCGGCTCTCCCTAAGATTGCCGATTAGTCCGGCGCAGGTGTTATAAAAAAATAAAAATTGATGGATTCAAATATTGAAAAGTCAATTGACATAACTGACTTTCTAATTTAGGGTTACTGATAAGCTAAATGGATCTTTACTTTTATTTTTAATTTTTTTCTGTTGTCATCTCTGCATTTTATGTAGATTTCTCAGTTGAGTTTTCTTTCAAACATCTGCTTTTAGCTATTCCTTTTTATTGGTGAATTTTCTTCACTTACCCATGTCCATATGTTAATGCATCTTGGTTGTTGGTACCTTTTCTTTCATTGAAATCTCTAAATTGCTCTGCTTTAACTTGTTTGGCTACTTAATTTTTCATTTGGGTTACCATTCAAAAAATAATTTTTCATTTGGGCTTTGTTTATAACTAAGATTTGATGTGTTATTTCCTTTTCTTTTTTTTTTTTTTTCTTTTTTTTCTAATGTAAAATTTTTCCATCTTTGATCATGGTTTGATGCATGTTTACTTATGGACATCTACATCTCTCCATCTTAGCTCAATTGGTTGCCTTTGTTGTTTCCTTTCAGTATATGCTCATATTTTGTTATTAATTTCTCCACATTTGATCATAGTTCTTCATTTCATAATTTTCTTGTTTGAATTTTCTTCATAACTGTTGAAATATATCATATATCTTTCCCTCCGGTGTGAGCAAAACATTTACATTGATGAAGTCCCGCCCCTTCTCTCAGAATCTGTTCATTGAGAGGAAGGTTGCTGAAGATTAATGAATTATTCTTTAGTTTTCGGGTTCTTTCCCTTTACCCAAAAAAAAAAAAAAAAAAAATCCCATGGATCAATTGCAAATTGACAGTTAAGAAAGGAGCCAACCAATATGGATCTCCATCAATGCTAGTGCCAACCATTTGAATTGATTGATCTTAGTTACTGACTTTGATAACATTCTTCTATTCTTCTAGGCTTCCTCAGCATCGACTGTAGCATCCCTGAGGATCTCAGCTACACTGATGACACAACTCAGATGTTTTACACTTCAGATACTAAATTCATAGACACTGGAACAAACAAAGAGATCGCGGCAATTCATAGATACTAAATTCAAATTTGCCAATCAGTATTGATTCTCAATACTTGTTGGCTTGCAATTTGCTCGAATCAGTTACATCTTATGCATAGGTTTGGACAATTACACTATTCCACTAATCTTGTGTGTGTACTTATTTGTATGGGATATGGTCTAAGGCTACTACTGTTTGCATGGTAGGCCATCACACAACTGTCTACATTTGAATTTAGTCTAATTCACTTATCTAAACTCTCTAACCTGTCAAAAATCACTACTCTGCACATGATTGTCTGTAACTGGTTGCATATCATTAATTCATGCATCCCTTTTTGATATACATGCTATAGTTCAATGGGCAATACATTTTACATGATGTACTTCATCTTTTGAGGTCTTACTGTTGGCTAAATTACTTGGATATATATTTTTGGAGTGAATGCAATGATTCATTTGAACCTTCTTGTTTCTTTTGTTAATGAAAGGTGGAACAATTGGAGAAGGATATTCTTGATTCTAAAGAGAAGATTGAATTATACTGCACCAAGATGCAGGAACTTGTGAGTTGTTTTTATATTTCTTTTGTTTATATGTTCTGTATGGATTTTGAAATATATACAAAACATCTTCTAGCACTTAGCGTGACGGTAAAAATTGACATTCTTAATCATATGTTAATCTTGCTCTTTTTTTTCTTTTTTTTATGTGCATATTGAATGAAAATTGAAGATTTTTTGTTGTTGTTGAAAGAGTCCATGTAGCTAAGAGGTAGCCAACATGAATGGCTAAGCAGAGAAACAGGTTGTTATATGTTAAAATGGGATGCATGAAGTTTTTTTTTTCAACAATGGTGTAGGTGTTGGAATGGTTCAACAATGAAATGATCAATTTGAATGTTGGTATAGAGTAAAATGTTAGCATGGGTTTCAATTATGTAATGGTAATGGTAAAGTAATGTGGAAAGGATGTTTGAATATTAATATGAAGTGTAATGAATTTTCCTGTTTTATTTCTTGATGGTTTTGGAATGGAAATGGATGTTGGCTGTAGTAGATTTGGTCTTGGATAATGGAATTCGCAATTTCAATTTATTCATGTGACACAGGTTGGAAGTAGTAATGAACTGATGTATATACAGGAAAAGAAAATTAAAAATCAAATAAATAAATTATATTTAAAAAAACAATTATTCCCGGCAAGATAAAACGCCGGCAAAAAAATTTTAAAAAAGAATTTTCATAAATTGTAAATCTTTTCCCGGCGAAAAAAACGCCAGCAAAAGTTTTTCTCTTTATTTATTATTAAAAAATAAACTCCTTTTCCCGGCGCACAAAAATGCCGGCAAAAGTTTTTTCGAAATTTATTATTGAAAAAATAAACATCTTTGCCTGGTGAATAAAACCTCCTTTACCGGCGAAATATAATGCCGGCAATGTATACTTTTTCCCGGCGCTACCTATTTTTCACCGGCAATGGGTAATACTGGCATACTTTTCCCAACGGTTTGCCGGCGCAAAAGAAATCGCCGATAATCGTTTTTCCCGGCGTTTTTTGGACCTTTACCGGCGCTTATTTAGCGCCGACAAAAATGCAAATTGTTGTAGTAAGAATAGGATCTCCGAACTATTCTCCCCATTTTCATTCTCAAATCAAGTTACCAACTATCACTAATGTAATCAATTACAAAAAAAAAAAAAAAAAAACTATGACTAATATAATCATGGTCTTCGATGATGAAAGCACAAAAGCTTTTGAAAAAAAATTCCTTTCAATATTTAGTAAAATTAATTTGAGGGGCCCATTGTGGACATTTCTTTCTTTATTTTTCTTTAGATATTTGGTAGGATTAATTAATCTGTGGGGCCCATTGTGGGAGCCAATTAATTCCAAAATCGACATTTAATTCTGAAATGGCACTCAATTTATGGCTAAGCACGAATATAATCAAATCAAGGTCCTAAAATCTTTACTATTTACTTGATATTTCCCTAAATATTTCCAACTATATAAAATTTCTCTAATGAGTTTCCGTCTTTATTATGAATCATATATTAATATTTATTTATAATTTATTTAAATATTTAAAAAAAAATTCTAATTAAGAGTCTTAATTATTCTTTAATCATGGCCTGCGCCATATAATCATTTATATTTACTAATTTAACCAAATAAATTTTCAAGTCTTTTTTATTTCCAAACCCACAATTTACGGAGGCCACTTTTTTTTATATCAACACACGAGGAGCTTTTTTTATATCAGAGCGGGTGCCACTTTCATAGGCTGTTTTCTGCTACTTTTTTCTTCTTAGTTTCTTTTTAATATTCAGTAAGATTAATCTGAATGGCCCATTATGAACAATTTTCTCCTTATTTTTCTTTAGATATTTGGTAGGAATAATTAATTTGTGGGGCCCATTGTGGAAGCCAATTAATTTCAAAATCTACATTTAATTCTGAAATGGCATTTAATTTATGGCTAAGCATGGATATAATCAAATCAAGGTCCTAAAATCTTTACTATTTACTTGATCTTTCCCTAAATATTTCCAGCTACCTAAAATTTCTCTAATGATTTTCATCTTTATTATGAATTATATATTAATATTTATTTATAATTTATTTAAATATTCAAAAATATTTCTAATTAGAAATGTTAATGATCTTTTAATTGCATATACACGGTCATTACTATCTGCTAGATGGAAGTCACATATATGGCATATGATTCGGTATATGTAAATTAAATTCAGTTTTAGTAAATAATCAATTCAACAAGCTCATAAATTCAATGAACAAATTATTCTTACAAGTAGTATCAAAGGATTGAACATCGGACTAAAACAAAAATAACTAAAAATCAGGCACATTCACAAAATGGATTATGTGTTAACATGTAGAATAACAAAGTTGAAAAAGAAAGTGAAAAAATAGATTTTCCTAAAGAACTCTCAAACCAACATTTTAAGAGCATAAACCCATCGACAATGTAAAATGTAAGATACTTTTTATTCGCACTAATTTAATTGAATGAACCCATTGAATCCATTCAAGATTTCAATATATAAAAAAAATATTAGTCTTGCACTATTGCCCATGCTCTTTTATTTTTTATGTTTTTCATTTCTTTTTTATTAATATTATTTATTTTTGTCATGTAGTTCAATTTTTATTATTATATTTTGATGACGAGGCTGGTTTATATTTTTGGACCTGGTAAGAGATTTTTTGAGATTTGAAATTGATAGAGAATAACATTAGTGGTCCCACTGAGTGTAAATTTAAAGTTTAAAGTTTAGGTCTCATATAATCAACTCTAAGTGGGTAGTAAGTAAAAGCCAATTCCCACAAGAAAATTTTTAATACATGTAATTGATAGAGGTGGATCCCATAAATTTTTTTTTTACTTCTTTAAATTAATAGAATAGAGAATATTTTAATGAAGGAAGAAGAATTGTGGATAAAAAATATGGTAAGTTTGACTCGAACATGACGATTGATTTAGATTTATATATAAGATTATTTAAAAATATTTTCCTTTATAAAAAAATCATGCCTCCCATATGCATTTGATTAGCTATTACTTTCTATTTATATTATAATTTACTTTCAACTAACCCCTCTTTCTATAAAATATCCACGCCCGGGAAGGCAAAAGGGATATGGGATTCTCCAAAAGATGGTGACCAATCTTGAATTTCTTATATAATTGTATTAAATGTAGTTTGTTTGTTTACTTTCAATCTAAATTGGGTTTTCCTTCGAAGAATTAAAGACTCGTGATGGGCACAGGCCCTGAAACGCTAGTAAATTAGTAAACCAACCTGAGAAATAATATAAATCACCAATGAATTCAACTTTTATAATCCAAGATGAACATTTTGGATTATCACTATGTGGGCCCTATGATGGAGTTCTATCAGGGAGACACAATTGAGGATCCTTCAATATATCATTTCTCGTTGGGTTTCTTTCGAGTAAAGCCTCATGATCATAGATCTCTAAGATCAACTTCCAACCTGGTCCATTGGATCTATTAGTTATCATGAGCCTCTTTAAATATAAAGAGCTTAGATCAACTGAGGTTCTACACATTTTCTCACGAGATAAATGAGTCCACGTCCATGAGAGTCCTTTTGAATTTAAAAGGATTGGTTGAAGAGTATAAATCGATCTCAAATTTGTAAGGAATTCCAAAGATAACTTACAGGTACAAATCGGTCTCCAATTTGTAAGAGGAAATTCCAAAGATAACATCCATGAAAGTAATGGTTTGTGTTTATGGTGTTATTATTAGGATAGGAAACATCGGAGATAATTTAGGAATATATTTAAAGATTCAATTTATTGATAAGTAGAGACAAGGCTGGAGATATATTAGGAGGTGAGATTTAAATCAACTAAAGGAAAGGGAAATGATCGAATGAGATGTTTTGGGATTGGACTCTTCCAAGATAGAGTTTTATTCTAAATTGCAACTGGGGTTTTAGGTTTCTGAGAATAGGATTAGGGGTTTTCAATTGGGGATTGGATTTAGATGGTATGGATAAGGGTTCTAGATTAGCAATTAACGATCTATAAACACGAATGAAGTGGAAGGAAGGCATAATCTCATCCGTTGGTGGCTTTAATTTAAGGTGAGTGAGAGACCGTTTCAAATCTTCCATATCTAGCTGAATACTTGTGATCAGATGTGGGCGGGCCCCGCCCCCAACCTATCCTTACAAGATAACACCTTCAAAATTAGCAAGTAAATCCCACGGTTCTCTCATTATATTGTAGAAAAAGAAACGTTAAATAGTTTAATTAGAATTAGAATTATGATTATGATTATGATTGGCATTGGCATGGCATCACAACAATCCTAATCCTAATCCTAATCCTAATCCTAATCCAGCCCCCCTTTGATTGTAATTATTTAAAGAGAAAATCATCCTTCAGTCTAATATTTACAAAGGAGATGATTGTTGATCTCTGGAGACCAGAGAGACAATCTCTGATCACCAACCACAACTGGAGCACATCCAAGCCGACACGGTCATTGCTCAAGATCATATCAGATTGGTTTTTTAATAGCGATTAAGGTAATCCTAAATCTTAACTACGTTCATATGAGATTGATCTGAAAATTCTGAAAAATAGAAAGGAATTATGCATGATCTGAACCAATGGATTAATCGATCTCAATGGTTTATTCAGTGCCCTAATATTTTTTCTAGATTTTTATTACCTTTAATATTATACAGCACCGCATCCTTTTTTTTATTTTTTATTTTTATTTTTTGTGATTAAGTCTGCATCATTGAAACATCATGTTTTGCAGTTTGCACCCTTTAATTTTATTTCATGTATTTAAAGATTAATAAATATGATAGATTCAAAATGGCACTTCCACATGGGGATTTATCCGGCTCTCTCCAAGATTGTCGATTAGTTCGGCGCAGCGGAGATTTATCCGGCTCTCCCTAAGATTGCGGATTAGTCTAGCGCAGGTGTTATAAAAAAATAAAAAAAATTAAAAAATTGATGGATTCGAATATTGAAAAGTCAATTGACATAACTGACTTTCTAATTTAGGGTTACTGATAAGCTAAATGGATCTTTACTGTTTTTCTTGACTTTGCAGAAATTGCAGATCATCTACCAGGCACGGTGGTATTTAGTAATACAAATATAAAGCTTGTTTTGTCTTATACAATTGTTCGTTTTCACTTGTTTTGTACAGGAATTAGTATAGATTTGAAGGCTTTCAGTATTAGCGAGAGTGAGAGAATGGAAAAGCTCAATGCAGAGGACAAGTACTTTGAATCAAGAAACTCGGAATTAGAGAATGAATATGAAACGCAAGACTTGTATTGCAAATTGAAGACACTTGAAGAGCAAGAATGGATTTATCAAGAGCATATCAATGAATTAGCGAAAAGAAAGGCATCGTGTAGGGCTGAATTGGAAGAAAGTTTGGTAAAATTGGAATTTCGTGAGAAACTGAAATATGCATTTGAAAAAAAGTTCCATGAAGAACTTTCAGAGTACGATAAACTTGTGTCTCGAACGCAACAACAGGTTCATTCAGTTTTCCTGGAACTCCAAGAAGCCAATAAAAAATTTTCAGTAGTTAATCGGGAACTAGGAGAAGCCAATGCATATTTAACAGCCACTGAGGTGAAACTACAACTAGCTAATGAAAGATTAACTCGGTGGGAATCCTATGTGAAAATACTGGAACGATAGTCTCTGCTTATCTGAAGAACGTGCAAATGAAGCTAGTGCTCTTGTTGAACTAAGAACTGATGAGTTAATTCGTTTAACACATACTGAAGGAGAGCTGAAGATAAACAACATAATCATAGAGAAGGAAACTTTTATGCTTACTCGGGAACTAGCCTCGAAGATTAAGGAGTCTCAAGTAGCAATGGAGGTGGTCAGTCATGAGAAGGAAGATATCTTTAAAGAGCTTGAGGATACTAAATTACAATCACAAATCAAGGAAAAAGAGTTGCAAGAACAACTTGAAGTTGCCCTTTGTGAGAAGAAGACTATCTTTGAACACCTTCGGTTCAAATTACAATCACAATCACAGGTTTCTCTCTCTCCATATCTTTCCATATTTTCTATGGATATGTAGTGTATGTAGTATTTTCTGTTTCTCTATATTATTTGTGCAGTAGTTGGACAACTCTTATTTTAAATTGTATTATAGATGTTAGATATAGTTAATGATTCTTATCAGTTTGATCTGAATTGATGGTTACAACTTTGGTTCTTCAAGGTGATAAACAAAAGCACTTTATTTTCCTTTTTATTTTCAGGAGAAAGAATTGGCTCCATCAAAAACGAGGATGAAGAAGAACAAGACCAAAAGAGAAGTAAGGGCTACTTGTATCAAGTTGATTGTGGCTTTAGTCTTCGCATTCATTTCTGTGATTTATCTTTGGGGCAAGAAATACTAGCCTTCTTAGGTGGAGGTCTAAAGCATTGTTTGTTTGTTTGTTTTTTTTCTTTCTTATTTTGGTCTTTTCAAATGCGGGGTGCGGTTATGAACATTTGAATCATGTTAAAGTAGCATTTGGATGGATGACTCTCTAGCATTATTTGGATCATGTTAACTACTAAATAGCATTTGGATGGGTGATATCATTTGAACTATCACAAGCTTTTATCATGGTTTTTGTGATTTCACGTTAAAACATCGAAGTATTTCTACTAATAAAAGCAGCACCAGGCCTTCTTGAAAGTCACCTTCAAAACTGCTACAAGCTGAAGGCCAGATTGACCAACTGTTTCAGGCTGTTCTCTTTGTGCAATGTATCTCTTCAAGCTAACATCATGTACAGGCGATTATTCACAATCTCAACTGAAATGTATAGGATCCACAAAATAAACACCCTACACATCTTACCTATATATAAATGGAAACCGCCTCAAGCGGCCTACTTATCCAACCCATCCTTTGTTTCTAGATGCATGGGACCCTTCACATATATCTAACCCGAACACCTCCATTCCATAGAACCCGGCATTCACATTTTTCGCTAATGAATCTCATATGTGGTTAGGTTAGTTTTTTTGGGGGCGGTTGCCTTTGTCTGACTTTGGTCCACTTCCAAAATCATATAAAACTCTTGATCCACTTCTAAAAAGCCAAAAATCTTGGGTTCAGCTCCAAATCTCACCCACCACGAAACATGACTACCAGTTTGGGCCCGCCTCTTCAAAAGAAAATCCTTTATGTATGGGTATACTATCATTTAAGAGGGGTGACTTGGCCTTAACTCTACGAGAAACCTTTTAAAATCGTGTGGCTAGACTGGATTGAAATCCCACAAGTCAAAGCGAACAATATCATGTAGACAACGGACTCAGGTTGTTACAACTTGATGCTGTAATAATTACGTTATTAAGGTGTAATAATTACGTTATTAAGGTGGGATGACCTTAAGATTTGATTTGATTTTGGTTGAAGTAGATTTTTTATAATTCACGAGGAATTTTCTCATCTAAGTAATTGAAGTGATTATTTAATATAGAGAAATACTTAAAAAAGGCTCAAACTCATATAAATATTTAACTAAATATGCAAGTAGCTAGTTTAAGCGGGACCGATCCTAATTTAATTTACAAATATTTACTACATTTTTGTTGAAGTGTTTTAAATGATTTTTTTTTTTTTTAAATTAGTTATGTTATAGTATAAATATATATTCTGATGACTACACTGTTCAATCAAATTAATCATGCATTTCTTATTAGTTAATTTTTAATTTTGGTATTTATTTTATTTGTTATTCAATTTGCTTGGGTTGACTCGTGCACCCCTATGACTTTGTATATCATGACTGGAGACAACTTGAATTAAATAGGTCTGGGTCATGATTGTTTAAAAATCAATATTTATTAATTATTATGTTGCACAGGCCACAAGAATAAAATTTTCGGATGGAGGTTGCTGCATGGAGGTCTAAACACACGAGCCCGCCTCCATATATTCACTGTTCTTCAAGATACTGCAGCATAATAGCAAACTAGCTTGGACCTGCAACTCTAATAGTCTTTAGAACCACTTGGCCAATTGACATCATTCATTATCAATCTTCTATATGTGCAGCAACAGAGGACAAACAGATTGGACATGAGTGAATAAGAAAGCTCTATATTAAGAGAACAATATGAGGGGTTTATTAACAAGTACCTAACATGGTCCTTCAATAGAAAATAATTATGTGGTTAGCCTTTCCTTCATATAGACACTAGGAATTACATCACTAGAACACACACATAAACACGTCCATCTTGCTACTCTTATATTCCCAACATGCATGGGTCACATGGGAATTAAAGGCATTCAACAGCTGAGTGATGGTTCTAGGAAATAGACCAACAACTAGCATGTACAGCGAAGTTGCAGTGCAAACAGTATGGGGATGTGTTTTGGTGTTTTGTCATTAACCAGTCCTAAGGGAGATTTGTCATCTTCTCATGGTAGCTGAAAGAATGGCATTGATGCAAAGGGTGAACGGTGAGGGATCAGTCAAAAATATATGAAAGGAATTATCAGTTTTCCCACATTTGATGGTAAATAGTGCCTTCCGAACAAACACAACTACGCAAGCCCTAGTCTTCAATGTTGGCCATTAACGTATGTCATTATTATCTTCCTAAAAATAGAGAATATCATCACGAGACCAATTGCATTAACAACTTCGATCACTGGGCATGAGACCTAGAATGCCTCAAATCATTTTCAGCAAGGCAGTGAACCAAACACTATCAAAAGGATAAATGTGCTGCAGTTGTACTCTGCATTCTACATATGAATCATTCAATCTACATGCCTAAAACTTTCAAGTACCATGAACCTTGTGCTAGTTAAACTCCAAAATATTTATGGGATAGGCATCTTATTAATAGCCTCACATGGTTAGTGTAACAATACATCTTCTCCGTGATTCTTCTGCTCCACTTTCAAGCTTTTCTGCCAGGAACCATTTGTAAAGCAAAGTGGAGCTCTGAAAGAGAAATGATGGTTTCATACTGCAGAAAAGCAAGAATGTGATGTCAGGATATTGACTTCCAAGAGCTTCCTCTTATGATATTCACTTCTAAGCTTTCTTTTGTCCAAAAGCTGTATTAATGTTCTCAATGATATTTCCAAAAAGAGCCTCCAATCATAGAAAGGCACCTGAGGAAAGAGAAATGATGTCAGGAAAAAGGAAAGAGGAAAGAGGAAATAGGGGTTCAACAAGCAAAGAGAATGGTATGACGAAAAAACTACAAAGGCCTGTACATAAAAAGGGATTTATCAGTTATATGATAATTTGGGAGCTTAGAGTAAAGCATATTCTCTCACACATCCATTGTAATCATAGCATACATCTAATCCAAACAGTTCAACACGTAGGTCCCCGTTATGGATGGGAAGCTGACCAAAAATCATAATGCTAATTTCGATTTGAAAGTAGAAAACTGAACATTTTCCTTTAGTCTGCACATTGACTACCCGAGGAAATACAAGCTTGCCAATCACCAGATTTAACAATGCAGCAGACCTCTGACTTAATTAGCTTAGATAATTGGGGTCTCATCTAGCAAGACTTCTGTTTCTCTCCAAATTGATACAACCCAGCAACTGCAGTAGTGCAGTGCATTGGTTCGAATTAGCTTGAAATAATTTGGTCGATTTCCAGTATGTGCATAAAAATTTAGTAGCAAAGCATATGAACAACTTTAATGAACCCAGATTACACAAATGATATTGGGGTTTTGTTTCTTTATTCATTACGTAGCTTTACCTGCGGCTTTCTTAGCAACACCTTTTGTTATCTCATACTTTCCTAAGCATCTTCCTCAATGTTTTCTTCATTCGTTGCATCATATTTCTTTTCATCAATAGCCACCACAAGTTTCCTTACATATTTAATTCCTCTTCGCCATGGACTCCCCAAGTACTCAGTAACCTGTTATTTTCTTTAAAATAAAAATAAAAATCAATCACATTGGCTCGTTGCTCTTTCGTTTGATGTTGTCAACTTGTCTTCATTTAAATTCCACCATCATATCCTTCACTTCCTTAGAAATTAATAGCCATTCTACTCTAAACAAGAACATCTTACATCAATATCATATGTTTCTTTGCAAGACTCTCCTAAGGTAACTGTGACATCCTTGCCAAAAAATCACCCCCACCGTCTTCGTAAAAGTAGTTTGGTTGTGACCTATTACACCCAATCTTAAAATGCCATAAGGTGGTTTTCCTTCTTCTCAAAGTACGAATTAGTAATAACAAGATCAAAAGACCCAATGACGTCAAAAATAGCTTTTGTCCAAGACCACATCCTTCATGCACTTTGTTCTAATCATCTCCTTCCTTCGCACTAACAACATTCAGTATTTTTGTACCTAATTAAATCTTGAACATCATGACCTTATTGTTCTTTCTGTTAACTTCTACAGTCTTTTCCTCTAGATCTCTATCGACTGTAATGCTTGCCCATTTTCACTTCTCCCTCTCTCTTGCTTCTTACTGGTAACATAACTTGGAGACACAACATGTTATTTCAACAATTAGCAATTACAACTGTGTTGTTGGCTTGTCTCTTTCTTCACTTTCTTTCTTTTATTGCATAGTTAAGAAAATATTGTAAAATTGCAGAGTGGAATCAGCAATCCTATATTGGCCTTAGCAACATCATCTGTCTAGGGTTTTTTTTTTTTTTTTTTTTGTAAGGCTCCTTTCCTCCATCTCCAAGCCACCAAATCCTTCCATTCCATTAGCTCTTGTTAAATACAAAGAACCAAAGACAAAATCTTCTTTTTGTTGACATTAACTAGTTCATCAATGCTCTTTCTATGGAATCTGTATGTGACGCTCTTGTTCTTTCCTTCTCAAATATAACTACTTGGTTACACTTTCCTCATTAACTTAACTCAAAATTGTGTGTAAACCAGGTTGGGACTCGGGAGACGATGAGAGGGGGACCAAGCAAAAAGTCAAATGGACAATGAGTATGGGTATTCCAATTAAGCTATAAATAAGGAACCTTGGGGTATTCCTAACTGACTTCATAATGATGAAATATTGACTATTGAGTTATTAAACTGACATGGGAAAACTGGCATTCTAAATTTTTTGGTATATAACGAAGTAAAGGGGGGAGGATAGAAAGGATAATAGATGTTCGATCAGTTATGATACTGGTTTAACTTTTGCTTGATGTGGGCATAGAGGGTGGCAATGGGCTTTTGCAGGTGAGTTTCTTTAGAATATGAGTGTTTTTAAGATCCTTTTCTTTTTCATTTCCTTCTTGCTTTTCTTTTTTCTCGTTTTGCATTTTTGTACAGGTGTATTGAGCAGTCTGTGCATTTACAAGACTAATAACAAAAATAAGACTGAGCTAAGATCAATATTGAAGAAAAGCTAAAATTCAAGAAGGAATTGATGAGAGAGAGTGAAGATATCTTAGATAAGATCCTGATTTTTACTAATCTTATTGCAATCTGATTGAGATCAAAGAAGCGAGAGGAAACAAGCCCCCACCACCAAATTCACTACATATGGTAGTGGGATCAAGTGGAACCCGCAAATTTGATTTCAATGAAGGCCAAATCTTATCTTGTCACACAAACACGATTAGACAGGGATAAGAAGCCGTCCCCACCAAACAACTCATGAGATCAGATCAGCTTCAGCCCCCCCACACAGGATTTGAATCTTATCCCTATCTGATCAAGGTAGGCCACAGATATGACACAAGTCATATCAATCAACATTTTGGCTTTTTATAAGCTGACATCAAAAGGGATTCCACTTTACAATCACTGCAAACCCCACCTTCCATCCACAGTCAAATCTCACTACCAGTGTCTCCAAACCACATCAATACCTAATGACCCAATTTCCCCAATTCCAAGACAACCCTAATAATTATTGAAAAATCAGACAAAAAAATTGCAAAAAAATCACACATAAAAAAAAAAAAAAAATTTGCAATAGAACTTCTAATCTGTTATGATACCTCTCATCAGAGAGAGCAATTCTAATTCTCAGAACCCATCCATTCTCCCTGCAGGACAAACAAAGGCAAAAACTAGGATTAGGGTTTTTCAACAATCTAACAGAGAAATCAAAGCTTTGATCAGGAATCGACTCACCCCAAATGTGATATTAGGGTTCTTCAACAATCTAACAGAGAAACCAATGCGTCGGTTTGCAAGAATCGACTCACCCAACCCCAAGTTTGGGATTAAGGATTAGGGCAGGGAGGAGAGAAGGGTGATTAGGGTTAGGGTTTTTCTGATTGTTTATCTATTGGTGGGAGGAGAGGCAGATGGAGAGGGATAGCTGGGCCTGCTGGCACTGGGAACGCTTGAGGGCGGTGCCGCTGCTCGAGCAGAGCGACCGGACGGCGTCGAACTCCGACGGGCACGCCACCGACACCAGGCAGTTGGCGAGGGCGCGGTTCAGGTGCCTGCAAGAGATCTCGCGCTCGTGCCGGTGGCTGAAGCGGCGGTGGCAGTCTCGCAGCGCCTGGTGGAGGTGGTCGCACCTTGCCACGTTCGCTTCTTCTCCATCCGACATCTGTTTGGTTTTGGGAAAAGAAGACGTTGTCTTGAATTTTGATCAGGAATAGGCGGGTGGCAAAGCCGCTTATCTGACCTGACCTAGACTTCGACCCGAACCCTCAATGGGTTAGAAGAATTCGGACTGGATTGGGCCGGGTTGGGTAATATCAATGATGATAAGATGTATAAGCTCAAACCTTACCGGACATGAATCATTTCATTACAATACCAATTTCTGGTAGAATTTTCTCCTAGAAGCAAAGTTCCTCCCTTCGTTTGGTGCAAGAAAACTCATGTCTTTCCGTCAGTTTGCACCGCGTTTCCTCAGCAGAGAGAATCCGGTATTCTCACGGATCGCTGGAGGACCGAATTTTCTCTTTCACAGCTCTGCACAAACAAATTAAGTCACCTCCTACTGATCTGCTTGAAAAAGATACTAAAATATAAACACATTTGCAAATATCAATTGCTTTAGTTGTCATGGTTTAAAATTGTTGATATAGGCAAGGAAAGTATGCAGTGGGAAGTATTTTGTCAATTAATGTGAGTCCCACGGGATGTCTTATTGATTACTGAGCTTAGATCCAAACCATAGTCAAAAGAAGACACCCCAAAGCAAACTTTAAATTAAATAATTGATTAGACATCTGTATGCGAGTTCCCACGTGGACAAACTAGGTTGCCCAAATTCTTATTTTCCAACTTTCATCGGCTCCAAAACTTTAATCCAAATCAATTCACGTCTTTTAAGTATTGATATATAGAATGTTTTACATGTGTTTCAAAAATAATTTTATTACAAAAAAATAGATTAAGTTACCACTATATCGAAAATGTAATTTTAAGTGCTCTTACATCAAATCAATCATTTTGTTTAAAAGATATTTTTTTTTAACATTCTCTACTAGAATTCCTATCAACCCTTTTTTAAAATATAACTGATTTGCTGTATTTTGTTCAAGAAAGTATTTTTTTTTTTTTAACATTCTCTACTAAAATCCCTGTCCTCCTTTTTTTTTTTTTTAATAACTTATTTTGTGTAAGGACACTTAAAATTACATTTTTGATATTGTGATCATCTAATCTATTTTTTCGGCTAAATCACCTATATATATATATATATTTTACATATGCAATGTTGTTGTATGTAAAATTTGACACTTATAAATGACATGTAAAAGGTAAGATCTTTTTTGTGTTTTTTATTAAAGGTGCCGCCTGTAGCAGACCAGATATTTCCAAACACTACTTTATAATTAGCAGTCTTATTTCCAATTTGACATGTGTAACTTTTCTTCTTTTTCCTTTTTATGATACACGTGTAACTTTTGTCCACCGTTGGAGTAAGCCACAAATCACAATCATGTCCACCCAAAAGCAATCTGACTTTGTGGCTTTAAAATCAAGAGACAAGATAGCTTGGCTGGAATGATATTCTCACTGATTTTAATCTAGAGACAATCCCCCCTGCCCATTCCTCCATATTCAATGGCTGCCATATGCACCAAGTAGGCTGTAGGACTCATACTGTTTGTTGTATATGTTCTGGTGGACTCTTAAAATACCTTTTTCTAAAATTAATCACCCAATTTTTTCACCCCAGCATGATGCATGCCATTTATAGGTAAAGTTGGATTGATGAATTATAGGGGCATCATCTTCTTCTTCTTCTTTTGATTTGATTTTATCTTTTTTAAATAATTACTCTCATACCCACGCACACTCACCCAAGTCTCCTAATAGCATTATTGCATTTAAAAACTGATTCATAATTGTTTTTATAGAATGGGGGTGCCTCACCGGCTGAGCTACTAAAGGGTCAAATTTCATTGTAACCTAAGTAGCAGTGACCAATGTACATACAAAAGCATATTCAGGCACGCAAAGTCCCATCTGATCCAAAAGCAATTTGACTTAGCCTAACAAGAGAATGGATGAACTTGGATCAGGACCTATAAACCGCAAAATAAAGGTAATTTGGCTTAAAGCTCGAACTCAAAGCCTACTGGTTAAGGTCTAAGTCTACAAAATTGATATGGTTAATTAAGTGATATCTTATAAATGCCTACATGCTTCTAAACTTATTCAAAGTGGGACTATATAAAAGGGAAGAAAGACAATTTTTAGACAAGAATCTACATGAAAAATACATAATCATTAAAAGAGTTTTCCGATGAACCAAAATCCAAATTCAAATATAATTATCTTTCAAACCCATCAAAATATATATATAGATCTTAAGCTCAATACACCAGACTCTTGCTTCAAACATTTTATAACAATATATTCAAAGCCTCTAAATCTTAAGGGCATGTTTGTAAAGTATCTATAGAAACATAAGTTTGCGAAACACTCTACCTTTTCCATGCCCCCGTCAAAAAAAAGTCTTTCCACTTGTTTGCTAAAAATCAAGCTTAAAAATCAAAACACCTTTTTCATATGATGGAAAAAATGAAAGCCATTTAAAATCAAAACACTTTTTTCATATCTGTTGGTGCCGAAAATGCGTTATACAAATGCGCATTAAGACAGCTATGCATGCACTTTTAAAGAGCTGCCCACCCTATGGCCCTCTTAACATATTGGCCACAATTATCAATTTGCATAATTTTGTTTGAACTCTAAACTGTCTAGCTAAATTTGGAGAACGTTCCCTGTGCACACCCCATGACATAACAAGCTTAAAGTTTAATGGCATTTTTAAATATATATATTTCTTTTGAGATTTAATTAAACCACAAGTGAAAGTTCAATGAGTGTAAATTTGGGCTTGAAGTGAAATCATGGGATGACAAGATTATTGAATGGGTTGCACCGTTCAAAGGTGACATAGCCCAAGTGAGCCCCTTGGTGCGATCCAGCTCTTGGGAGAACATTTTCAAGCTAAATTTTCCTTAAAAACTTATAGGAGCCATTATGAGTTGCATTAGTTCTCACCCATACCTAAGATTCAAGTGCACCATGGTGGGCCCATGGAACTGCACCTGTGGTTAAATTTCCTCAATAACTTCTTTAATTTTGGTACGAATTTCATCAATAACCATAAAAACATCAAGACTTGCACTTGTGAAGCTCATGGAAGACAAATCCAGGGGAGGAACTCACCACTCAAAAAAGGATAAAAACATTTCCCTTTTTATATTTTAGTGGGCCACACCCCTAAAGAAGAAATACATTTTCTTCCATTCATATACTCTGGTTGTGCAGGGCCACCAAAATTCCAAAAGAGAGTCATTTCATCTTTCTTTTATGCTCCCTCTGACGCAAGTGTTTGTTTTGTGGCGTCTGTGCACCCCACCACACACACAAAAAGGTTTCACATTTGGTATATTCACCTCTAAACACTCTAGGAAAAAACAGAAGAAGACGATCTTCACCTGTGATGAGTAGGGTAAAAATTCCAACTTATTCCACATTCTTGAAATTAATTATTTTTTAAAAGTAGTAATTATATCTTTTCATGCACCATGGTAGGCCTATATGCTTATAGGCATATTTTGTATTAAATTCCTTCACATGTATGCAAAAATGGGGTTTGGTCTGATGAAAGAATTTAAATATAGGCGTTAAGGATATACGGTAGAGAATTTGATGGGACTTTCAATTTTCCTATATTTTAATTAGTGGGTGATGACACTAACACACTCATGGTTACGTGATGTTGGCACTTTAGTGTCGCATGCATGTAGACGGATGGATTTCTGAATCTACAGGTTGATTGTATCACTTTTGCTCGGTAGGTCAATCTTGATAAGGTAATTTAATTATTTTCTATTAAAACAGAGAATATTGGTATCCATTCATGCTCTTTTAATATAAGTTATCATTGCATGGATAAAAACAAACAATCATTAGGCTGTGGAGAGTATTTTTGTTTGATACAAATTTGTGAAAAACCAACATTTGGCAACATAAACATCTAATTATTTGGGTCATTGGAATTTTAATTTTGAGAATTTTCAAATCCAACCCTATAAAATTGATCTAAAGAATTATTGGCTATAAAATCCTAAACAAAAGAGTTTGTTTCAAGGGCAAAGAATAATAATTAAATCTGCAAGTTTCACACACTGCAAGTTTCTCATATGGTTATTAGACATGATAAGGAAAGTATTTACCTAATATATATGCAAAATTCTCATTTTCGGAAGATATTTTCACAGGTGAAAATTTTACTTGGACGTTTCAATCCCACTATTGCAAATATCATTAGAATTTTGATATAAATATTTTCATATATATATATATATATATATATATATATATATATGTTTACATTTGACTTGTACACGCCCAACATGGGTTAAACCATTTGATGGCAGCATAAGATCATTTGGCAAAGGTCAACAGATAAAAGAAAAACAAAAAAAAAAAAGAGAAGAAGTTCATCCCAAAATACAGATATTTATGTATTATTATTGCACCCATTCTCTCTCTTCCATAAACCTTGCATCTGCATGGGTTCACCCAACATCCCTTCTGCAATTCCCAGAGTCTGGCCATTCCTTTTGCTTCGGGAGAGATTCCTCCTCCGATTCGCCAAATGGGCAGGGCCGGAAAGTCTATACTAGGCCCTGAAAATCTCCAAAAAGCCCCAGCTTCAAGCTCCATCCCTCAACATCATTGCTATTGCTGATGGTGAGTGAGTCTCTACCGACCCAAGACTGCATTTTTTTTTTTTTTTTATAGAAATTTTTTGTTACATGTATTCTTGCTTCTTTCTACATATCTTCTTCATGTATGCTTCCTTTGAGCATCTCCTGTTTGCTTGCGTGGCTGCTGCCTTGGTGGGTTTGAGTGGAGTGGAGTGGAGAAAGAGTGCATTTTGATTGGTGGGTTTTTGTTTGTTTCCACTGGTTCTTCCCCTCGTGCTTGATCTCATGTTTCAAGGTGCTGAGTATTTCCTCAGCCGGAAAAAATATGTGATTTTGATTGTACTCTGTTTTTTTTTGCCCCCCTTTTCAATCTCAGTTTTAGATTGATTAAACATCTTCATTTTCCCTCTCAGAGGATTTTTTTTTTTCTGGGTTAGAAAAGGGTTTCTTTTGTTTATGGATGGTGATCTCAATCCTGGGGTTTTCATACATTTTCTGATATTGGGTTGTTTTTATGTTTTATTTTCTTTGACTTGCATGTTGTTGGTTTTGGGTAGCGCAGGAAAAAATTGCATTTTGACTGTTGGGTTGTGGTTGTATTTCTCTATTGGTTTTTTTTTGTTACAGAGCCCCCACTTGAACAAGGTGACGATTCCTCTCTCGCATTTTTTTTATTTTTTTTGAAATTGCATGCGGTTGTTGTAGTTTGCATGTTTTCTTGATCCCCCACTTATTAAAACAGGAAAAAAAAAAAAAAACTGCATATTGATCTTTGATCCATGTTTAGTTTCATGCCACTTTTGGATTCTGGTTTTCCCCCTTTTAAGAGAGTGTTACTGTCATTCCACGCTGCACGGTTGGTTTCTCTTACATAACAGAGAAGGATTGCATTTAGGTGTGAGATTGCTCTTATACTAATGGAGAAAGTTTACATTTTGATTTGTGTTCTTTGTTGTGGGACTCCACTCAAATTATGATGTGAGTTTGTTTTCTCCGCTTTGTGGAAACTGTTGTGCTTGCTCTATCTTGCATTCTTATTAATGTCACTGACAGAAAAGCAAAAAAGGACCGTCCTTTTGATTAGCAGTCATTGTTTCTCTTCCTTACAATTTTTTGATTAGGGTTTTATCTATGAAAGAAAGGTAAATGATTTCGGTTTCTTTTTGTCCCTTGTGTGGGAACATAGCATCTCTCTCTCTCTCTCTCTCTCTCTCTCTCTCTTGTTTTTCCTGCATAGAACAGAAAGGAAGATGCAATTGGTAATAGCCTTTGTTTTGTTTTCCTTGCCATTTCTTTCTTCTCCTATCTAATCCCATTTTTCTTTAACGATTTGGGCTAACTCAGCTTGTAATCTGGCTATTTAAGTTATCTAAATGAAGAGACCAAAATGATTGCATGCTGTCCTGTTCTTCTTTGTTACCCACAGAACCATATAAATGTGCTGATTATGTTGTGTTTCATTTGGTGGGAAAAATGAAAATGAGTATGACTATATGAAGGATTTTTTTTTTAAATAACTTTATGATGGAATTTTAGGTCTGATTTCTTAGAAATTAGAAAATCCTTGACTTGGGTTTCTTCTATAATTGGATATATAGATTCACAATAGTCATAGGTTTCATTTAATCATTTCTATGATGCAATCCAGATTGATGGATACATTTGTCAACATTACAAGCTATATACTGTTGATGCCGTTTTATAAATTCAATGCATTATTCACTCAATTTGGTTCCTTTCAATTTTAGATGTGAATCTTTCATATTTAATCTGTACAGTGTGAAGAGATTATGGGATTAGTTCCATGTAGGTTTAGTGAAGTATGGACATCAGAGCTTTGGATTCAAGGCGGCATAACTCTGGACCGACACATTCCGATGAATCGGCTTTAGATCTTGAGAGAAAATTTTGCAGCTTTCCTAACCTGCGCTCATCAAGTCCGCCTCTCCAAGCATACGCGTCGGGCGGTCAGCACTCTGAAAGCAACGCTGCCTACTTCTCATGGCCCACTTCTACTCAATTGCATGGTGCTGCTGAAGGTCGAGCAAACTATTTTGGGAACCTTCAAAAAGAGGTGTTAGTAGAAAATCTTGAGAGCTTGCCTACGGGGCAGCAAGCTACAACATTGCTTGAATTGATGACCATACGGGCATTTCATAGCAAGATTTTGCGTCGTTATAGTCTCGGTACTGCTATTGGATTTCGGATTCGACAAGGTATCTTGACAGATATACCTGCTATTCTTGTCTTTGTTTCCCGAAAAGTTCACCGGCAATGGCTCAGCCACATCCAATGCCTGCCATCTCAACTTGAGGTGAGAAACAGGAAACACTATATGTGTTTTGTTCTTTTGTTGTTTGGTATTCTCTCTCTCTCTCTCTCTCTCTCTCTCTCTCATCATTTTTTTATTTTTTATTTGAGATTTCTTTTGCCCTGTTCTGTTTCTTCTTGACTGATGTTTTACTATTGAAGTTTAACTCCCTATCGATTCTTTAATAGGGACCAGGAAGTGTATGGTGTGATGTGGATGTTGTGGAATTTTCCTATTTTGGTGCGCCAGCACCAACGCCCAAAGAGCAGCTCTACTCTGAGCTTGTTGATGGCTTACGTGGAAGTGATCCATCCATTGGTTCTGGTTCTCAGGTCTTTTTCTTTTACCTTCTTTCAACTATCAGAGAAAAATGCTAGGCCTTTTAAATGCCCATATTTTTCTGACAATGAAGCACATTTTGAACCCTTCTTAGTGTAAAAACTGTTTACTCTCAACAAAGAGCAGACATGACTTTATAGACAGACTAAATGGAAGATAGATCTTCAGTTTTACAAATTGTTATGGTTCAACCAAGTTTATGGTTATGGTTTCAAATGAGCCAGGCTGGTCTGACACTTGGCCAAGGCCAGTCTATTAGTCATCAGTCAGATATTTAGGTGTGGATTCAGCACACAGGCCTGAGACGGCTTGAGATTAAGGC
Source organism: Camphora micrantha (assembly GCA_003546025.1). Taxonomy (NCBI): domain Eukaryota; kingdom Viridiplantae; phylum Streptophyta; class Magnoliopsida; order Laurales; family Lauraceae; genus Camphora; species Camphora micrantha. The sequence continues at coordinate 5,816,025 of QPKB01000004.1, read as the reverse complement.
ATAGATCCAGCCTGTCAGTAATTGATAACACCCATTCTTGTTAGATATGTTGCATTGGATTGGGCCTATGACAAATATTATCCTATGTCCAGCTCATTTTATTATTGGGCCAAGCCAAATATTTAGGCATGGATCCAGCCATTGCCCTAAAATCTCAGCTCAAATCCGGTCCGTATGATTTACTCAGATAAATTTTCATTTTGTAATCTGAATTGTTCATGAAAGATAGCTAATGCAGCCAGTTAAGTCAAGTCACTATGGGATCACAAAGGTGGCCCCCACTGATAATTCCACTATGGTCGTAGCTCTGGTATAGAATAAGAGATGAAATGATAAAAAAATGTGTGTATCCTTCATTGTAAGTTTACCACCATATATTCAAACACGAACCTCTTTGATAATAACTTACAATCCCCTTGATTGGGGTTTAGATCCAACTACTGATAACTTTCCTTATCTATAAGATATTATACATGTTATATTGTAAGGATGAGACATAAATGAATAAACTTCCCTTTTCTAATTTGTACATGGTCCATATGACTAATTACTTGTGTTCCTTTGTTTCTACAGTGTATAACTTTTTTTTTTCCCCTTTTTTTTGGGTATCATAATCATAATCATCATGGAAGCATACCTATTTAGTGCTAAATTCTTTACAACTCCACATCATCATCATCATTGTGGAAGCCGTGTGCTATCAATTTGGCTTTCACCTATTTTGTCAATTTGGGCTCACTTATCCAAATCCCTATACGCATGTAGCTTTCTTTTGGAGTCTCTATTGTGTCCAACATTTAGTTCCACACAACAAATGGCAAATGCTATCTGTTTTATGTAAGTGATGCTACAATCCAAGTTAAACTTGATGATGACACAACACTCTACTAAATTGTCTCCAATTTGTCCACTGCATACTAGTCTTTTTTGTGTTATTGTCCTCAAACCTTCTACTTTGTTTTACAATAGCTCCCATCTATCATTATTTAGTAGTTTATTTCATTATAGGCCACTTCAACTTCCTTAATCTTAGATCCACAGAACTTGTACTCCATCCAATCTGCTAATGTTCAATCTTTGAATAAAAAACCTTTTTGCTGAAGTTTGATTACTTGATTTCTTTGATCCACATTGTCTGTGAAGAGTGAATACAACATGGAACTTCTTGAATTTCTGCGGCTCAATCATCCATAAGTGAGCTTAATAGATGAGGGCTTATAGTGGTTGTTTTGTTCCAACTCCTCCAGGGAACTCATCCATCCTCGAAAGTTTGTACGCTTGTTATCAATCCTTCATTGGTGCATTGCACAATCTATATCTGTGATGCATGTAGTTCTCAATGCTTTCAAGATTAGCTATCTTGGTGCTCTATCATATGCTTTCTCCTAATAAATAAAACCACATGCTTAAAGTTCTTGAGTAGTCTTTATAGCAGAATGCCTTTTTAGTTGGATCCAACTCGCATGCATGCTAATTGGTTCTCTGAAATATTACGTTCTTATCTTAGATCTTGCCCTACTGCTTCCTCTGAAAGTCCAGGTCCGGGTTAACACTGACAGAGCCCAGATTTGCTGCGACACCAGTTTTGGTGGAAAAAAAAAAGGATCGAACCGAACAAGAAAATATTGATGATGATGATGACCCTTTCCTTGTCCTCTTCAGATCTATCATTACTACTTTCCATGGTCTCTTGGCCCTACCCCTTTTCCTTGAGGGGCGATCAACATGCATAGAGAAACTTTTCAAATACACATGATTTTGAGCTATATGTATTCTTAATTACATCTTCATCAAAATAAAGAATTTTATTCTAACTAACCAAATAAAAGAACACTAAAAAGTTGTAATCTAATTTAACTTGGACTTCAATCCAAAGAGATTTAGCCAAAAAAGAAACTTAATGTCGGCTATTGGCTTGTTCTCTTGGATTCTGGGCCTGAGTTATTGTGGATCCCATTCCAAGTGCATTGGTTCCATCATATGATTCATCAGTTCGATACTTCAGTAGATTGCATTCTAGATATCTCCCATGTTCCAATAAAAAAGGAGATTGTAATTCCCGTCTTCCATTCTTTTGGAATCTTTCTTGCAGTCACAAGACTTTTAAACTTTTACTAAGATTGCTCATTCAACATGCTTCTTGTCATGTGGTCACGGCATGAGACATGCAATGGCCTAGCCCAAGGCTTCCTAGAGCAGCATGAGCATCATGGTCATCCAAGTGATAGTGCATGTGATCGGATAGACATAGATTTTGATAGATTGATGGAGATCTTGAATGGTTTGGAAGGTTATGGAAGACTCTACAATAGTCTTGAATGGTGCAGAGTTATGTAGGACAACTGTAAATATGGAAATATGTTTATAGATTTATGGAGTATTCTAGAATATTATGGATGTGTGTAGGATTAGGATAGGGTTGTGTAGAAATTTCTTGGATTAGTGCCATGGTTTCATCTTAGCCATTCATTGCAGAGGGTAGAAGTTTCTTTGGATTCATTTGCAACCGAGCTAGTTGTGAAGCTAGTTTGTGGAAGCAACTGGAAAGCTCTTATTCTTTAAGCGTCTCTTTCTTGTGTGAGTGTGCAAGCCTTTGTGTGTGTCTTGGTCTAAGGGCTAGACTGACATTGTGGAAGGCTGACTCGATAGCAGATGGGGTGAAATCGAGTGCCATATGGGCTAGAATTGATTGGATTCACGTGGCTTGTGACTTTGTGTTGTCCGCTTGATGAGTTGGCTTTTTTGGACCACCATCCAACTGGTAGGGGTCAACCTGTTGTGATTTGCATAGTTGGGATGAGGTGTCCCCCCCACACACCCACACCAACACCCACACCCACACCCACACCCACACCCACACAGCAACAACAAAAAAAAATTCTCTCATGATCAAGCAGTGTAGGAGTTTTCCATTTGCATTGCCTTTTTTTTCCCTCTCTCTTTACTTTTGTAGATATAACTGACTTGTATCATTGATCATGTGCTCAGGTTGCCAGCCAAGAGACATATGGAACACTGGGTGCCATAGTGAAAAGCCGAACAGGCAGCCGACAAGTAGGCTTTCTGACAAATAGGCATGTTGCAGTTGATTTAGATTATCCGAACCAGAAAATGTTTCATCCATTACCTCCCAACCTTGGACCTGGAGTGTATTTGGGTGCAGTTGAGAGGGCGACATCATTCATCACAGATGATCTTTGGTATGGGATATTCGCTGGAACTAACCCAGGTAATATGGTTCTTTATTATTAATTCTAAGGATGTATGTGGGTTTGTTTGGCTTGGATTGAATCCATGGTGTATTCAGGTTCAGATATCCTTTCGAGAGGCAGGATCCATTACCGATCTGGATCTGAAATGGGTCCTCCGCAGTGGACCTGGATCCCACATAAAGCAAAGATTCAGACTTGACTCCAGACCTGAGGCAGAACTGGATCCAGGACCCAAAAAATGGCTTTTATTGTTGAATTAAGTTATATTCCTGATTTTGTGTATACTTGAGCAGTTGAGCTGTAGTTGTGTTCGGATCAGGTCCTCAAGTCTGGACATTTGTGGATTTATGGATCTGGGTCCTCAACCTGGACATTTAGAGATGTGGATCCTTACCTGAAAATATCTATAATCAATGGTTTAGATCTGGATCTGGATCTGGATCCAAATTTCTTTCAAATCCAAAAGTAGGCTCCATATATAATTTTTTTGAATTAGACCATCATATTTGTCAGATATTCTTGGTAATTTTTGATATTTTTATTAGATTGGTATAATCTGTTCACATAATGACCACCTGACACATATGTTTATAATAATAATAAAATAATAGATTAAATAATTAAAAAATATCAGCATTATTTATATTATGACTAGAGCCCTTGGTAGAGTGGAAGGGGCTCACTTTTGCAACCTTAAAGTTGTGGGTTCAAGTCACATTACTGATAAAAACAAATGTATTATGACATCAATCAAGATATATGGGCATTTTTGTTTGAATGGTAATGGTTCAGATGGGATCCATCCTTTCGTAGTCTAAGCTATTCATCTGGTGGCCATCATGGTATCTTCTGTCCCTTCTACCTCACCTATTGCATGATTCTAGATGACTGATTGGTGGCTAACAAATGGATTGATACCCAGTGGCCTGTGTTTGATGAGGGCAAACTTTTAGTGGTTAGGATCATCCAACTGCAGTAACCTTTTGTGGTATTAGGACATTCACAATAGTTCTTGTGATGTGAACAGTTTTGGTGAAGTAAAGGTCGTTCCAGTTGTGCAGTCTCCAGCACCAGAACTGCCACAATTACATTTTTTTTTTTTTTTTTTTTTTTATGTTGTCTCTTCAGTAAAAGTTGATTAGGCTCTGGAATGTCCGAAAAATCATTCAAAGGACAATCATTTTCCTGTCCAAGAAGCCTTTCTCTGATACAAACCTGGAATAGGTGCACTGCCTCAAGAGTGTAGCAAGAACAGTTAGTCCTTCAGTTCGCAATGTCAGCATTAAAGTAGATTTCAAAGACGTTGAAAGTTCCAAAAGTTACTAAGATTGCTGTGGAAAATATCATATGATGGAGTTTTAGGTTTCCTTGTTCTCAAAGCCCCATAATATGAATCACATATGAGGGAATTATATGTTCTTTGATAGAGGATATTCAAATAGCCCCATGGTTGAGTAATCTTGACTGTTTTGGGAATAGATCATTTCCAAATAGCAAATTCAATTCGACATTTTAACCCTTTGAAGCAGTCTGCAAAAAAGATGGACAAGAAAGCAATATGGTAAGCTCCATTCTGGAGGGAAAATGCCATATTGTTAGATTCTTGGATCTTCAATCATCATCACCACCGTCATCTGAGCCTTGCCCCTTCTTCAGATGTTGGCATTTTATGATCTTCCATCATCATCATCGTCGTCGTCATCATCATCATCATCATAGCTTTGTTCCATCTATCTATAGTGGCATTTACTTCTATCAATTCATAGTTACTTTCAGGACTGACCTATCAAAAGTCAGATTCATCAGATCAGTTGTCTGCATCACTGAATCATACAACTGATAGCCCTGAGTGCCTGTGGACTCTACATATTCTTGGCTTGAGGATCAAATGATTCCCTTAACTTTTGTCTCTAATTTTTTTTTTTTGTCTTTCTATCATGTCTACTGATGGTTTATCACGTTCTGATCCTTGCACATGCCTATTACGATTCGGTGCACCTGCAGAAACATTTGTCCGCGCTGATGGGGCCTTCATTCCCTTTGCTGATGATTTTGACATAAGTAATGTCACCACTTTGGTGAAAGGTGTGGGTGAAATCGGTGCTGTCAAGGTCATCGACTTGCAGTCTCCGATCAACAGCCTCATCGGGAGGCAAGTGATGAAGGTTGGAAGAAGCTCTGGTCTGACTACTGGGACCATAATGGCGTATGCTCTTGAGTACAATGATGAGAAAGGGATCTGCTTCTTCACTGATTTTCTTGTTGTGGGTGAGAACCAACAGACTTTTGACTTGGAAGGTGACAGTGGAAGCCTCATTCTCTTGACCGGACAGGGTAGTGAGAAACCACGGCCTATTGGGATCATTTGGGGAGGAACGGCCAATCGTGGACGACTAAAGCTGAAAAGTGGTCAGGGTCCTGAGAACTGGACAAGTGGGGTTGATCTTGGACGCCTTCTTGATCTTTTGGAACTTGATCTTATCACAACCAATGAAGGCCTTCAAGGTTTGTTTCCATGTTGCCTTCTAAATTTTCTTTGGGTCAAAATTGTGATTGTTTTTCATGGTGTTCATTCATAAATGTTCACACATTTAGCATAACTAACTTTCCTTTTTGGGGCTTGTAACTTGGTCATGGACATGGGGCTCTAATGCTCTATAGAACCAACAACATGCTGACAAGTCCATACACTTTCACAATGATTTTAAAAGGGGAAATATTTGTTTAACTGAGTATCATCCAGCCCACCAAATGTTTTCATGGATGCCGTTTTTTGGCGGTCCATAATGTTCGTATGCTGGGTTCCATGTTGGATGTGAGGTACCCAAAAAACCAATCACTCTTGATGACCTTAACTGATCACTATGAACCCAAATTAAATGTGGACTCTTGGTTCCAGTCTTTGATTTTCGACTGATAAATACAATCATTTGACAGTGATGATAGCAGGGCATGGTTCATTCTGTGACTGATCCCACCAGATCAACACTATTTAATCAACCAAATGGTGGGCCCAACATGTGCCATTGTTGTATTGAATGCATATGTATTGCTTTGATCGGGCATCATATAATGCCTTCATTGAAATTTTGCATATTCAAATAAATGCAGTTAAGGGGTCCTTTGTTTGCACTCATTTATATATGTAAATGCTTCACATGCATAAGTGGTCATGCATCTTCTTTGTTTGTGCTCATTTATGCATGTGATGTGTAAATGAGGGGTGAAAATGGGGTGTAAATAAGGCCCATTTCACACCTAAATAGGTGTGAAACACTTTCACATCCCCCACTTGCAAAAATGCACAAGTACTTGCTTTACACAGTGATTGCATTTGGTTATGCAATGGGTCACGGGATCAATTCCAATCAACCATTATTATTATTATTATTATTATTTCCATTCCATATTTGTAATCCAAACTGTTCAATTCGTTTATTGATCTAATAAACTTTAAGTCCTTAAGTTATGATTCTAAATCTTCATAGATCAATATTCTCATGTTAATATATAGCATCAAAATGTTTACTTTCATATCTTGAATCTTCATGAATTTTGAGAAATTTATGAACAAGTCCATAAATTCCGGACACATAAAGCCGCTGGATGTACTTATTTACTCATGTGAAAATGGTTTCTTTTTTGACAGACGTGGTAATATGTTTTACATATGTAACTTTTGCATATATAACATTTGCAAATGTTAACAATGGTATATGTAAAAACACATTTTCCTATCACATGCATAAAAGGAAACGATCCTTATAAGTGTTCAAGGTATATTTAATAACAAATTGCATTGCCTATAATACCAATGAGTGTCAAACTAAACTCACAAAGCAGACCCAAATGGGGGCGATGATTTAATCAAGGATTTAAGACTCTGAATCAGGGGGCGACTTGGCCCCAAGTTGAGTTGGCCGATTTTCACTAATTTGGCCTCTAGAGCCCAAAAGGCCAAAACCTTTAAAAATATTGAAAAACATGATGAAGAATTAATATTTTTTTTTCTGAAAATAATGTGATACGACATAGAATCTTATCATTACATTTAGTTAGTGTGAATAAATTTAGGAATAAAAAAGTTTTTTTCATTTGTTTTTCACTCCATCGAATGAATAGTGTATTTGGTCTTGATTTTTGATTATTTAGATCTTCCACAAAATGTTTTTTACTGTAAAAGATCCCCAAAAGCCTCAAAAACCTTTTCCAACAGGAAAATGGGGAGAAAAAAATGCTGTAAAAGCTTTTCTTTTCCATATGAGATGCGTAGTGGGGTTGAAGTGTATATGAGAATCTATGTAATAATATAATAAGTACAAATTAAAGCAGAACTATATATGCGGTATATAAGTATTACTAAAATACAGGAAGTGAAAAGATTAAGTTTTTCCCTAATAGCCATGTCTGCATTGTAAAAGAGAGGTGATGTGGTTTCTTGGATGTTGGATCTTCTCATGTCTGAGTATTGTATTTGTATGCGTTTAACAGAAGCCATTCAGGAGCAACGAAGTGCCTCTGCTGCAGTTGTTGATTCTACAGTTGGGGAGTCATCACCTCCTGAAGGCATGTTGCCAAAGGACAAAACTGAAGAGACATATGAGCCTTTGGATTTTAACCTCTGCCAGATCTCTCTGGAAGGTGCCTCTGGCTCAGCTGTTAACCCACCTTTTATCCATTCTGAGTTCCACATAGACAGGGTCGAGACTACCGCAACCAATGTGGAGCATCAGTTCATATCAAATTTCATTGGCTTGTCCCCTCTGCATCAAGATCAAGAAGGCAACCTTGAATCGAATAACCTCTCTGCATTGAGGGATTCCTCCAATGATGACCTTTGTGTTTCGTTGCAGTTGGGAGAACGGGAACCCAAGAGACAGCGTTCCAACCCTGCATTTAGCATTGAAGAATGAAAATGACGTTGGCCCTATGAAGGATGGGACATCTTCAAGAGGTCCTCGAAAGGTACAGCAGGAAAAAAAAGGATAAGGATAAGAGGGGAAGCAGCTCTGGATCAGATTGAATGCATGGGTTCAAATGATGATCCTAACGTACTCTGTCCATGTTATAGATTGGATGAAGTAGAAATGATAGCTGTTGTGGGCCCAGAAGAGTGTAGATCAGAATGGAACACTGGGAGATCATTCAAACAGTTATGTCATCAGCATATAGCACTTACAGGTCAGTGCCACCAACCTGTTCAATAGTCCTGCAGTTTTGCATGTTTTATAAGCACATATAAACATGTGGTGCTCTAAGTAGTACTTAAGCAGGAAATGTTATCATGGAGCTTGGTTCACAATCTCACACTCTGAGTTCCATTGTGTATGTAATTGTTACTACGGAAACAGTTATCTTTGGTTTTGGCATATTTATTATCTTGAACATAATTGGGGGTTTCCATATGGTTTCATGAACAAAATAGAAATAGAATGCTCTTGATTAGCCTGAATCTTCTTGTTTTCTGGAGAAACTTTTTGCAGATTGTTTGAGGAATAATTTTTTATGTGCACTGAAAACAGATGTGTCAATCATCTCTACTATCAATCTATGAACATGCTTATCAATCTGCGGCATTCACTTTATGGGCCACCTCTCGTATGCAATTCAGTTATGAAGGGGCAAAAACATTCCGAGTATGATCCTATCTGCCCCATAAACAGACTCTTTTGGCTGGTGCTTAAGATTTCCTTACCTTCTAAAGCAGGGTATTAATCCCTTGGTTGGAAATATTCATTCAAGAGATGAATGCTGCTCCTAAGGCATCTTTGGTACTAGGAATCCCACACCCTTTATTTTACAGTATTTATTTGTTGTCTCTTCAACCTGATATTTATCTTATTTAAAATTGGTCAATGCCATTAAACTAGCCGAAAAACTTTGGTGCTTCCATGCGAAGTTCCCATGTTTTACCAAACAAAATTCAGCAGCTATTCCCCTGTCCAGCTTAAAGGTGGTCCATACCAGTTGATCTCGGGAAGATTCTGACTAGTTCAATGAAAAAGGACAGTTTCCCATATGGTTTACATCTGAAAAAAGAACTAACAAGGAACCATGGCCGAGATTCTGTTGATAGAATTTCAGAGTACAACCCATTCATGGAGTCCCCCGGAATTTCAGAGAGGTGGGCTTACCAATTCTTTTTTACTATCCAAAATGGAGGACCACTTTTTGCCCACATCTAGATCACTCCCGTGTGTTATATATGGAATATTGTTTGCATATGGAATATTGATCAAGCAAACGAGCATCACCCATGTACAAGTGCTTACACTTGTCGGCTATGTTTGATCTATATTTTGCAAAAGCAATGTATTTTTGGATTGTGTGGTGTCACTTTCCAGCGTAATTTAAATGGATTGACTGCACATTTCAAAGTGCTGGGTAGGTGCGCTTGATCAGATGGTTGGAAATGGTGTTTATTGTCTTACTGATGCATGCATATGTAAGTTTTTGCATGAATGTGATTGTATATGATAAAGATCCTACTCTAAAAGAACTAGTTTGCTAATTAATGCTTACATAAATGCCATATAGATTAACAAAAGGCATATCCATAGGTGTTCTTGCAGTGCATGGTTATAGTAGAAAAGAATGAAGGGTCTGGATGAGAAATGGTGGTGAGAACCGTCCCAGTTCAAATTTTCTTCCAGACAGCTTTCTTCACCTGTTTTCACCACAAGAAGAACGACCTGTACATCTGATTTGAGAGATGCAATGACCTTAGTTTAACAAAGGAATTATCTTGGCATAAAAGTCGTACGAGTCTCGTGTTTTTTTTTTTTTTTTTTGGGTAGCTCTATGACAGTTTGATGAAGTATGGGGTGGTAATATATGGTGACTGGCAACCTCTAAGAAAGGTACATAGCAATTGATTTAATCATATGATGGTAAGTCTTAAAGATACTCCAGTTATGTTTTAATTATAATTTTATGGTCATTGTAGACTAGTTGAAATAAATGGTGGGCAGTCCAATGCAAATCAAAGCATATTTTAGTGTTGGGTCTGGTATTTGTATGAGTATCTTGATTCCAGTAGTTTAAATCAAAGCATATTTTAGTGTTGGGTCTGGTATTTGTATGAATTTATTGATTCCAGTAGTTATGATATTATTCTTGTTTAAGTGTTTCTGTCTAGATTTCTTGTCTACTACATCTTAAAGCATGGAAATCGGGAAGGGTTTAAAATACTGAAGAACAGTATTCTCTAAAGCATAACTTTTTCTTTTTCTTTTTGAATGTTGACTCATGTCAATGAAAAGGCAAGACACAGTATTAGAGATCTATACTGTGAGAGGCCAAACACCCCCAAAAAAGAAACAAAAAAAAAGAGCACAAAAAACTAAGCTAACAAGAGAGAACTACTTTCTCTATAAGGCAACTACTTAATGAAGGAAAGGGGAGGAGCCACCTTCATTCATGATGAGGACCATGAGGTTACTGTCACGCCCGACACCTTCCTTGGCTAAGCGATCAAATGAATTCACACTCCGATTAATATGCTAGGACATATCCAAGGCATCACTTCTTCCACAATATGCGCCTTACGCCATGGTGCCTTGGAGATACCTGGGACTTTTACCATCCCATGCTTTGGAAAATCAGGTTTTGAAGCATTTGCTTGTCATGTTAAACTATGCATTGAAAACTCACATCTCACTGGTTCAGTCAATGGTTCTTGCTCTAAACCTTCTCAGGTAATAATGACGGGGGTATGAATATACCACTTTGATTTTTTGATAGAGTTCCTTTTGAAGAACTTAAATGGATGTCATGTTTGTTTGGCCACAAGTAAAGTAAAGGCAAGCCCAATGGTCAAATAGTCTTCCTTCACCATATTTGAATGAAAAAGTAGCGTGGTAAAGTCGATCCAGCCATCTCTTTATTTTACCATAAGCCACCTTTACTTTTACCTAATAAAATCATGGTAAAATGTGGAAACGTAAAGTAAATACTAAACTCCTTTCTCACCCACTTTATTTCATCACATACTTTATCACTATTTTACTTTACCTCATCTTTATTATGATGTGACATCCACCTTTATTTTTATTTCACCACACATGTAAACAAACATGCAAATAATATGGTTTAGATGGCAACTCTACTAAATGCATTTTCAGGCGCTGAATGATATTTCACAATGTCATGAGGAAGGATGTATCAAGTGCATATGTCGAAATATCTCCCAGTTGCTTTGCCTACTATGAATTGTTGAGGGCCAATGGAGTTTTGAATTCGCTCATTCAAAGTTGAATTAGTTTGTTGATGGAGCCTGAGTTGTGATTCTTATAGAGGAAGGGTGCTTCCCTTAGTGAACACGATAGTACAAATGGTAAAAGATAATAGCCAATGGTCTGAATCAAGTACAGTAAAATCTTCTGGTTAGGCTTGTTTAAGTGTAGTTACTCATCTGCATCCTACGGCAGGGTCCAAGATTTGGCACTCACGATAGCATTGTAAAAAATGATAGAATCAACTCGTCCCTTGACTCATTTGACAGACTCAACGAGCGCCGGGTCGCATGAGTCTACTAATCTAAGCCAAACTCTGCTGAGTTACTCAGACTCACTGTCCTTCCAAGTCACTCACTCAGGCTACTTGAGTTGTAGTACACTATGAATGAAGTGTGGAAGTAGGGGACGAAAATGGTCCTTGGATACTCGAAGGACCTGAGTTGAGAAGATCAGGTATGGGTCCTATATGTATGCATGTGTATAAGGAAAAGCAATGTCTTGTGTCAGGTTCGGGTGTTGGTTTGGGTTGAACCTTATCTGACTCGCCAGATCTGGCCCGTGATGGGTCTATAGTTTTTCATACCAAAACCAACCCTAGAGGCGAGACCCGGAATCAGTTCGGTCATTTTTGGTTTGTTCCAACAACCTTTGAAATCATAAGGGCTTCTTTACTGAAATTTATGACTAAAATTTGGGAGGTTGGGTTTTTTTTTTTTAATATGATGTGATCCCATGACATTTGAAATGCTGTATTTCTTTCATTAGAGTTTTAAATTCCAACAACCCAAAAGACTTTTTAGAATTCCACTCTTATATCATTTGTTAAAATTTCAAATCCTCCAAAAAAAAGAGGGATTCTGAATTCCAACTGTGGACAACTTTTGGAGAATTTAAAATTTTCCCATACATGGATTGAACCTAACCTTATGCCACTGCAGGTATTTGGGTCTTGATTTGAAATTGAGTCCAGGCCCTTTTTTTTGGGACTCGAGTGTGCAAGGGTACTGGTACAGGTCCCCTATTAAATCCGGGTACACCCTTGGACCCTGAACTCAAGTAAGTCCCCTAGTGATTAGTGGAACTGTGGAAGTCTTGGACAGGAGTGGATAAGATAACTATATCAAAGTCATCCAACGTCACACTCTAGTGCCTTTTCACCATCACAGATACATGGATGTCTGATGTTAGTGAAAAACAAAATCAGTGGAAGACTCGATGATGGAAGTTGTTCAGGTGTCAAAAAGTAAAGGTTAAGAAGGAAGTAATGATACATGACACCAAGCACTCATAATCCAACAACAACAACACAACAACAACACTTAAAAAGCCTTAAAGATAGGATAAAAGTGACCGTGTCAGTTAGGAAGCAGAATTCTTAATTAATGCTAGTAACCAACTTAGGCCCCCCGGCAACTTTAAAGATGATAAAAGTAATTGCCGAAAGCTCCTTGATGGGGTCTCCTTGCAAGTTGTTGATGGGCCCACCTAGGATGCCGGGTGTCGAGCTGTCAGTCGATCTCCTTACATGCCAAACACTGTGGTGGATCCCTGTTAGGAAATCATGATGTGGTCTAATCGAACAGTTTGCTTCTATGCCGGGGTCAAGGGCTGTTCTTTTGTCAAGTCTCCACCTAACTAATGAAAATATGATTTTAAGTGATTGGGTGATAGAATTGCTAGATTGGGGGGTGGCAATTTCTAACTTGACCTACCGACTTGTGAATCAATTCTCTCTCTCTCTCTCTCTAATCCTTTTAACTCCTTGATTGGGATTTGGATTGAAATTGTCAACATGATTAGATGGATTCGCTTTGAATAAGTGTAACTTATTCAAGAATTTGGCTAATGATAAATCAAAATGGAAAATAGTTTGGAACAAGACTTTGGTGATATAATAACTTGCTATTCTCGTGGCAACTTGACTGATGCTTGCTATTTTATCTGTCGACTAGGTATCCCTTCAATGTTTTAGTTTTACTTTTTTAACTGTCCAGTTAGTTTTACCAAAAGAAGAAAAAAAAAAAACTCTAAAAAAAAAACTCTCCTTCTAGGTTTTGTTGACATTTTCAATCCAATTAATGAAGAAGTTGGATTTGGGTTAGGCAAGTGCTTGTTGATTACAGTGGTCGACATAACTCAAAGTTGGATGGTCTGGATGACTGAATTGACGGGCTGATGCCCTGCTTGGCTGACAAAGATGCCCTAAACAAAACCCTTCTATTGGTTCTATATTCATAGTTTGCTCTTTTTTTTTCTTCTTTCTATCATAAGGTTTTCAATTCTTTGGGTTGGACTAATCTCTCCGGGTCCAAAGGGAAGCCAGGTAAACTCTCCTGTAGCCTCAGTGTGTTAGTGCAGTTTCGAATGCACAACCTCCGAGTATAAACCGTGGTCCTAGGCCAACTGAGCTAGCTCTTAAAATTATAATTTGCTTAATAAAAACATCATTCTTTGTAACAAAGAAATCCCAAATTTCTCATGCTATCCACAGCACAGGATCGTCAATATTTTTCACTCAATATAGTCAATCTCTTTGTTCACACATACATAGACGCTTGGAGTCTTTGCAAGAGATATAAACAACAACAGAGAGAAACTCTTAATTTACTCAGTCACATGCATGTGGAGCTACGGACCTTTGAAGGAAGGTATCAGCATGTTTTCTGAAAGTTTGGCAGTGGGTTCTTTCGGTGAATGACATGACAATGCCCTGAAAGTGTCTCCCAAGCAATAATGGAGAGCTCATTAATGAATTATTTAAAAATATGAGATTGGACTTTGGAGGCTTTGATTGGAAGTATAGTTCTTTCATAAATTGCATTTGCTGTTTTGGGAAATGATGGACAAGTAACCAGAGGGACGTGGATACATGTCTGTTCAAATAAGATTCTCTATTGTCTTAATGGAGGATAACACTAGTTCTTTATAGGGCTCTTAGACTTTGCTTGCAGGATAATTCATAGGAAATGAATTCTAAGTAAGTAGAAAATGAATTAAAGGGAGATGAAAAATAACCGACTGGGCTAATGGTTGAGTATTCATTTCCAATCTCCCCTGATTCATTTTCAATTAAAAGGGATATTATTTTATAGCTATTTATGGATATTTCTTTTATAACAGTTATTTATGGATATTCACTTTATTTATTTAACTTTTGACACTTTCGTAAATATTAACTTAAAAATGATGAGAACTCAATTCTCATAAATTTCTATGCAAACAAACAAGTCCTAAAGTAAACTCACCGTTTCCTCTCTTTCTAGAAAAAATTAAATAAATAAACTCACCCTCGATCGTTCATGAACCTGTGCCACAAAACCCGGAGTAAGCCTTGCCCTTTGTCATCGCTCTAAGTACCCATTTTAGTAAACAAAAAGTCTATATGGACAAACTTTTTGGCCAGAATTTTGGACAAAACCCTAGATATCCTTGATATTCAAGGGATATCTAGGGGTTTGTCTAAAATTCTGGTCAAATAGTTTGTCCATGTAGCACTACTCTTTAGTGAATGTTAGCCCAGTGACTTTACTCCCTCACATGCAAAATCTATCACAACATTTCCTACCCCATTCTGTCAATGATGGAGATAGCACAATGCTATACACCACAATGAAAAGCATTGTATAGGGTTTGGGTCTAGCCAATTATATCCGGGTCAGACCTCGGCCAAGCTATATACATTTAATCGTCGGATCTTGACTCAAACCTGACCCATTTACATTCGTAAGTAAGTCCCATTTTATCTACAAAAATTGTGACAATTTCACAAGACAACATATTGTGAGATAACAAATTAATAACGCCATGTGCAAGGGGCTAATGTTGTTCTTGTGCAGTGCCTTTTTTTGCAAGGGAGCTTTCTCTGTTCAGTTGCCGGTTAGTTCTGTGTTTAGCGTGAGTAGTGGCTCTATTGCTTCTTGCTGTTGGCTTGTGTTGGGTTTTGTTTGGTTGAGCTGCGCTTCGTTTTGTGGTGGTGCTCTCTTTTTGTTGCTGGCTTGCGCAGAGTTTTGCTGTTCTTGAGCTTTGAGGAGCCGTGGAATTTTCTTCTCCTCCTTGTCAGTTAGCTTTTGGTTTCTATTTTCTTTTGTGCTCTGTTTTCTGTTGTTTTGTGCCCTTCCTGTTTCAGGGTTGGCTTTTCTGGTTGTTATCATTTGGTTTTATTTTTTCTTTGCCTTGTCCGGTGGGGCTTTGCCCTTCTTTCTCTTAATACAAATTTACCAATTAGCAAAAAAAAAAGTTGTCCTTTTTCATTAATTAGTAAAACTCTTTAAGCCAACCACCAAAGAGATAAGAATATGTTGACGATGGTAATGATGATTACGACAAGCAGCGAATGTTTGTATATAGTGCATTGGTATAAGGCAAGCTCTTGAGACACATCCATGTGGGTATCGAGAATCACTATGTCGTTTGTCTACTGAGGAAGAGTTATGGAAAATGACAAGCCTATAACAAGCTAGATCAGTTGATGTTCACCTTCGCGATGTTTATCATTATCTTGAATCATTGCTCACAGTAATTAGTGGTTTCTTAGTATAAGCCATCATTCATGTCTTGAGCCTTTTGCCTTTCACTTACTAAGGTGGTTATAATAGCATTATCTTAGGAGTAATGTTCCAGTATTATCACTTTCAATGAACATTTCATCTCATGCCAAAGCAGATGGACAATAACCCAAAGCCAAAAATTAATGCAAAGTTGTACTTGGTGTAATCAGACGACATCACTTACACCAAAACATTGCTTTTTTTATCATGATTAGAGGGCTCTTGTATTGTGGGACCACTAGTTAAAGAAGCAACTTGGATGCCTTTTCATATAAAAATTTATCTTTATTGCATCATAAACTGCTATTATGCTTGACACATGCATGTCTCGGTCTCACTTTACACCACAAGTGGATGCACGTGTGTGAAAAATCCTGTGCTTGTCACCCTCACGACTATAAGAAATAGTGATCGTAGATCTATGGATCTGCTTTTCGTTCTTCCACCATATATTGGGACTTCAAATGTGTAGGCCTCATAGTCTTAAAAAGAGATTACTGGCATTAGATGAACAATTAACAGTTATAAAGAACTCATAGAATCAAAATTTGAGTCTGCATTGAAAAAAAATTAGCACTCTACCAACTCCACTCCAATTAGATGAGACATAGTTTCACAAAGTGATTTCACAAAATGATGAGATAGAGCTCTCTCACTCTCTCTCTCTCTCTCTCTCTCTCACGCACACACACACACATGGGTACATACGCATAAAAAGGATGTATGGAGGAAGATGTTTGTATTGCATAGAGGGAGACCCCACCCAATCCCTTTACTTGAAGTTCTTTTTGTCTCATACTCTTTTCTGTGTACAATAACACGGGAGTCATTGATTTCTTCATATAAAAATAACTGAAGTCGATGACGTACACAAGAACATACCTCGGTATTTCCTTTCATTGGTTGCCATGAACAGCAAAAGTGCAAATAAAGAGAGAAAGAAAGCAAAGAACATGCAACATGGAGCCTTCTCAAATAATTAAAGTATATATCAGTAAGGAAATTAATCTTTATAGTTAGAGAGAAATTATATGGTATTATGGTGTGGCATGTACTCAAGATCCGATGGCTCTGGAGATGTCTCACATCACAAACTGGTCTTGGGACTTGTAACCTGCATTATTCCACTCATATTCATTTGGGTATTTCACACCATTTGTATCCAAAATGCCTTTGGTTACTGGATTTTGCTTTCATTTCTAGATGTGGAGTGCGTTTGGATGTACCTCAGATCACAATCATTTTAAATATTAGAAACAAATGCATTAACTATCTTGCTATATGTATTTCGGGCAGCGGAGAGAATAGATCCACTTAATATAATGTAGGTTTCTGTTTCTTCATCTTTCTGCCACAAATCTTATCAGACAGAAATGAAGCCACTACCATCCATGCTACCAAAGAACTCAAACCAATTGCAGTTTGGTACTGCATCCAGATGCATGAGATTTTTTAACACCACTCCATGAAGAGCTACAAATCCATCCTCCAAGAGACCCAACGCAGAAAAAGGGAAAAAAAAAACTGCAAGATTTCAAGGATTTTAAGAATAACAACGCTCATGAGAATGAGAATCAATGTAAATCAAGGCTGGGAATACCATTTGATTTTTCAAAGTTCTCCTGAAATTATTTAAGTATGTGAGTATTTATACAAACTGATTTGACATAAGTCACTTTTATCTAAGTAGTTGTACAATTTATTCCCCAAATCAACAAGATCATGTGCTGGAGATTTGGGAAACCTGTTCAGGTACTTGCACCATTCTATTTCTTTACCTCTTCTTCCAAAATGTCTCTAGTCTTTTACCATGATTGGATCCCTGTTTATAATTATATCATCCATTTATGAAATATCCAGACATCAGTATGCAAACATCAAGACCTGCATATGCTATTTTTGTTGTTTGCAAAGAGATATGCTTCCTACCTTTATCGTGCATTCAATATTAATAGCCACACTTCATTTGATCCAAACTGGCAGCTCCAAAATGGAAAATTGGGGGAAAAAAAAGAAAAAGAAGAAGATTAAATAACTCATTAAGAGTAAATTGTCATGAAATGTAATGTATAAATTGCACATACCTTTCTAAGCATGATGGTAAAGATAAATCCACTGCAGAGAATTTTGTGGGTGAGCGATTGAAGCAGCCAGATGATCTGATGAAGCCACAACTTAAAGCACCACTGATTGGCTAAGTTGACAATATTCTCTAAAATGGGGTTCTTGTCTTTTGACCCTTTCCTAACTCAATTAACTCCAAGCAATGAAGAATTCTTCCCTGCACAGTGCATACTGCCTAGGCTATTTACACTACTGAAATCATACACATATTGACTTGTCTGTCTTTGATCCTAATGTTAATCTATTTTATTTGTTGATCTATCAGGCACCAAATATGAGAGGAAAGAGAATATATATATAAAAAAAACTAAAATCATCATCATTCATTATATTAGCCTTAATTGATTGATCTGGGGTCAGCTTATTGTGTTCTATTCAAAAATAACAAACGAGCTACAACGATGTGTTCTATATCTTTCTAAGAGAAGTGGGATCCCTAACGAAAAACTTAATGCGTGTTTAGAAAGTAATATGCATGTTTCAGTGATGCTTAGGCCCGGGAGTACTACTCCTAAACTATCTGTCATCAAGGCAAATGGACTAGAGCTATATCTTACCTACATCAAAACTATGGATATTACTGGTATTGCATTTGGCTGAAATCTTGGCTTCTTGGAAGCCTGATGTGGTGCAAATATGGGATTGAAGAGTGCACAAATCAGATCATGCTGGCAGCTTCAATTTCTCATACCAACAAAGAGAAGACAAAGTTGCAAAAGTGTTGACTATGGATTTTTCGCTTTCTCTTGCATTGTGGAGGTAGAGCCATCGATAGGAAGGGAATTCTCAAAAAACTCACACTTCTTAGATTGACAAAGAGAGCCAGCAAAACGGGCCATGCATGTTATGCTGTTGGCAGGGACTACTCGTGACCCTCATCACCCCTCTATAAATGCTCTTCCCATTTCCTGCACCATCTAATGCTTGTGTATTTTAATGGTGGGTTTTGGTCCATTGTTACAGCTATTGACAATGACTCTCTCTCTCTGATCAGTTTTGTTCTTGGATGATACCCACCTTTTCTTTATATGAAATGTATGAATTGGCCAGGGTGGTGGAATCGGGTGAGAGCACGCTTTTGTCTTTTGCTTTGGGTGGTACCCATGTCTTTTAGTGTCAAGGCTGAGAAATAGACAAAGCCCAATTGGGCAGGACCACACCTTTTGATACTTGATTATGGATATGTCACATGGTTGTCTCTGTAATCAAGCTCTAGGAGTTGAATCTTGCTTCATTAAGTTAGTTGTGGTGGGATGAGTGGATAAAATTCTTGCAATTTGGATTATGATGGATGATTTTTCTCAGTCATTCAATATTTTTGTTAGATTATTCCTCCGACACACGTCAAATTCCCACATGGGTCATGGATGTAGGCTAAAATTCACAAGGGAGGGTTAGCGTCAGACAAGAAAACGAGCTAAAATTTCAGCTTTACTATAGTAGTAGTCACTGCTAAACCTATCTATCTACATCATTTTTTTTATTTTTTTTTTTTGTTGAGAAAAAAGGTGATTGCAGGTGGAGATTCAATATTTCTATCAAGCTTAGTAAGGAATGGAAGGCAAGAATTGTCTAGTCAAATGTTTCTTCAGAGGGTTCTCAAGTGCTTAGACCTAGTTATATTTGGTTTATTATTATTATTATTATTATTGGGTAAAGATTTGGGTTGTTATTAGATATTTGGTTGGGTCAATTTATTTTTCCCAATGCTTCCTCAAGAAACTCACTTATGTGGCAATGAAAACACATAGGAAATGAGTTTCTATCTATCCTTTTCTCCTCTATATCCTAAGAAGACCAGTGTGGAGAAGCCCAAGTTATTAATTTACTCTTTTCAAGGAAGCAATTGAATGCAGGGAATGAGAAGTGAGGAACACTGGTGGTACATAAACATTAGAAAGAGTAAAAACGTAGGGTTTGAATGGTCAGGTTCAAGTGGGGTCCACGGTCGCCCGAACCTAGATCCGAGCCTAGCTGTAGAACCAACCAATTAAGAAGACTATTATCAGTCGATAGATGGCCCAATACCAATTTTTTTGGGGTGGTTGATAAATGGCCCGCTCTCATCTCTGGCTTTTTACAGTGCAAATCCGTGTTCTTTATTAAGTTCAAGGAACTACTGGAGGCAGTTGAAGACCTTCAATTAAATAGTGAGAGATCAGAGAAGACATGATAGTTTGTAAAATTGAGAATATACCCTTTCTAAAGTGGGTGTGGGTGGAAATGCAAAACTCAATAGAACTACTTCAACTGAATGGATTACGATAATGATGATGATGGTAGTGGTGGTGGTGGTGGCCGCCAATGACACGCATTTTGCTTCCAATCTTTTTCCATGAAGGGGACTGTTATCCAAGGTTTTGGCCAGATCTTTACCTTACCCACTTATAAACTTTGGGCTTGAATACATTAGTGCAGAAGAGTCATGTTCGTATACACCATAAGTTGTAATACAAGTGTGTGGAATATGCCTATAATACGATTTTAATACTTTATATATATGAGAAAATATTCAAGTGTATCTATTCCTCACCATGTGTGGTAAGAGACACATCTTTTTGGGAAGTTTCAAGTACAAAAGGGCTTTTGTACTTTTTAAAAAGATCCCCTTTTTGTATTTGAAACTTCCCAAAAATGGGTGTTCTTCACCACACATGGTGAGGGATAGATGCACTTTATACCCCCCATATATATGTATATATATTATATTCTTTCATTCCAATAATAATCTTCAACCTACTCATCTCTCAAAAATCCGTTCTTGGTTTCCCTCATGATCTCAAGGACTCTTTGCAAATAAAT
Source organism: Camphora micrantha (assembly GCA_003546025.1). NCBI lineage: Eukaryota > Viridiplantae > Streptophyta > Magnoliopsida > Laurales > Lauraceae > Camphora > Camphora micrantha. The sequence continues at coordinate 5,795,103 of QPKB01000004.1, read as the reverse complement.
GAGATCTCGATCATCACGAGGGGGTGTTGGATGTGAAATTTGATCTCATGGGGATAACATGTGCCATGAGAATAAAGGGATAGCCAAGTGGTTGAGAGTCTTGCCTAGGTACTCTTTCTAGCATGTATAGCATGTACAGGGGCTCACTCCAGCATTAGTTGGGTCTCTCAAGAGTCTAGCCACCTTAGCTGATAAAAAAAAAAAATACATATGCCATAAAAATGAGGATTTCAACTAATTTTTGATTTGTCCTTTCGATGCCGGTCAATGATTTAGAATGCAAAACCAAAGTTTGGTCACAGAAAATGGGTGGGTATGAGGTAGTAGTGAAAAGTGACAGATCATTTTCGGTGATGTGCAATGGTTCTAAGTAGAATAGGGTCTATGAGTCCTAGCTGATCCACAATTGAAGATATAAAAGGTACAAATTTTAAGATCAAGCATTGAAGATCCAAAGCAGGAGTGGGGCATTGGTTTGGTTTGCTGAATATTTTGATGAGAGCCAAGGAAAGAGTCATCTTTTTCCAGGAACACATGAGACTGCATCATATGCAAGATAAGGTTAGAAAATTTGAGAGTTTAAGGTACGAGATCTTTAGATTGGTCCACTTAATAAATCAGCTTAATAACGTGCAAAAAATAATAATCTATGCAGTGAAATAAAATCACAAGCACACATCATAAGGACACCAGATTTTGCGTGGAAAACCCTAACTGGATGAAAAATCATGGATTCGAACTGAATCAATAATCAAACACTATGAATTTCGCAATTACAAGAAACTCGTATTTCCTCCCCATATATCCCCTACATAAGGACTGAAGTTATCTTGTCTTGCCTCACGCTTCAACGAATTCATACCGTTGATTGCAACAGACTCAATCCAGCGCTTGACTCCTCAAATCTTCTATGCAAGAAGATGATCTTCTACAAAGCATGCAGAAGAATCTAGCTCTCTAGAGTACTTATCAACATAACTCTTTAATAAATCTCTAGAGAAAAATACTTTAAATTAGATCACTAATTTAGAACTTGAGAGATGGTCTGTCTTTTTGGGTTGTGAGAAACACCCAATATATAGACCCAAATTCATGTTTAAGACTCCTAATAATAATTCAATTAAAAAAAATTTTTTTTTCTTAAATACATAAATCAGAGTCCAGATTAGACTTGAAACTCAGCGCATGCTCGCTATAGCGAGAGTGCTTTCTGCCTCGGCCTCGGTTCTGGCAGATAATATCTCTTCATCCGTTTTTGTTGACTTGCAGCTTTTTGACCTTACAAACTTTAAAGGAAAAAGGGCAAAAAATACGCACATGGTTGTGTAAGCCACTTGGCAGAGATATGGTATTATTGAATTTTACAGAGTATAGATTGAAAACCACAATGCTTGGCTTGGCATACGACAGTCGCACTGTTTAGCTGCAGTCATCTTGGGAGGAAGTTTATGATACAGACCATGCGTAGCTTACAACTGTCAAAATGCTTTGGCTTAAGTTGCAGGAAAAAAAGAAGAAAAAGGAAGAGAGAAGAGAGTGTATATATATATATATATAAGTTTGATATTGGATTTATGAATTAGAACACCAATCTTGTTATATGAAGATGGGCATGAATCAGCCTTTCAGAAAGGGTTATTGAATGACTTCGAGAGAGAACTTCAAAAAATGGAGTTATTGTTTGTGAAAATCCCAATTTTCAGGATCAACACAAGGGGCCTGTTTGTTTGTATAAAATACATGAGAATTGAATACATAAAAATTCATAGTAAAATTAACTCCAATAAAATATTATTAAAGAGGTGAAGTGTGAATGATAGAATGTGAAGATATAGACGAGACCTTGACTTTCGTAAGTATTGAATTACTAGGTGATGCCTGTGTATTCATTTCCAATCTTCTCTCGTTTCAATTTTCATTAAAGAGGTGGTTATTTGATGGTAATTTTTGATACACCCATGGATCACTTATAGCAATACAATCTTATTTCCACGGACTACATAAAAAATGAAGACCAAAAGTGAATTTACAAAAATGACCATCAAATAACCTCCCTCTTGATGAAAATTAAATCAAGAAAAGATGAGAAATAAATGTCCTGCCATCACTCTATTAATTCAAATCCATTAAAGTTAAGGTCCCATCAACATCATTAGTTCATATTTCTCACTCCTTGTTTCATATCATTCACACTTCACTTCTTTAACAATCCCTTTGATGAGCTCATTTGACCATAAATTCCTACGTATTTCAGTGCGATTCATGAATGAGTTTATATTAATGGAGGCGTGGAATATGAATGGTATAAATCAAGCTAAAGTGGGCCCTACATAGATCAGAAAAAGTTGATCATATGGAAATTCCCATCTGGCCGTTGGCTGGCTTAAGACCGTTTCTCACACTACAGACAAAAAAAAGTAAGAAAAAAAAAGGTGAGGGCTGTTGGAGATAAAACAGCACAGGGGTGAATTTTCAATATATCAATCCGCCGAAGTCAGGGGAGTAAAACTCTTAATTCTGATGATCTATACCTGTGATATATCAACTAATCAACCTGCCTTAGTCAAGGAGACTTGTGATATTGCAGGAAAGAGCATACAATGATGATCTTATACTTCACTTTTTTCATTCCCAGGGAGGTTCCTGGATAAACCACACTCGCTAGTTTCAGTTTTGCTTTCTGTTGTGACCTGTGGCTGTGAGTAGTTGTTCCAAGGCCTTCTAGTTGTCCCTCTATATTTATTTTCCTGGTTTTTTAGAAACAAAGATATTATCATTGGTCTCTTAGAATCCAAGGCAAGACATTATTCAGTATGCCAAGAAGCCAATTGTTTTATAGATTTCTCATTTTGGACACTGCAACTCCTTTTTACTTTTAATTAATCTTTATGATCTTCTAATTTTTCAGTCACCCATATACCAAGGGTTCGATTACTTGGTATGTTGCCCTCTTTCACATGTGTGTGGTCTCTCTTCTCATGTGTGTGGACATCATCTTTCTACGTGTGCATAATCTCTTCCTATTTGTTTGGGGTCTCTTACCACATGCACAGGCAGGTACTCTCATGGGTCCCAGCCTCACAAGTAGGGACGAAACCTGCAACACGAGAGGAGAAGGCGTACCAGAGTTCGAACTATCACTCCTTACCGCTCAGGTAAGGACCACTTCTGAATAACCATGTATCTTATCGCCTTTGATAGCTACCAGCATCTAAAAGCCCCATTAATCAATATTGGTCACATGATAGAAGAAATGGAGAGAAAAGAAAAGAAAAACAAAAGAAAACACAAACACACACTAAAAGAAGATGGTAAAAATAAAATTACGGTCACTTGTGTGCTGGACAATTGTCTCATAAAAAACTGCCCACGTCAATGGTCCCACCCTCTCACCATCAACTAATATACTGGTTGGGCTTGGTGGTTGAGCTATAGCTTGGATTAGTATATGAATGTTTGCATATACATTATAAAGGCAATAATATGACTTCAACTTGATATGACTTGTAACTATTGAACTGTCTTTTGATATGATTTATAACTATTGAACTGTCTTTTTATTTATCATCTCAAAATATTCATGGCGCAAATCTTTTAAGGAGAAATGATATTATGTTCAAGTCAATTGGTGGCCAATAATCATCCATGTGAGGTCATCTTCACTAGTGTGAACTGCAATTGATGCTTGATTTGGATCGTTATATATATAAATCATAACTAAATATTTTATACGCGTTGAGTCCAATGATGCAAGTCATTCAAAGTAGGATTTTTTTTTATAGAATGACTCATTAGTCTTTAGCCTGGTGATAAAGAGTGACAATTCTCACTTTTCTATTGAAAGATCGGCCACATTCCCTCATGCCGTGGGTTCTTCACCTCACCCAAAGCCTTCTTTCCTCACTTGAGGGCGTGATTGGATCCCATCCCGTTAGGAATGATAGAAAAAAAAAAGTAATTTTTTTATTTATTTGTTATATAGGAAAATATAATTGTATTAATACAAAAAAATAATAAGGACCAATATAAGCCACACCTTAAGCAGACTACACAAGACAGCTAGATTTTAGATCATTTTCAATTTACAAGAGGGTTAGTATGTATGATGAAGGGTTTGGATTGATAAAGTTAGGCCCTTGTTTGAAAACTTAAAAATAAAAAAATAAAAAAAATAAAAAAATAGGCTAACAAAGAGTGGGTGATCTGGAGATACGTGCTTCCTATAATGGGGTTAAAAATACCAAATCCATTCACTCAATAACTACAGTTGCACCAATACCAAATCCATTCACTCAATAACAACTGTCCAATTGGTGGGCCTACTAGGAATATCAACCAACAGTGCATACATTACCTTCCAATTTCTCCCTGGAGATGGAAGACCTTCTCCCATCTCATGTCGAACATCACCCATGATCCAACCGCCACAAAGGACAAGTGTGCCACCAGATGCACCCCACTAGAATTTCCCAAACACTCCCAGGTTATAACAAAAAAAAAAGTCTAAATGGCCTGAATATTGGGATCGGTCCACAGACCGGTCCCAAATGTTCGGTCGATGTAGCTTACCCCTATAACAAATACTTCTAAGTTCTAACCTAGGCTTGCAGCTGGAATTGCAATTTGGGCAACTGTATTGATTCACCCCCGGAGTTAGGTTACCCCAATTTGTTTTTAATTACTAGCATCTTTAACATAGTGACCCCATCAGATTTTTTCTATTCTACAAGGTGGCTCACTCAAGGAAAATTTCCCCCATCACATGTGATATAAGCTCAAATCAACAATAAACTTAACTACAAATTGATTATATCAAACCATGGGTTGGGCCGGGTTCTAGAATGGGGAGGTTCAGTTTGCCTTTGAAAGGCTGCAGGATTCGAAAGATTCACCTTCAATATATGGTTTAATTGATGCATCATTTATCGTCGAAGTGATTAAAATTCGTATTACTAAATGTTGAGTGATTATATGTTAATCTTAATAATGAGGAAAGCGAGTTCAAGTAGTTTGTGGTTAAAAGTGAGCACAAGTTAAATTTGTGTTTGTAGGTTACTTTTCTAAGATATAAACTCTTCATGTGGAACTTAAATTAGCGGATTTAAGATTTACTTTTGTTAATGCAACATTCACCCTTTTTTTTTTGTACCGCAGCCAAGGAGATTGAGACCCAAGGTATCCCACACAATATGGGAAGTGTGATATACGCAAGGGATTGATCCCTAGATAACAACCCTAATGAAACGTAATTATGAATAATCACTTTTAATAAATGATAATTTTATATACATTTTTTATTCATGTGTTTGAATATAAGGGTACCTAAGTTCGATTTTATTATTTGAGGCTTAAATCTAAATTCAATCAAATCTAGTAAGCCCAACTCATCTATCACTCTTTGGATGGGTTCTATGGTGCTAGGTCAAACTTGCATGGCACTTGCAATTTGTAACTTGTTATTGCCTTTAGAACAAGTGAATAGAGATAGGGATGAATGAATACCGATGTAGTGAGATTTTCACCCACATGACTCTCCCTCACAAGGATGACTCAGTAGGAGCTTCAATCTCCATCGCCTACAAAAGCCAGGGTTGCTTTGCAGCAAAAGGTTTTGATCAAGATTTCTGTATAGCCTAAGATTGGCCGAGATGGAGAAGAAGAGTTCACCTTGCCAACTCCAATATAATTAGGATGACGCTCCAATGATGATATTGTTTTTTAAAATATCTAAATAGCACTGAAATACCCTGGAAGGTATTGTGATATTTTCAAAATGCAAGAAGAAAATTAGAGAATATTGTCAAAACATATGATAGATTGAAAAAAGTTAATATAAACCTAAAGAAAATTATTTTTTGCACTTATTTATATATATTTTTAACCTTGATTTATTTGACCATATCCAAATATTTTATAGAGGATTTCAAATAAAAAAAAAAAAAAACTTTATGCGGACAGTGGACCAAACATGAAAATTTATTCTAACTCACACCAAATAGGGAATCCATACAGAAAAATCGACTCTTTTTTTTTTTTTAAACTATTTTTTTGATTGGTCGTCGTCGACCTTCATTTTCTGTATTGAGGGTCGACAACGACCTTTGCTATAACAAGTGAGGGTCACCATCGACTATGAGCATGCACGTTTCATCATCTTCATCCTTCTTCTCCTCTTTCCCAAATCCAATCCAATGATGGAGAAATTCACATGTCTGGCCTAAGGATTACATGAAGAGGAGATAAAGCTTGGCTGAGCCAAATTATCACAATGTTAGGAGGCTAGGGAGATTTTAAGGCTTTTTACATGCATGCGCCCCAATGACAATTTTCTGGTTCCGCCCGTCCCCCTCCTCTCCAAAGCTCCACCAGCACCAAACAGAGTGATTTATACCTAGTAGTGTCATGATTTCTAGCTTTCTCGTTTCACAACCTCCTCCACCTTCAAAAGATTCATCCTTTTCCTTCCCATAAGAACTTGTAATAAATCGTCTCTAACCTTTCTGGACAAAGACTACTAATAAACATGTAACTTGACTAAACAAGCCTTAAACAAAGTCACCATACCCTTTAATGAAGAGTATAGCCTTTTCCAAGCAGAGAGGTTCTTTTAAAACTTGGCAATTAATGGATCCTGAATTAGACTTCAGTTCTACCATGAGACCCAAAAGGAAGCCCCAAGTATATTGAAGGGGGGGAGCGAACACCACATCAAATATTTAGCAACTGAGAGCACCTGAGCATCACCCAAACTAGTCCCAAGAATAAAACTTTTGCCCAGATCACTTATAGTCCTAACGTTGCTTCAAAACATCAAAGGATTGCTTTGATTATAAGTTTACAACAAACCATCAATGTTTGTGATAATTTGGCTCAGCCAAGCTCCATCTCCTTTTCATGTAAGCCTTGAGGTGGACATGTGAATTTCTTCAAAATTGGATTGGATTTGGGGAAAAGAGGAAGAAGGAAGAAGATGATGAAATATGCCTGCTCAGTGTGGATGGCGGTCCTCACTTGTTACAGTAAGGGTCGTTGTCGACCCTCAACAATAGATTTTTCTATACTTATTTGGTATGAGTTAAGCTAAAGTTCCTTATTAGATCTACTGGCCATATAAAGTCATTATTATTATTATTATTATTATTATTATTTATTTTTTTTTGCAAATTCCTCTATTTTTTAAGAACAATAAAATTTGTATTTGTCATTAAAAATAGGGATTTTGACCTTACGTCTACCTTTAAATTTAATATTTTTTTCAGAACCGTCGAAGTTTAAATATTTTTTATAAAAATATTTATAAAATATTGATGTCATGTCTTGCAAACAGGTTTGTAGGAAATTTGCAGGAAATACTTACTTATACTTGATCCCTCAACCGTGACTGTATCCGTTCTTTTCTGAGCCCATCAAATCAACTCAACGGTTTGGAATTTTAGAATCACAAGCTTCCATAACGAATCACAAGCTTCCATCACACGCACAGTTGAAAATTGCAAAACCGAGGAATCAAATTGTTGTATGGTCCGGCGGAGTACCCAACTCAACTCAGATTAAAAGAAAAACCTTCTCAAGCTCCCATGGCGCACTATAACCAAAATTCCCCGCTCCCTCTTCTCTCCCAATCTCGATCCATCAAACCCTAATTCCGCTCGAAAATCACAGATCGGTTCCATTCGAATCTCCAATTCTTCACAGGAGCGATGATCGAACGCTTCCTCTCTTGAGGAATCTCATCTACTTTTCAAGGTTGGTTTCTTCAATTCCTTCTCTCTTCCAAGTATATGATGAAAACTCTTGCATTGCGTTTTCCATTTTCCTTGCTTCAATTCGATCATATCTTATCGTTTCCTGATTGATGAGATCGTTTCTAGAAACCATTGGAGTTTGGTATGCGAAAAAGGAGAGATTTTTCAATCTAATTTCTTCAAACGAGAAGGATACGAATCGCAACTGAAGTTACTCGATTCGTTTCGACTTTGTTTGATTGTATTGAAATGATGAATTTGGTTTCTTACTCGAGGTATTTGCTCTGAGAGGGTATTTATTTAGGCAGCGTTTGGATGTAACCTAAAATGGGTATTTTAGGGTTTTTGGGCGGATTGAAGTTCTTATCTGTTGTGCTGTGGAGTTGGGAGTGAAAATCAGAAGCCACATTGAAATGGAAACTTGTAGGAAAAATGGTATCTTTTTGGGGAAGAGGAGATGGAGAAACAGAATCCCCACATAATAGCAAGTGGAGAATTGATAACTATCTGATCTGCCAGTATATTTGTATTAGCGGCTTTGTGTGCAATGCATTCCACCTTGTGTTATATTAGAAAACATAAATGACTTGTTAGTAAGTTTTGCAGAAGATGAGTGGGTTATGATGAGAACTCTTGGAAGGAAGCATATGTAAATTGGGTTAGTATGATAACTAAGGGCCTTTTTTTGCATGTAATTGAAGAGGGAGGATGTCCAATCCTTCAGAAGGGACAATTTCTTTGGAATATTGTGCCTCTTGCAAATCTTTAATCTGTTGGAAAAGACTGGAAACTGGAAGGGCATGATCTTCAATAATATAGAGAAGGATGTTAGGATTTAATTTAGATTATTAGATTGGAAACTAGAAAGGTATGAGCCCGTGGCACAGTGGAAGGTGCTCATTATATCAACCTTGAGGTTGTGGGTTTAAGTCACATTATGTTTCCAACAAAAAAAAAAGAAAAAAAGAAAAAAGAAGAGGATTGCTGCTAAAAAAGATTTTTTTATAGCTCTGTTTGTTTGTATTAAAATAGGTAGGAATTGAATACTTAGGGTGGTTAAAAATGAAGATCAAAGGTGCTAATCTTCTTTTGATTCTGTTCTTCTAAAAGAAAATGTTATTTGATGTTCATTTTTTGAAATTCACCTTTAATCTTTATTTTAACCACCCTATGTATTCAATAGCTATGTTTTCTAATGCAAACAAACGGGCCCTATATGTACAAGCAAATGGTATTTTTAGATATTGCATCCTTCCCCTGCAGCACCCTTTTTCCAGCATTTCTCTTTTCTTTATTTTAATTTTCGAAGTATATGTTGATAGGGTGCTTAGGTGTAAATGAATGTTGTTTCCTCTCTTGTTGAAGAGGGTGGATAGCTGCCTCCTGGTGCCTTTTATTGTACTTCCTTTACAAGTTTCATTTATTTCATTAATAACTAAATCATCATCATCATCATCAAAGCCTTGTCCCAACTATGTTGGGGCCGGCTATACAAATTCTGTTTCTCCATTCCGATCTATTTTATTAATAACTAAATCATTAAATAAAAATAAAGGAAATGAAAGATGCTAATGCTGTAAACAGTTTGGGTCCAGTGAGAGACACACCTGATTTCATTTAGTAAACTCTGGCTTCAAGTCGGGGTCAAATCTTAGGATTGATATTTGGATTGGGTCCATGGTAATTACCTAAACAACTTACAATTATTAAAAAACATGAGTGTACTATTATTATTATTATTATTATTATTTTATTATTGGTATTATTGTTATTACTACTGCTGCTGCATTCAGGTCTGAGTTGGGTAAGCCGTACATGGTCCATTGGTTTTTTAGTCAAGGACCTGGACTTAACTTATTGGGTGTAAACTTGATCCAGATCCAGTATTTTTTGGGCCCAGTTAATTCGGCTCTTGGGTCTGACCCAATGCATTTGTGGTCATAGGCCATAGAAGCTAGAATGTCAGAGTTTTCTTCCTTAGCACAGAAGTTCGAACACCCTGTGGATGAAAATAGAAATGTCACCAACCAATAATCCTTACGAAATTATGGATATGATTCCATATCAAGCTTGGCTCCTCCAACATCTTAAAAGATGTTCAAGTTCAACAGCCTCTTCTTATGGCAAAAGGCAGCTTCTCTTCAAGGGTACAAATGCTGATCTTCATTGGCCTTCCATCATTGAGGGCTTCAGGCTGTTGAAGCAAAAGTAGGATGTTATTTTGTATTGAAGTAACTGGCTGTGGTTAGGGTTGGCATTGGACTCTAGCTGACCTAACCTGGCCTTTTATTATATATGGAGCATGAAATTTAAGTGTAGACCAAGGTGCAGCCCTCTAAGTCAAAGAAATAGGCGCAAAGCCCACATATGGTGCGTAACCTTGGAAGCCTTATGGATAATGGGCCTGACAGCCTGTTGTGCTTAGCCTGTTAAGGTGCCTGTACTCTGGTGGTTTCTAGCAGACAAGCTACAAATGCTTGTGTGCCTCTGTTCAGGTTCAACGGATCTTACTTTTGTGTCAAGTTACCATTTACAAGAAGTTTTTTTTAATCTCATTATTATTTTTTGGGATGGAATCTCCATGCTTCGATGCTGCGCATTCTCCAGGAATAGTGTTTACTTATCGTTATACATATACATTAAGTCGATATTGTCTAGTGCCTTGATTTGATTTGTGTACTAGAAAAAGTAAAAATGGTGCCCGTCTCTTTATATTTGAAGTTTCAAAGATGATAATGTGACATTTTCTTTCTTTACTTCTGTCTTTTTTTAGTACTTTTGGCAACCAATGATATTATGGCTTCCATTGAAAAGAGTGTGCAGCTAAAACTTTGAATGGGTGCTATGGCGGGCACTGGCCTGCCATCTCTGGGTCGTGTGAGGCTCACTGATTTGATAGCCTCCGAAGGTCTTCCATCTGATTCTTACAAGATATCTGTTTCAACTCTATCACAATCCCTAGCGCAGTATTCAGCTGCCATCATTCAGTTACCACCTTGTGACAGTGCTCTTTTAAGATCTGGGCTTGAATCTGCTCGCCTGTTCTTCCATCAAAGATCATTTCCAGCTGCTGAGATGGTCCATACGACTGACACACGTGAGTGGTGCAAAACCTCTGGTTACTATGCAGACCCTCAGCTATGGCAAGAAACATATGATTTTAGACCTGGCTTGACACCAACAGAGCCCAACAACTCGCTGGAATTCCCCCCTGCTGGATTACCTGACATATTTTCTCTTCTTGGAAAGGCTGCCAGAGATATTTTGGATGCCATAAGCTTCTCTTTGAACCTGCGCAGCTTTCCATTTACTGAAATACTTGATAATGTCCCTCTAAGAAGTAGGGAGATATCATCGTCAGTTTTGTCAGTTTGCTGTCACTCAAGACCATCTTTCCAAAGCACACAACACCATAGCTTGGCAACTCAGGAAGACAGCCAGATGGTCATGTATCCAGACCATGACCATCAGATTGACAAAAGCCTAATAACTCTTGTGAAGTCAGATAAGCCAGGTCTGCACATAAGGGATTTCCATGGACGATGGATACTTGTTGATGGGGATCTTGGGCCACAAGAAGCTGTTGTTTACCCAGGCCTCGCTCTTTACCAAGCAACTGCTGGTTATATCAATCCTGCATTGCATCGCATTGAGACTGGTAACTTGCAGAGCACCATGTATGGGCGGTGTTCTCTGGCATTCAAGCTCAATCCTCGGTCCATGGCAAGTCTTAGCTGTTCGGAGATGAGAGCAGCTGGGCATGGGGTCGAAGCTCAGTTCCAGCTACCTGTACCAGTGGATGACTTCATGCAGAGATCACACCCCACTGATCAGTTCTTCACCAGGCATACTTTCCCAAATTATTCTTTTCCAGCCTCTCAGGATGGTAGGTCAGCATCATAGTTTTGTTCTTCTGATGTTATTCCTTTCCATTGAACAGAAAATGCATATCCTTTTTCTATTTTATGGCTTTTGTATGATATAATCAACATTGTGGGTAGTGTTGGGAACTCGTAATGAAATTTCAGCTTGAATTTTGAGTCTCCATGTTTCAATTAAAAGAGGTTGCTATAATTTTCATTGTTCCACAACAATGCTGTACACTAAATGGCGACTCATCCACTATATGCATGACATATATGCATGTGATTGTACAATATTAATCAAGTTGCAGAGTTCACCGATAACATCCTTTGAAGGCTTTTCTGTTTAAACAATTGTAATGGGTGAATTTAGAGGCATGCATGACCTATGATGCACAGATACGACATGGATACGGCAAAGATACGTCGTAGGCACGACAGGGACACGGATTTTACACATAAAAAGTTAAGTATCAGATACGATACGACACGACACGATACGTTGCCCACTTTGAAGTATCCGTGCATCATAGTGCATGACTGATTGCAAGAGCCCTCTTTCCATTATATTTTACATCTTCATTGCTATTAATGGTCCTTTTTAAGCTTTTAAGTGGGCTCTTAGATGCAGCCTATTTGCCATTAGTTCAATCAGCGGGTACTGTCAAACTGACTTCTTTACCACAGTTTTGTATCAGAAATTAGCATGAATAATGCCTTGTGGAAAACAGGCATAGAAATTTCTTGCTGCAAATATTGTTTCTGTTTTCCATGTTTCCCCAAAGTAAATGAGAATGGATAATCATCTGTTATGCCGAATTGTTTAAATCACACTCTTAATTTCACTATCAAGACACCTCCTAGCATTGTAAGCATGGAATTCTCCTGCCATCAAGAGCTTCTTCCGGTCTAATTTGGATGGGTGATTTAGTTTTTTTCATATTATCCAACTAATTTAGTTATTTTTTATTATTAACCAACCACTTCCCTTCCTCTGCTTAGAAATTGGATTTCTATGTGAGATGCAACAATCTTTGGTGTCATTTGTTTCCATTTCAATCTCCTAATCCATTAAATGCAGGTTGGCACTCATAGTCTAAGTTTTCTTTTTGAACACATTTCTTGTTCATATTGACGATGGCAAGATAATGACTATTAAGTACTATTCAAAAGAAGAAGAAGAAAATGATTATCAAGTTGGACCCAGAATAAAGATGAGAAAAAAAAAAAAGGGGTGCAGTATGATAGAAGAGAGCATAAAGCATAAACAAAAAAAAAAAAAAAAAAAAAAGAAAAAAAAAAAAAAAAGAGAGGAAATTTTAGAAGCATCTGGCTGATATGCTTTAGTTAGTGCCTGTGTTGTTATTTACAAATTTACAGATATGATTGGTTGGACCCTTATAAAATCATGTTCAGAAAACTATCCTATGCAGACTTTTTCAGCAGTTGCAAATACTTTATTATCTTATATTCCATTACAGACATGCCTCTAAACTTTCCCATGCAAACTTTTACGAAAACTTTTTTTTGCTTTGGTTTGAGCATATGATTGCAGGGGATCACTTTATGATCGTTAATGATTAAAGTTGCCTTGTTGGCAAATGAATGAAGAACCTATCATAATATGCTGACATACTGGTATATGCTCGTAGTATTATGTCAGACACAGCATGATACTGGTCTACTTTTCTACAAGGTGTATTTTAAGAGGATCCTGTTAACTTTAGTTATTCTTTTAATCTGAAAATATTTATCATATTTCTTGTCATAGAAGACACAAATCATTTAAATCATTGCTAGATATCCTACAAACATGACTAATGTATGGAATTTGCATACTGGAAAGACTACAAACTAGTTCATTAGTTTTGTAAACTAAGTATGTAAAACTAGTTACCACTTCAAAAAAATAAAAATAAAATAAAGAATAGCATAAGAAAACTTCCTAAACCAACCACTCCCCAAAACCCCCACAAACAACAACCCACCCACCACGCATTCATGTACACACACACACACACAAGAATAAAATTAGTAACAATGAAGAACATGTTGTAGTTTGTACTGCGCACATCCAAATCCTACAGATCCATATAGCTGTTCCCTATATGTATGCATATTTGTGCATATGTGTGGCTCACTGCTTGCAAAGAAAATGAAATATCAGATTTCTCATATATCTGAAGCAATTTTTGCTTGGATTCTTCGATATATAGATGCATGCATTGTTATAAAAAAAAAAAAATAAAAAATTATAGATACATGCATTAGTACAACTTCTGATGTAATGAGTTGGTTGTCTACTCTATTTGAGAGAAATGAACTCCTGCCAAGAGAATAATATTTTTTCCTAGATTTCAGCTGTTTTTCTCAGGCTTCTGTACTCATTGTTAGGGATTCATTTTTTTTCTTCTCAAGCAGAAAATGCCTACAAAACGTGTTAAATTCAAGTAAACAGTCCTTCAAAGCTGTGATATTCCATCTTGTATATTTTGGTCCTTGGTAACAAAGTCCTAACAGAACATTGGAACTGTGAATTGCTGGTGCAGGATCTATTAAACCATTGTTGAAAAGGAGGAAGAGCAACACAAGGTGCAAGCCTCTGCCTCCCTCCAAAAGGCTGCGGCTTGAAGCCCAAAGAGTCCTCAAGGAGCGGGTCCAGGATATTGCAGACAAGAAGGGTATCAAGCTGCGGTTCTGTAATCTCAAGGAATGCGAAGGTCACATACAGGCAGTGGACAGCCCATGTGGTAGCATACGCATGGAGATTGGATGGCCACCAGGGGTTCCATTTGTTCATCCCCACGACCTCCCTAATAAGGCAAAGCTCGGTTTCCTTGAAGCATATGAACCTGGTTGGACAGCATCTCAAGATATGGAGTTAAGTCTAATTGAACCCGGACAGGCCAGTCAACACTCAATTAACTGTAACTCTCCCGTTCAAATTTCTCCAACCACATGCACTGGAGCACATTTATTTCCTTGAGGGGATATTCACGAAGAGACAATTGAAGAGATCTTCGTGGCAAATTTGATGATATGTCATATGTGTGAGACACTGCAGGTGTGCTTCGAAGATTATCATTAAATTGTCTTTATGTGGATATCTTTGGCAGGGTTTCAACTTTTGGCACCTCTTATTTTCTTTTGTTTGCACCCATAGAGATTTGAGATTTCTTATTTAGTGCACTGGTTGACTGGCATAAGAGGAACAAGAAAATTGAAAATAGTTGCATTAGATGCTGTGTATAAGACATTTTTGAAGGAATTATGGTTGTCCGGGTCATTTTTGCATGGTCGTCAAGATTGTGTGATAGGATCCACCATTAATGATATCCCCATTATGATTAAACTTGGAATATTCTAACCCCTCAATCAGCAGCCTATCCATTATGACCTTCAAAATTGAAAGTTTTTTAGGAAATCATGCATTAATTAGCAAGGTTTGTAGGAATGATCAAGATCACCGAACCATGAAGCCTGTATGTTATCCATCTGCTGCCTTTGGAGGAAGCTAATATCATAAATTCAGCAGAATCAGATGCAATGAATGCCCTTTTGCATTTCTCCCAATTATCTAGCTGCTTCTTTATTTTAGATTGCATAAGATGTTATTAGAGTTGATTGGATTTGCCAATTTATCCTATGATGCACGGATACTTCAAAATGGGCAATGTATCGTGTCGTATCATATCCGATACTTCACCTTTTATGTGTAAAATCTATATCCTTGCTATGTCCATGGCATATCCCTGCCGTTTCCATGCAGTGTGGGCATCATAGAATTTATTTGGACTGTCTGTCCAATTGATGGACCATAACATAGTTTAGGCAATGCCTGTAATTGACCTGATTGTTCTTTAGTTTAGGCAATGCCTGTAATTGACCTGATTGTTCTTCAGAAACAACCGAATGTGTTTTCTCACAGCCCTTGATATGTCCATTAACATCTCAACATACATTTGTTCAACAATTAACAGAAGCAATAAAAATTTCTTTTTCTTTTGTTTTGCAGGAATCAATCTCCATAACTTTTGACATTCGGCCACCCACTGTCTGCTTGTGACTTGACGAACTCAGCCAACAGCTTGATCTCCTCATCCTGCAGCCGGGCCCCAAACGTGCATTGTCCCCTTGGTGTGCACTTCTCACCAAATCCCTGCAAGGAGCCAAAGCATGTTATATCCATAGGTGTGCAGCATCCATTGAGAACACTTTCAATTGTAGATGGCAAAAAATGGGAGGACTTGCCGGCATTCTTCCCTTGCCATAATATGTGATTCCATATATTCCTTCTTCCGTGTCCACCCCATTCCTGCATAAGAATCCATGGGCCCGGTTATTACAAGGTCTGCCCATGTCTTTATACTACGTAATTATTTCATCCTATAGTTGTTTGCTTTGAAGGTGGAGAAGGGTTGAAGGCTTTTTACCTTTGTAGATCTTTCATAAAAAGGGTGGCACCCTGGAAAAGGCAGTAGTGAGAAAAAATTGAAGCAATAATGGCAAATGGTGTAAGGAGTTGTTGAGGCTCACTGGTTGGAGTATGTTTCCGCCCCCATCATGGCAACCAATGCAAGTTTTATGGAACAATGCTGCTCCCCTCTGAGCATCTGCTAGTTGAGCAAGTGCTGCTGCACAAAACAGGGGGCGAAAAGAAAAGGGAGCTAGAAAATTACAGGTTATTTTGTAAAGTTGAAAGAAAATGAATCTGTTTAGTGGGACTTTATTATGTTAATCAGGTCTGTTAATATCATAAACTGAGCAGAATCAGATGCAATGAATGCCCTCTTGCATTTTCCCCAATTACCTAGCTGCTCCTTTATTTTAGATTGCATGACATGTGACTAGAGTTGATTGGATTTGCCAATTGATCTGGACTGTCCAATTGATGGACCATGACTTCCGTAAAATATGGTGTGACTTTGTGTTTGGAATTGCATGATCGATGCGATCCTGTTGGATGAGGAGCAGAGTTATGAGATTAGCAAAAACGATTTTCTTTACTTGTGAACCATTCTTTCAAACAGGTATAATTTCAGATCCAGATTAAGCCTGTTGGGAAAGGCATCTCTGGTTTCCACTCGATTCTAACCCATGGTAACTTTACAGTATCCTAATTGGTTTGTTGGTTTCGAAGTGCTATCGTTTGGATCTTATCTACTATACAGTGTGTGCCACATAACATTACCTGCTCATGATTCAACTGTTCGGAATACCTACTATTGAGGCCAATGAAATGGACAGTTTCAATTACTGAAAACTGCAGATGATTTGTCCACATCCATTGGATGACTGTTTTTTGGTGGTAGTGGGGGTTGAAAGAATAAGAGCCGTTGTATGCCAGTGTGACTAGCCTCTTCACATGTTTTGTACGCTCGTAATGCATATTTTTGTTGATGCTGCACTTGATAAAAGGGAGGATCATGTGAGGTTTGGATTCAGCAATTTTCGGATAAAGGGGTAGCATCTTTTTGGGGTCTTGCCCCTTGACCCAACCGGAAGAAAAGGCAAGTTGATCAGGTTGTAGAGCTATTTCTAACCATTCGATTTAAGGCATTCCATTTAAGGCTTTCTTATATGTTTAGAATTGAATTTACCTACATTTCAAGATTTGGTGGCTTAAAGAATTTTGACTTTTTGGTAAATAACTAATCACCCTTCCATATAGGGTGGAACGATGGTCGAGGTAAATCGACCCCACGTGTCCTTAGATTGCCTATGGGAGTATGAGGAGATTCTGGATCCAAGTGATTAAACCATGGACAATATTGCCATGAAATGGAGGAACATGGGCAATGTGGTATTTTACACAGGTAAGAAGGGCCTTTTTTCAGGCAATCAAAGAAAAGTAAATGAATAGAGACGTGGTTGGCTGGCTACCTGTAGTGCTGAAGACTGGAGAGGATAAGGTGATGACAGCAGCCATGAGAGGAGGAGCCAAGCACTTGAGGAATTTGGGCCCTCGGTGAGGAAGTGGGTTTTCTTCCTTCATACAACCCTTGAAAGATTTCAAACATGTATCAGAAAAGTAAAAATTCTTTCTTTTAGGTGTTATTTGATTCCTCTTCTTTCTCTCCCATACAAAGAAAACTATTCTTTGGGAGTTCCTAAAGTGTGAAAGGGATAGATAAGAAGAGAATGTAACTAGACCTTTGTAGAGAGAAAATGGGGACTGCTACAAGCAGAAATCACACGGACAGACTGCATTCTTCTTTACTCGCCTCCCCTGTAGCAGCCAAAAGAGAAACTGGAAAAGAGTATTTTTCCTCTTTTTCCTCTTGAGTTGGCTGGCTTGTGGCTCGATTTTGCTACTCTTTTTAATGGGAAAACTGGGGGATTTGGAACTGGGAATCCTCGGGATATTGAAGACCCCAACACCAAACTGTTGACCTTGTACTTAATAGGGAGAATTTCAAAATGGGGCTTAAGTATTTTTCCAGATTTCAAATTAGGACAAAGAAAACCTTACATTCCAAAACAGTGCATAAGTTTTCCAAAACAGTACATGCCAAATATATATATCATCTTCTTTGGTATCGACCCAGACATCTCAAGTAAGAGACATCTCAAAACTCGTAATTAGTGTGATTGAAACATCATGTCATAAATGGGAGAATCCACCAATTGAAGGGCATTTAGTTGCATTGTTGTTGTCATCGTTATTGCAGACCAAGGTCTTAGATGAGGGACTAAACCGTTTTCCAAAGCTCCATGGAATGTCGAGCATCGTTCAATTAATTTAGAATAATATAGAGACCCATTAGTGCAGAGCAAGATCATAGATTGAGCTCCCATGCCAACTCACCGCTCTGCAAATGTTGTAGCAAGTGAAAGCTCTTGTAGGAATTTAATGGTGATGGATTCAGAGTAGCAGCAATTGATGCAACATTATCAGGCATGGAAGCTCCCCAGCAGGGCTCTTCTCACACCTGGACGTCGAGAGTTAAACAAATTAATGAAAAGTTAGGATCCTAACAGGCTATGTTGGAATGAGAGACATGGGCGATGTCAGAGGTGGGAATAGTATTAATGGAGGAGAACTGCTTCAACTAGCAGTTTCAGCTATCAGATGAGAACTTTACCAAGGCCAATGTCTCGGATCGGATGAAAGCATTGTATTTGTACCAAGTTGCCATTTACTATGGGCATTTTGGGTATTTAAGAGAAAGAGGAGAGAAGAATTGGCCGGAAAGCACCAAATCTCACCGGATGTCCTCATTTGAAAGAAATGTGAAAACTTAACCCTCATTTGAAATGTGAGGGTTTTTTTTTTTTTTTTTTTTTTTTTTGTCTTTTTACTGATTTGATATCTGAACAAAACTTAAGCCCTATTTTGAAAATTTCACTACTTAATACGAAGTGGTCGGTGTTGAAATGGGCCGAATCCGATAAAGCCAAACTGTTGATTAAGTAGGCCTTCATGTTTGGATTAGGGAAAGTGGGGAGCAGGAAAACATTTGCTGTGAGTAATTCTACTTTTGGTGGAAAAGTAAAGGCCTTTTTTTTACCACTTAGCTGTTTACCAATATGAAAAACCATCCAAGGGTATTATTTTGACGGCCTCTAAATTGTCCAATATTTTTAGCCATTAGATAAAGCTGGGTGGGAGTAAAATTTTCCATGATTAGTTGGGTGTCTCCGAAAAATTCATCAAGTTTTGGGAGGGGGAACTCATATCTGTGAAAGGCTTAGATTAATCATGAGGGGATTGGTTAGCCCCACAGGCTGGACCATGGGTACTCTTGCTCCTCTCATTTCATACTCTCTTCACCTCTAGTTTTGTCTTGTGACCCACATGAGATTAAAGCGAGGGATTTGGTTGGTTTCTATGCTTTGGTGGAGAGTCTCCACTTCCCATTCCGCCACCTCCAAACAACATCCAAGTAGACTCAAGAATGAACCGATCATTATACTGATTCCTGCCCCGTTTAGGCCAATTAATGGCCTTGGATATGATCTCATTAAAGAAATCATGTGATACGAAACCGAATGCAGGTCACTTTGGGCCCCTTATGGTTAGGTCCATTGGTTTACTCACAGCTCTTTCGGTTGGCGAGAAGTGGAACCTAACATGTCTAATTTTGTGGGCTTCTATATCTGTATAATTATTTTAGACATTTAAAATCCGAAATTCTGTAAACTTCATCACTGTTAACCCTTTGTTTCAAAACTATAATTACTAGATTGAGAAACAAATGCAACACGTAAAGCTAGAAGAGCATACCACTAATGTAGAAGCATAGCAGCGGAGAGCTTTTGCTATTGTGAAACTCTGATTCCACATTTTAGAGTGCATTTGTACAATGAGAGGATTCTACGATTGAGAACAATTATTTTTATCTTCCATAAACTCCACTATTTTGTTATTTAGTGCTACACATTTTCTTTGCAAGAGGAAAGGAAAAATGAATCGATATTTTGTTACAGAGATGATTTTAGTTTCCATGTGGAATTCATGTCTCCAGTGAAAAATAAGTCACTGGATTGCAGAATCACCCTCTCATTGCACAAACATGTCAGTAAAAGAAATCCTTTTCAATGCTTACGCTAAGACGGTTCTAGTGCCTTTATAGGAAAAGGCTTTCTGAGTAATTGATTGAGAAAAAAAAAACTATTTTAAAGTTCTTTATTGCTCAAAAACAGTCCTGCAACAGAACTGCGTATCTGTAAACACAAAGAAATTGGAACATTTTGGAATCATAATGTTACACAACCATGGCGTAAAAATGATTTTGAGGGAAACTAGATTTCTTTTATAGCACATGCAGTCTTTCAAATTTGCAAATCTTGGGCTTTATTAGCCAGCGATCCACTGCAATTTCACGATCTTCACTGAAAACATGGCATCAAATTCTTATTAGGGGCATATCCAGAGGGGCCATTGGATAGGTAGGATTCATACAACTGATACCTTAGATCAAACGTTTCAAGAAGAAACTGCAGGTGCAGGTGCAACCCAGGATTTTTTCCAAGTACTGGACAGCTTTTATGAGTGATGACTGACTCGTGATCCTGTGGCTTGATTAAGAGAACTAACTAATTGAATATGTGCAGCCTGAATAACATTTCAAAAACCCTGGCATCATCAAGGAACTCAGACCCACCAGTTAACAGCCATTTAAGAAGCAGAAAGTCAAAAGCTAATGGGCAAATGAGTTCTATGCTGCTGCCATGGTATGATTATGAACATTTCAGTGCAACCTCCAAGCTATTTGTAATTTTGTATCACAAAAGTGGAACC
This sequence comes from Camphora micrantha, assembly GCA_003546025.1. Classification (NCBI taxonomy): domain Eukaryota; kingdom Viridiplantae; phylum Streptophyta; class Magnoliopsida; order Laurales; family Lauraceae; genus Camphora; species Camphora micrantha. The sequence continues at coordinate 5,774,251 of QPKB01000004.1, read as the reverse complement.
TGACAAATCTATAGCATAAATTGTACCTATATTTAGATGCAGGGAAACAAATATTTTGGAACAGGAACCAAAAGTTTTTGTCACGGGCTACAACTCCAGTAAAGTTCTTCTTTTCTTCTCTCTCTCTCTCTCTCTCTCTCTCTCTCTCTTTCTTTCAAATTGAGGGGAACATTTTCAGCCCCTCTAAGCAACTAATTACAACCAACCAACAAACCAAGTAAAGTTATGGTTTGTCTTGCAGAGAATCAAAATCACGCACCCTTCACCAGGGGTAGCGCTTGGTGTCCATGACCAGCAGGGCTACACACACATATATATATATAGAGAGAGAGAGGGGTGGCGGCGGGGGTATCTCTTCAATGTTTTGGTATTTCTACTTGGCGAATATTGTTATGGGCGGTTACTAAGGCCCAGATCAAGGCAGATTCAGATTCAATGGATTCATAAAATCTGAACTTGGGGGCAGATAGTTGTAAGGGTCAGATCATGCAGGAGCTGATGAGACCAGCAAATAAACTGACCTTGCAAAACTGATGTTTGGAGATGGATCATGATAGAAAATTCCTGGCTACCTCATTGACATCCACGAGAGAATGTACCTCATCTCATTCAAACTGAATGGAAACTTTTAAGGACCCATTAGTGCTAAAAAAGGCCCTGTAAATTGCATTGAAAGAATCACTCTCAATGATCAAATGCCCCATATCTAAGAATCCTCCACAACTCCCTTACAGGGGTTAAAATTCAGCTTCATTCTTCATCCCAACTGTACTGAAGAAGAAAAGACCAAGGAGACGATGGCGAAGAAATGGAACAACTAACACACATTATCACCATTCTCCACCCTAAAGCACATGAAGAAATGCTCTACTTGTGCTCCTCCATACTGCATTTAAAAAGTTCCCCATCTTATTTTAGAACAAAAAAATTATCAATTGTTTCATTCCTAGCCCCAATCATCTTTCCTTTCAAAACCAATTTAGCTTTGATAACTTCTTTCAACAAGGCATCTAGTTCTCCAAATCAACATCACAACTTACTAAGAAGGAACCAATTGTAACCCCTCAAAAGCTATCAATGGCAAGCCCACCCCTCTTCTCCACTCACTCAATTCAACATAAGATGATATTCACAAACAACAAGGACACTGTTTCCAACTCTTTCAAGAATCAAGCTAGTATATATTGGCGCTGAAATTTAAATAACGGGATTTAAAACACCAACAGATGTATGTTGCACTTCTTCTTCAATAAAACCAAAGAGAATGTCAATTCCAACAACCTTTTCAACAATCATCCACCTTAGATGGGAAAGTTGGGTTTGAGAACTCTAAAATTACTAATATATTTGTATACCCTAGAAAGACGCCATCATCTCCAAACATCTCTGAATCAAAATTACCACCAGAATGCCAACAAAGTTCAACTCACAATCTAAGGCTAAAAAAAAAAACTACATCAAAACCACAATTCATCAACAATCCAGCAATTCTACCAAATTGGAAGGAAGAAAATAGATATTCAAAATAGGACCTAAAGGAGACAATGTAAGTGGTCCAAGAACAAAGAGGAGACGACGATGAGATTTAGAACCTGAGCTTGGTGAAGAACCACCTGTTCTTGCCGGTCTTGAATCGCTCCTCGAGCCTGGCCTTGGTCTCCTTGGCGGCCGTGATCTTCTTGTCGCGGGACTGGAGGGCGTCGACGGTGACGACGTCCTTGAGATCGACATCGAGGGTGTAACGAGTGGGCATGATGTGGTTGTAGTTCACAAGCTTTATGAAGGCCTTAACCCTTGATTTCTTCGCCGTCTTCTTTGCAGAGTCCTTTCGGATCACCTTCTTAGGGTACTTGGCGATCCCCGCCACTAGACAGTGCCCATACGGCCGCTCCCTCGTCCCATCGTCGAAGGATCGGATGATGACGGCCTTCCGACCGGCGAATCGGCCCTGCAACACGATCACAGCCTTATTCGGCTTCAGAAACTTCACCATCTTCTTCTTCTTCTTCTGCTGCTGCTGCTTCTTCTCTCTCTCTGTCTCTCTGTGGCCGCTGCTGCTGCTTGTGCAGGATTAAAACCCTAGAAATGAGGGTTTTATACATGTGTTATGTGAAGCTGGGAGGGAAGTTTACCAAAATGCCCATTTTGATTTTTATATGGATCGCAACATGAGTTTTTGACAGGTGCGGACTTGGACAAAATTTTTGTGGGCCTGCAAATTTAAGGGCCAGGCTTGGACTACTAGGCCTGGCTCAGCCCCTTTTAGTTTTTCTTAGTTATTAAATATATACATGTGTATTTTTTTGGGTTGCTATGTTGATTCTTGTATTAGTTTCTACTATGCAATTCTAATGTGGACTCTTTTTTTCTTTTATATCTGTGGGTTCATTTTGAGCATGGCTTTTATGTGGGTTCTTATGTAATATCAATGTAAATAAGTTATAAATGATTTTTTTCTAATATATGTTTTTTTTTTTTTCAATGGTTTATCTAGATACAATTGTTTTATATATGGATTTATTTGAGAATACATGTGGATTTATTGAGAATGACTCTTACGCGATTTGTGGGTTCTTAATAGAATGAGATCAACTTTTCTTTAATTATTGGTTGTAATGCTTAGGCCTCATGTTCAAATTCAACTCATATAGCCCAGCTTTTGCCCACGGCCTGAAAAATGAAGTGCTACAAAATCTTAATGGCATATCGCAAAAAAAACTTATGAGGCAACTTTTTTTTTTTTTTTTTTCTTTTAGAGGATTTTACCCGAAAAGTCCCATTCGACTCATTGAAGATTAAAAAGGGCTCAGAAAATCTCCATACACTTTAGTGGTCCTAGAGGCCTCATTTGGTATAATTTTTTCAGTTTTTTCTTGAGAGGGGATATCGCCGCTCCTCTTGTATGTTTACAAATGATCATTTTTTTCATTTTCCCCCTTTCATCTTCCTCCTTCCCTTAATCTCCTCCATTGATCTTAGTCCAACTAGTCCAGGCACTCCCCATTGATTGCAATGCTCCTCTTTCACCCTTTTTCACATCTTAGCAAACACGAGGTCTTTTCCAACTGTCTTCTTCCTCTTCGTGGCCCACAACTCATTGGAGATCAAGGAGGGTTAGTGCAAAACTCGAAACCCAACCATATTCGATTATTGTAACATTTAATAGGTGAGGTTTGAGCTTGAGCTTGAGTTGGAGTTGGAGGAAGAAAAAAAAAAAAGCAGAGATAATCGCGGGTGAGTGGAGATATCACCGCTCATAAAAGGTGCAGCTCTCAAATGAGTGTGTTTATCCTTTAGAAAAACTCTGTCATGGGTGGGAATATCGCCGCTCATCGCATATAAGTTTCATATATTGAGCGGGGACATCCCCTCACGTAAAAGATTAAGCTCTCAGTTCATCCCTTGGAGAATTTATCATGAGAAGGGATATCGCCGCCTATCACATATAAAATTCATGTATTGAGCGGGGATATCACCTCACATAAAAGGTTAAGCTCTCATATAAGTGTGTTCATTCATGGGAAAAAAATCTGTCATGAGCGGGGATATCGCAGCTCACCCGTGGTTGTCCACGCTCATTTTCTTCTTTTTCCTCCTCCACTCATTTTTCATCTTCTTCCTCCACTCATTTTAACTTCTTCCTCCTCTTCCTTCGCTCATTTTTCATCGTCTTCCTCCTTCCTCCAACTCCAAATCTCACATATTAAACGTCACAATAGTGGAATAGGGTTGGGTTTCGTGTTCTACACTCCTTGATCTTCGACGAGTTGTGGGTCACGAAGGAAATGTGTTGTGTTAAATGATTATGTGAGGGAAGAGGGATCACTTTCATTAAACATAACCTTCCACTATCTATTGTATGCATTTTGTTCTCCTTCATGTAACATGGTTTAATTGATTGTTGTTTTGTCTTTTGGGTTTTCATGTGTCCGCTTGATTGATGAAGACAAAAGGGAAACTAAGAAGTTGCGTTAGGTTTTGATTGTTTTCAGTTCAAACAGACACTGTCGATGGAGGAGACAAGGGAAAGGAGGAGAATGAAAAGGGAAAAAAATGATCAATTGTAAAAAGGCAAGAGGAGCGGCGATATCCCCTCTTAGGGAAAACTGAAAAAATTAAACCAAATCAGGCATGTAGGACCACTACGGTGCATGGAGAGTTTCTGAGCCCCTTTTGATCTTCAATGAGTCCAAGGGGATTTTTCCGGTAAAATCCCCTTTTATCTTCAATGAGTCTAAAGGGATTTTTTTGGGTAAAACCCTCTTTCTTTTGTATAGGATATATTTGTTTATCCAGTATTAAATTAATGAGAATTTGATGCACTGCATTTTATCAATCTCGGATACGGAGGATTAATGTCGGATTTATACTAGGGTGAGTTTTTTCACTTGTGGTAGTCTGTGTGGACTCTAGTGTGTGAAAACCAATCTCCTACTTTAACCCACGAGATTAGGTGTCACCCATAGGCCTGTAGAATCTCTCTTATATTAGGTGCCCAGTTGTACTATAGGAAGAAAAAAAAAAAAAATTAAAGGTTTATTTTCTTCCCTTCAAACAGTGGAGCTAGCCTTGGCTCTGCCCTCGCCTACAATGGTAGAAAAAGGGCCTAGGTACTGCAGGCCCTCTTAGGGCTTTGGCTTGCCTCAAGCTCGGCCAACATACATTGAGGATCGGATTTAGACAATCCACTTGCCATTCGACAAGAGGGTGACTTCCTCTTCACAATTAACAGAAAAATCGATCAGCAAATGTAAAATTTTCATTAAAGGTTGTCTTGTAATCGTCAAACAAGAGAGGATGTCTTTGTAAGTGTCAGAGAAAAAGTGATAACAATTACAGATGTTGAAACCTATAGAACTCCTCTCCAACTTGGCCACTAAGCCAAGTAAGCAGTAAAAAGGTCAAAGAACAAACAGATCATGTTCAAGTGATAACAATTGCATGGACCTGGTGGGACTCGGTCTGATGATGCAAAGTCATTGCAAAATGATGAGTTTGCGGGGGGAATGGTGGGCATATATGAAAAAAATCATCAAATTCTCCCTAATACATTATTATCATAGGACAGTACTATAAAGCAGCATCGCTGCATCATAATATGGTGCAATGCCTTACTTCATTGTATGGTGGGGCCCAATGTTTTTAAAATGAATGTCATCAGACAGAACAGCCTATATAGTGATCAATGTGTGTTCATTATTGAAAGATGAACACCATTAGATTTCACTGAATCTGAAAGACGTGATGAACTTGCTAGCTTTTCTCTGATTTGGGATATAAATGGAGGAAGGCCCTAAATTGCGATCAATCTAAAAGTCAGTCCACTGGTTTAGTTACAATGAATATGATAGGTGTGTTAGAGCTGATGAATGACTTGGATTTTAAAAAGATTGGGCCCCACTGTGCACGAACCAGCGCACTGCACCATGCTATGACCAGGGCGGTGCACTGTATTTCTGCCCATGGTTTAAAATCTCTGCCAATATCGGTTCATATCGGCCCATACCGCGGCGATATTTTGCTGCTATACCGAGTCAGGCAAAAAATCCCAAAAACTATCGGTCAATCTCGGCGGATATGATTAAAATATCGGTTTAACCGATATCTCGGCCGATATTACCAATATCTTAACCGATATTCTCAAAATATCGGCCAAGATGGAGTAATTGTCAAAAACCCTAATTTTTTGTAACTTTTTCCCTATTTTTCCATTTTCTTCTCCCCTCCCCTCATCTCCTTATTGCAACCATGTCTCCATAGCTCATTCTTACATATTTTCAAATTACAACACTATTTCTTGAAGAAATCATTTTATTTAATAAGAAAAAATCAACTTAACTCCCTTATTTTTACTATTATGTGTTTTTTATTTTTTATTTTTAGATAAAGCATAGAAATGAATGAAAAGATCATTACCATGTCAGTTTTTGGGTTTGTGTTGTGTTCTTCACTTAGATTTGCACACTTTCATGCTAGATTTACTTATAAACATGATTTTGGGTGTAGAAAAATGATTTTTTTTTTAAAAATCTTCTATTTAAAAAAAAAAATTGTTGGAGTATTTATGATACTAAATGGTAAATACTAATAGCTTATTAATAGTGTAAAGATAATTGTTATGCTATTTTTATTTTCTCATATTTTACACTAATAAATTGATCATGAGCCACAATAATAGTTGCATTATATGAAATACTGGAAAAGACAACGAACAGCGACATAGACAAGACTCATAACTTAAGGTGGCTGAAATATTGATTTATTGTTGCTACTAATGGAAAAAAATTATTATTTTCCAGTATTTTCTAATATTATGGATTTCTTGGATATTTTTTCGAATTTTTTTTATTAAAAAAAAATTTTCACCACGACAACTGCGACAGACCAATAATCGCGACCGATACCGATATCATATCAATTTTTATCCCGACCGATGCCGCAATCGATACCGCGATTTTAAATCATGTGTCTGGCCATTACCGTATTGTTGAATACATCTCATTGGCTATGGGTCCAGTCCTTAACACAAATGCAACCTAAGAATCGCAAGGGGTTGCACACAGACCCAAATAATGCACATACATAATCTTTTGACCTAACGTCCTAACCCCGTCAATTGGTACACACTAGACACTGATAGGACTACTAATTATCACTGTTTTCAAGAATTACTTGATAATAGTTATATTTGACATAACTTCTCTATCATGTCATACACACATCCAACCTCTCCCTGAATTCAACATTCAACATGTCAGGTTGAAAAGGGTTTGTTTTTTTCCTTTAACCCCCAGGACCCAGTACAGAGCCCACACAGTGGGAAGAGAGCTCATACAAATATAGTTGGGCGAGAAACACAGTTGCTGACATAGCAACTTCTGAATATTCGCTGCTGGAGAGAGGGTTTTTTTTTTTTTTCTTTTATTTTTACAAGTCCTAGTTTTTTGGACAAGAATAATTTCTACCGACCTTTGGGCGCAAACCATGGTTTTATACCAACTGAGCTAACACTCAGAGTTAGCTGGAGAAATTTAATAACCGAAGAATTTCATCAGGCCATTTAAATCTGACATTGACTACTTTATCATTTAAAATTGGGCGCCTAACCATTTTGATTAGAACATCCTACATACTTTGAGATGATTTCTTTTAGAAAATACGTTTTTTCTCCATCTCAGTGCTGTTTGAATCGATGCAATGACGTATAGCACGTCAAGTATATTATTGTTTAGAGCAGCAAGAATATGTTTGAATGTAACTACAATTTATGGATCATCCAATCTTCGTTTTCGGTGGTAAGGAATCATTTGTAGAAGATAAAAGGATGTGAAAAGTTTGTATGACCTAAAGTTTATATGACAAGTGAAATGGAAAAATACCAAGTGACATGCTGAATTATCACTTCCACTTTCATTCTAGGGTTGAACTTTGTTGAGTTCATGAATTTACACATTTACGCATCATTTAAGGATGAATTAGGGGTTTAATTATGTGAATTGCATCATTATTTATCTAATTCCATCATTTCATGCATTTTCACCTAGGAACCTGAATTTTCATACTTTTCATACATTTTCTGCATTAACATAGAATGTTTTGCAAATTTTCTCCGCAGCATTCCAATTGGAGTAGAACACTGTTCGAATGGGTCTCGCTTCAATATGGGCTCTTCAGTATTTGAATTAAAATGTGTAGAAAATGAGAATTGCAGGCCTGTGTCACAAAACTCACTTTCAAGTACACAGTCATCCTGGGCCCTGCATTGTTGAATTGAAGCTTGAAAAGAAGTAAATTGAAGAATTCACCATATGAACCCCCCACACAAGCCTTGTGCAAATCAATCAAAGGAGGGGTCCACTCATCATGTCAGTTGAAGAGTCCTAACTACAGTAGAAGACTTCTCATATGGCCCACTGTTCAAACAGATGAAATGTCCCACATGGCAGAGTTGATAATAGTTGCAGATTTGAAATTATTAACGGATTGGAACAAAGAGTACAATTCTGATCAGAACAAAAGAAAGAAGAGTTTGAATCGTCCACATTTGATCTCCTTTCAAAAATGAAAGTTATATAAATGAAAGTTATGAGGAAATATAATCCATTGCAAATCAAAATTTAAAAGTTAATCCCGTTTTTCTCATGATAACTCATTTTCAAATGGCCATAACTTTCAATCCGACCGTTGAATCGATGAAATTTACCAACTGTTGGAGAGCTCATTCAAAGTAGATATTTGTGGAGCCCAAGAATGTGCAAATCAGAACTATATTGACAAAGTTATGGACCTGGAGATTTTCATGTTCATTTTTAGACGGGATTGCAATTAAATCCACACCATTGATATTCAATTGCTACACATCCTTTGTGAAACCCCATCTGAAGATTAGTCAAGCCATACAGAGGTTTCCAGAAGCTTCCACCTCATTGAAATTCAAAAAGGATAAGAGATATACCCTATGAATGAAGATAAATCAAATCTGCAGATAAGCTGTCCAGATTCAATGTATCTATAATCGTAGTTATAAAAGGAACCCAAAGGTGGTGTCTAGATTCAATGTATCTATAAGATAACCGTAGTTATAAAAGGAACCAAAGATAGCATAAGTGAGACACCCTCCCTTTAGAGGTATTTTTTGGGTATTCTAGAGCCTTGTTCCAGAACTAAGTTAGAAGCGTGAGAAAAAATTATGCACATTGAGAGAGGCCCAACGAAATGACCGGCTAATCCCATAAAACCAACATATACAATCAGTTGGGCTAAAACTAGAGTTCCTCACACCAATTCATACAAGCAAATCAAATACACCACAAGCACGGGAAAAAAAAATCTTACTGGCTCCTCAGCAGCACCATATATATATATATATATATATATATATATTTAGATGCAACACAATTGAACGCAAGAAAACCAGATGTTGCGAGTACAAAATTAATGTTCGCCTGCCTACCGGGCCAGGAGCATCATCAGTTGGAGCCTAGTCATCGGGGCATCACGCATTGCACATGCTGAATACGTCCATGGCGCAGCAGATAATCTTAAGACTGCAATCCAAAAGAAACAGAATATAGTTAGCAAAAGGTCAGAGAGGAACCGACGGTGGATAGTGCCATGATTGTGTAATCAGTGGTGGAGATCACACTTCCTAAGCAGGATCCAACGGCAATCAATGCACCATAAACCGATTGGTGGAGTTTATAAATGCCAAATGAAAGAAAAATCCAACCATCCTTACCATGCATTACAGAACCCAGCAGCCCCCTTGGACTTGGTTTCTACAGGTAGAGCCGCCTGCTGTTCGGGGTACCCAGGACCATCTTTCATCGGATAGCCGACCGGTGGTGGCGCCGTGTAAGCTGGTGGAGGGTAGCCTTGGGTAGGTAGTGGATAGACTGATAAAAAGAATCATTGATAATAATTAGATTTGAACAAAAGCTATCAAGATTTAGGTAGTGTTGGGTACGCTGGAATGATTTTAAACAGAAATGGAATGGAGAGTGCTGTAATGGTTTTTGGACAGAAATGGAATGGAGAGTGGAATGAATCAGAAATGGAATAAGGCATGAATGACCATTCCTTGCCTTTAGTACGCTGAAATGATGTCCGGAATGAAATTAAATTTACTGACCAAAATACCCTCCTCCCCCTCCCAGTCGCCCGCTTGGAAAGAGACCAGCCGGCAGGCCACGGCAGCAACAATGAGGCTGGCCTCCCTCCTCCCCCCTCTCTTCCTCCCTCCTCCCTCCTCCACCCTCCTTTTCCTTTTTTCTTCTTCTTCTTCTTCCCCTCTGTTCTCTCTCTTCCTCATCTCCCCTGGACCAGAACCTCCCTTTCTCACGCAGCAGCATGAAGAGAACATCAAGTGCGGCGATGGAGATTAAGTCCGCATGATAAGCAAGAAATATATTGGAAGGAGCAAATTGACATAGATTGATGGAAAACAATAACAACGACAGCAACAGCAATGAAAAGGTGATGAAAGAAAGAAAAATCAGAAAGCCACGAATAAGTGAAGATGCACCACATAGAGATTGAAATCAATCAATCCAAAAGCAGGTCACTCCCCCAATGGAATGTAATGTAATTTTTGTAAGTGGAGGGGGGCGTGGGGGTGGCCGGCCGGTGTTGCCACCGGGGCCTTTCCAGCCGGCAACTGGGATGATGAGGAGGAGGATGAGGAGTTTATGTGATAAAGGGGCATTTTGGTCTCAAGGAAAAGTTTATAAAGGAATGGAATGACCATTCCTCTATCTCCCCATTGCAATGACCATTCCCCTATATATATGAATGGTGATTGCGGATGTAATGGTCATTCCGTTACTTTTTTGCGAACTAAACATGCTAATAATCATTTTGTCGGAATGACCATTCCATTTCGATCTTTATTACAGCAAACCAAACGCTATCTTACATTCTATGCACCATAATTTGTTGTTACAAATCGTTTGGCTTGCTTGCCAGGGCATATTGGATTAAGCAGTAGGTTTGCATATCAAAATTACTGAAGAAACCTTTAACCCCATTTTTTTCCTAGATTAGGATGTGAAGAAGAATCTAAATTACAGTTTGTGACACAAAATTAAGAGCTTTGTTAATCTCCAAACATTAAATTCTCCATTTGTTTTATAAACTACCCAAGCATCCATAAAATGAAAAGAACTTGCAAGCAAAGTGAATTCAATTACCTGGAGGAGGTGGACCTTGGGGTTGTTGCTCATAGTTACTCATCTTTCCGGGACTAGTTGATTGTGAGTTGTTGAAAGGACTACAATAAAAGGAAAACTTAAGATATGGGGGTATTGTGTTTTCAGGAGAAGGTGGAGGAGTTGAGGATTAAGTTGAAGTTGATATATATATATATATAGATGATGAGGTATCTAATGGGATGGATGGGGGGTATGTTATATTATGAGATGTGAGATGTGTGGGGGCAGGGCGGCTATACCCGTATTGGCGTTGCTGCTGGTTTTTTCTAATTTACGTCTTCTTTTTCCCATTGTTTTTTCCCCTTTATTTTGTTTGGGGGTTTTTCCCTCCCCATCTACTTAAAAAAAATTAGCCATATACGTTGGTTTCTATTCTGATTGATGAAAAGTTTTTAAGACTACACCACGGACGAGTACTGGTTGTCAATCAAAGTAGCTCTCTTCATCTATCTGTTTTTTAAACTTTCTTCCTTTCTTTTTTTTACTATTAGATTACTGCAGTCGAAAGATCAAAATACTGCAGGCCCACACACTCATAGAAATTTATGTAACCAAGCAAGGACCATCCAGACCGTCTATTATGGGTCTATAGGATGAAACCAAGACTTCCTCCCCCCCCCTTTTTTTTTAGATCGACTTCTCATTGACCGGATGTTACGACTAGAATCCAAAAGCTATTATTATTATATTGGGTTTTAATAAAAAGGAAATACAGTTTTCATCACATGGATATGCATGACTGCATGTGAACTGCCTGCAGCATCCAAATACGCACCGACAAGAAACGAAGACTTCCTCCTCCCCCTTTTTTTTAGATCGACTTCTCATTGACCGGATGTTACGACTAGAATCCAAAAGCTATTATTATTATATTGGGTTTTAATAAAAAGGAAATACAGTTTTCATCACATGGATATGCATGACTGCATGTGAACTGCCTGCAGCAGTACTGCTCTTGGACAAATTTTTTGACGAGAATTTCGAACAACTACTTAGTTATCTGTCCCTTGAGAGCAAGTGGTGGTGGAAGGGGAGAGTAAGAAAAAAATTGTAAATCATGGGGACCGCCAGTGCATCACCCAGCTGTCAAAAGATGCGGTACCGTTTTACTTTCTCCATTCATTTATTTTTAGGGCCCTACATGACAGTGATGCGACACATGCTCGGCAGGCAGGCAGATTTTAATAAACTTACAGCAGTGAGAGAGATGCCTGCAGATTTTATTAAACTTACAGCAGTGAGAGAGAGAGAGAGAGAGAGAGAGAGAGAGAGAGAGACCTCCCCTCCATTATTCTGATGGTAATACTACATCCATAATTTGGGACCGATAGACCACCCATGTTAAAATTTTTCTTAACTTCTTCTTTTCTTTATAGAAAAAGCTATCTATATCTAGGGTACGTTTGGTTACGTATCGTTTTTGTGAAAAGAAAAAATTACCATATCAACAAATTATATAAAAATAAAAACATTGGAAAAAGATTTTTGTAGAATTGAAAAATTCATGTTTGATGTAAAAAGAGTTTCCTCATTAAATTGGTGCAGATGTTATTTAGTGAGGCTGTGGATTTCTTATAGAAAATTAAAATTTATTATTTGGTGATATAATTTTTTGAAGAAAAATAATATAATATGTATATTATTTATTTAACATTAAATAATAATTTATATAAATAAATAAAAAATGAAAGAGTTATAGGGATTTTGGGTTGAAATGGACAAGAGTGAAGAAAAGAGAGGGAAGTTTTTCGGGAAAATCCATTTCCCATATCCCCCTATGGAAAACCTATTTACACCATTATCAAGGAAAATGCTGACGAGGCAAGAAAGTATTTCTACGGAATTGTTCTGCACCAAATGCCGGAAAAATAAATTTTCGGTGAAAAACCGTCTACTTTTGCGCAGAAAAATATTATACAAACATGCCCAGATAAACAGAGAGGAAAAACAGGTGTATATTACACAATGCCTGGTTTGTATTGCTTTGTTTTTGGGTGTTATGAAGGGGTGTACAATGTTGCTAGCTTGCTGCATATGGTTGGAGAAGGAAAAGAAGAAAAAGTCTAAATGGCCTGAACATTGGGACCGGTCTGTGGACCGATCCTAATATTCAAATCCAAATATATTGGATTTGAACATTGGGATCGGTCTACAGACCGGTCCCAAAATGTTCAGGCCATGTAGCATATCTCGGAAAAGAAAAGGAGGGAGTGAATAAAGAGAGCCATGCGTGTGAGAACATAATCCTGGGAGGGTGTGGATTGTGGGCCTCTTCAGGCACGTGCACAGTGGCCTCCATTGCATTCGTGATGGAGAGAGAGAGAGAGAGAGAGAGAGAGAGAGAGAGAGAGAGATTTGTGGGTCTCATGTCCACGCCAAATTATCGTCCACAGAAAACTGTCGGGATATTTAGAAAATTTCTTAAAGGTTTTTTTTTTTTTATTCGGGACATTTATATCTTGGAAAATCTTACAGAAAATAAGTTTTACTTTATTTTCTAAATTATGAATAAGTAATAGTAAATATGATCAAATAACCTCGAGAGAGAGCGTAACTGGCTTGGATCACATCTCGAAAATCGGAGATTACAGTTTTAGAGGCAGGAACTTATGTAATAAGGAAATAGTCGGTTCTTGAAAAGGCCTGAACCCCTCATCATGAAAAAAAGTGAATAGAAAATAATGTGAAGAATTTTATAGGTTTTTCCTCTTTTGCATTGGTTTTCTTATGATTTTCTCAAGTCTTCGGGTGACGTTTGTTTTTTAATAATACCATAATAATTTTAAAATATGGTTAAATAACAATTGTCCCTTTAGATTTGGAGACCACATCTGTTGGCTAAATTATGCATGGGCGGGGCCCACCTAAGAAGGAGGGGTTGAAGAAAAAAGATCATGCTTAAAGATTCACCAAGGCTTAAATTTAAAGGATCTGAAATAATCAAGTTTTAAACCTCCTATAGAAGTAAATGATAAGAATTGAAAACAGCAATGATAAACGTGAAGACCAGTTGAAATTCAGTTTGTGGCAATTCACAGAGGTAGGTGGTGGAGGAAAGGATGAGTAGCAGGTGGGAACCCACTGGGTTCTCACTCATGCAAATCACCCCCCTCAGATGTTACTGTTTTAAATAATTAAAAATAATGGTTTTAAACATACATATGAACTAATGTTACATATTTAATGGTATTTTATATACTTGTATATTTTTGAACTTTCATCTTGTAGATCTTTCACAAAATGATTTTTCAAATTAAAAGTTAGCTAATGAATTTATGTAATAGTTGAGCCGTAGGTTGCCTTAGGTAAAGTCTTATATCAATGGTCATTACATAACAGTTTAATTTGAACCTGGTCACTTGGGTTTGAAACCATATTTTTGAACTATGATTGAGTGGAATGTCAAATCATGTTCTTATTATCATATCGACGGTCCCTTTCCTATGACCCATGTACTGGAAATTGTGTGGCCCGACTACCGCGGGGTCATGTTAGATTGGGCATGCTTATGTGTTGTGGATGAGCTCCCCAAAAGTCTTGATCTGGCATAGTCCTAATGCGAATCAAACTCTTGGTAGAAGAGTTTGGATCGGCAATTAAACTCCCGGTTTGGCAGAAATCCCTACTAGTTAAGTGATGAGGGATTTTAAGAGGAGTAAAGTCTAAGAGTAAAGTTTCATGACACTCGTGACTCATTGGGACTGCTCTATTTAAGAGAGATGGTCGTACCGAGTTTGTACGGTCTCGAATGCTTGAGGATATTGGAGAAGATCCATAATTGGAACCTGATAAAGGAAAAGGGTTGCATTAAACTGACAAGCTCCAATAGCTAGCAATCCATATTGTGAATTTTCCAGAGAATAGCTGATACTTGAACAATTTTTTATTTTTTTCAGTAAGGATGCATTACTTTAGAAACCCAAAAGAAACAGATCAACACAAGCAAAGCAACAGAAACACAAAGCACAACAAAATTACAATCCAGGAATCAATTCCCCCACTCAGTTTGGAAATGATTCCACCACTCAACATCACATTTGAAGGAACAAATAGAACTTGGCCAAATGGTGAGCTGCATCAGTGAACCTACAAGGGATGAGCAAGAAAAGGATTTTAAAAAGATTTAACTCTTTAGAAATGTCCAAAATAATTAAGCCTACCAACGAGTTGATTGAAATCGGATTCAAATTTTTGAACATAAAACAAACTCAATATAATCACACCCTGCTACTGTTAATCATAATGATTTGAAGGGTTTGTGTGAGGCCCCACCTCTTGTGGACCCTCACTTTTGAATTTGAATACTATTTTATAGCCTAAGATACTTATCTATACTAATTAATAGGGGTTAGTAAGGGTAGATATGTATTTTCCTAAGTTATAGACCCTTTGTGTAATTTATAGAGTTTTTAGAGTGTCTCTTATAAGTTTTGAGTTGGTTAGAGGCTCTAACTAGTTATTAGTATTTGCTATAGGGGGGGTTTCCACTTGAGAAGCTTTTAGAGTCCCACCTAAAGACTAAACTACCCATGACCCTCACCCTAATCCCATGTTAACAAAAGGGTATTCCTGTACCTAGCCACCCAACATAACCTATTTATACTACACCCTCCCATAGCATACGATGGCTACTATTCCTCTCTCTCATTTCCCTCTTCTTCCCTTATTTACCTCCAACACTCTCCCAAATTCCCTCCAATTCTGTCTTCTCCCTCTCGTTCTCCTTATAGAACCCTAAGAAGAAGAAGAAGAAGACGACATCAGCTGCAACCTATTTTACTTGGGTTTCTCTTTGTCTCTATCTCGGTCATCCTCTCTCCCTAACCAAATCAGGTGAGTACCCTCTTCTAGTTCAGTTCCTATGGAATTCTCTCTTTCTCCACGTGCCCCAAGTAATGCACCAGGAATTCGATTCCAACACCTCGGTATGGTTATCTCATGTCTTGACGAGCCAACGCCTGGGTGGGCCTCTTTTATAAATATGCACTTTTACAAAAAAAAAAAAAAAAAAAAAAGCATATGCGTTTTTATTTTATTTTATTTTATAACGCAGGGTTTCTAGCCCTTTGGGCTAGAAAAATCCCTACGGGCCCAGGATAGAAAGTCGGGTAAAATTTTCCTGTGTCCTCAGTGTGGTAGTGCAGTTTCGAACCCATAACCTCCGGGTGCAAACCGTAGTCCTAGGCCAACTGAGCTAATCCAGCTTGACAAAACACCCTTATGTGGGCCTGCACGTACTATATTTTTTATAGGGACGGTTGGACCTGGGCTCTATGGGTTCATGTTAGACCTGACAATCATTATCTGGCCCTAACTTGGTCGACATTAGATCTGAATAGAACACGGCCCATTCACATCTCTACTGAGCCCACTTGGATCAATAATAACCATAAAACGTAAGAGACTGACTAAATCTTATTTGTGATTAGGTCCAATTGGAGGTAATTATCTTCAAGCTACATTAGAGAGTATATTCAGCCACACAGACTCAAGCAGGACATGCAGTTTAAAAACTTTTAGTCTGTCTGGTTGCAAAAACCTGGCCGAGATACCGAGCTTCCAAACTCACCAGTCTCTGCCTTTTGTGAACGAGTACTCACATCCAGACTCAACTTCCAAATGGATTCCAGTTTCTGAGTTTTGACCTCCCTGCCTTTTTTTTAACTGATTTGGTTTCCAGTCCGGGCTTAAATTCAATCCAAGGGTCTGGTAAGGCTGTGTCAACTCAAGCCGTATAAGGTCTATTATCATTTATCACGTATAAAGTGTTCACAGGAACTTGGGCATTAAATCTGGACCTTTCCTGCTAGGTCTTTACTGGGACCTAAACTTGACTGTTTTTTATTCTTCTTTTGGATTGGGTTAGATGGGTCTTGGGTGGGACATAACCCAATGGTAGAATGGTCCAGAGGATCTCAGAGTCTGAGCCTCTCTTGATCCGCTTAAGAGAAAGATACTATAATACATGCGCACTAGTGATGTTTTGCCCCAAAATAGTTGGGACAAGGATATGATGATGATGATGATGTTTCAGACATTTTCATGGTTAGGTCTTCAGAAGAAACTTTATCAGAGAAACTGCCAACCAGGCATGGTTGTGAGGAAAAGGTCAAGTTGGGTTTGTGGAAACACTATGGATGAGAATCCACTAGTTGCACAATCCACAACCAATGCCCATCTACCAGATGGGCCAGATCCATGGCTGAGTGAGTGAGATTCCTTTCGGCTGGGAGACAAAACCTGTCAATATATTTATACAGGATGTGGGCTTGGCCCACTAAGTGATTAAGTTCAGTTTATGGTCCAT
This sequence comes from Camphora micrantha, assembly GCA_003546025.1. Classification (NCBI taxonomy): domain Eukaryota; kingdom Viridiplantae; phylum Streptophyta; class Magnoliopsida; order Laurales; family Lauraceae; genus Camphora; species Camphora micrantha. The sequence continues at coordinate 5,757,235 of QPKB01000004.1, read as the reverse complement.
CATGAGCACATGCGCTCTTACATCAAATGAACTTGGCACACCGTTTTCTACATCTCTATCACTCAATTTGGACGTAAGCATTCACTCAGCCATAATAATCAGCACATGTATCCTTTGTATGAAGGCAAACTATGTTGGAGGCTTGAAAGGGAAGACAAGACCATAACAAGATTTTAAGAGGGAGATCAAAAAATTGAGTGATAGTATAATCATAGATTCCTTAATCAAGAAGTTTCAAACACTTAAATTTCTTTTTATATTAGATTATCCAATCACTAAGAGGCTACTCAATCTTTCTTCTCTCTTCTTGATTCAATCAACATAAGCAAACTCCTTAAATGTGGCATCCTGGAGTCTTGAAAGACAAGACAGAACAACATTTTATAAGGGAGATCAGGCAACTGAGTGTTTGGATAATCTAATCTTACTAAGCAGTGGTGAAATGTAAAGTTATAGCAAATCACGCAAATCAGCAATCCTTTTTCTATGCGGAACTCCACAAAGTGGCATTTTTTCCGGTAATTTTATTTGTGCAACATTTACACGAATAGACAAAGAAATCCATTTGCTCAATGAAATCAAAACATAACATCCAACAAAAGTAGATGAAGGAACAATGTTGTTCAAATAAATATCAAATTTCTCTTCATTTACAGGCAGCAAAGCTTAACAAAGGAACGGAGCCCTAGCATATTGCTAAAGACACGCATAGAGAATGAACCTTTAATAACTGCACTTGACTAATCCTTGTAATTGGAAAGTATTTAAAGAAGCTTGGGTTATCTTGCTTGTAATCTGTCCATATCATGTAGTCAGGCTGAAAATTCCATCATGTAAGCTGGCCTATGTAATGCATCTAAATCTTTACTGCCAAATCAATACTTGAATTATAATTTTATAGATAAAATGTTTATTCATCTTAAATATTTGTCTCTACTGATTGAAGCCAAGATCATGTAAGTACATGGGCGGAGTGGGGTCAATTGAAAGTTATATATCATAGTGGGGTCAATTGACCCTACTGAGATATGAAAAAACATTTAAAAAAAAAATTTATTTCATGAATTTAACTTATAGGAAGCTTTTGACCCCACTCAACTTAAGAGTTTCACCCCACATTAACTAACTTTACACTTTTTCTTTATTACTGTGGCAGTGAACAAAAGTCACTATAAAATACCCACCGCCTAAATTAATGGCCCAACTGTCTACCAAAAATTAAATAAAATTAATGGGCCCACATTACTGATAAGCACTCTAGCAACAAGTTTTTAAAACTTAAAAGAATTTGTGACATTGCTAGGAAATTAGTGGAGACAAAGAAGGATATAGTATACCAATTTGTTTATTTGCTTTTAAAATTGGCGTTGATTTTACCAGCAGAGCCTACCAAGGTAGAAAGACCTTTTTCAATAATGAAGTACGTAAATAACAGGTTGCGTAACCGAATAGGAGATCAATAGATGAATGATTGTTTGGTTACATATATTGAAAAATATGTGGTTGCTAGTGTTGATAATGAATCTATTATGTAACGATTTCAATACATGAAAACCTGTTGAGGGCAGTTGTAGGAGTTTATGTATTTGGATTTTGCTTTTTGATTAAGAACTATTAGTGACAATGTATTAAAATTTCTTTTTTTTTTTTTTTCAGAATTCAATACTACCTTTGTTAGATTATCATAAATAGATTATTTGAGAATTTTATACTATACTTGTCGAATTATCGAAAGTAGATGACAAATGTTGATAAAGGGAAAAATAAATTTATTCAATTTGCAGAAGATAAGTCTTTTGTTGACTTTACTGACTCGAATTTCTAGAGCCGCCACTCTGTAATACACCATAAAGATAGAAAGCAAAAGTAAACCATGGAGAAAAGAGCAGTTGGTCCATTAACTTATGTACCTCACTTGTGTGGGGGAAGTAGAGTCTTGTACATGGAGAACAGTTCAGATTTAGATAAGATTAAGTTAATAGTCCTTGTATTCCAATACCTCGATCATAAAATGTCATTGGATCAATGCTGAAACATGTATTCTACTTCACATGGTTTTCTTTCCAACCTGTCATTGGAGAAGGAAACAAATCATGGTCAGTTAGTAGTATCATAAAAGTAATTAAAAAGCTATAATCTTGTAAATTATTTGGATGTTCCCTAAACAATAAGAATTTTTAGTTGAACAATGCAAGATTCATAAGACAAAATTACGCAGGATAATTTTTTTTTTTTTAATGGTTCTTTCAACTCCAAATAGTTAACATTCCTCCAAAAGCACATTAAGACAACCCTCCATTTTTGTCCATCATTATCATAGCCTTAATCCATCTATCCTTGTATGCATAACCCTCCAATTCATTAAAATATTTAAATTAAATATAGCAATTTAGGGGTATTATCTACTGCCCTTATAAAAGGGAAAATAAGCATGTCAAAATGACATGCAGTAAGTGGGCCCCACGGTGGTGTAGGGAAAAAAGTTTGACATGCTTATCTGCATCACCGTGGGGCCCACTTACTGCCTGTCAAGACATGCTTATCTTCCCTTTTATAAGGGTAGTAGACCTAAACCACCATGGGGCCCACTTAGTGCATGTCATGTCAAATTCTTTTCCCTACACCACCGTGGGCCCACTTACTACGTCTTTGTGGTGGGCCACATGCTTCATCATTATCTGTCACTTGGACTTGGCCATGCAAACTGCGAAATTGAGGGCAGATTGCTAGACAGGTTGCATGAGTCACACACTTTCATGTCACCCCCTAACCAAATGCTTTCTACCATTCTTTTTCACTCCAAAATCCTAAAAAGAAAATTTTCTCTCGATGAAGGAGCTAGAGCAACTGCAATGGCAAATGCATATAAAAGAGAAGAAATGACTTGCTTAGTATTTTCTCTACTCCACTATGGGGCCCACTTGAAGAATTGACCTGCTTAATATTTTCTCTACGCTACTATAGGGCCAACTTGATCTGCTTAAAGTCACCTTTTTTAAAAGAGAAGAACACATGGAAGATTCTCTGCACACCCACCTTTGATCGGGCCCACGTAGATGCATTTAATGGATGCCATCCAAATGGATCCCATCAATTGATCGGGTTAAAGTCACATCTACTATCTACTGTCTACTACCCTTATAAAAGGGAAAAACTGTCCTACTTATTTTAGTTCTCTATACACCCCAGAAGGCATCACGTTGCATGCAACCTAAGATGTGGCTCGCTTGGTGAGGGGCATATGTATGGGTCCTTTGAATGATGAAAAAAGAGTGACCATGTGTCTTCAAACAAAACGTCAGAAGAGTGACATTTGAGCATTTACAGTTTGTAAGAGATATAAGTGTGTTTCCAAGAGGGCCCGATTTCATCTCGAAACATCAGCAGGATCAATTTTTTTCTTTTACAACATCTCTTCACTGACTTCATCCATTTTTTTTCATCTCCAACTATTAGTAAGATCATTTTTCCCTTCTTCTCCAACATTTCTCCACTGATTTTAATCTCTTTTTTTTTTTTTCATTTTTGGTGGTTCTTGTAGCGTGTTTTTTAAGACATTAGTTTGTATATTAATACTGGTAAAACCAGTTATAGTTCTAAGCGTTAATAGGCATATGATATTTTATTATTTCCATTTATTAGATTTTATTTATGTGAATATGATGATGGGCTCTCATAACATTGCAAAATTCCCATGGTACATAAAAAATCCTCTTTTTTTTTTTTTCAAGAACTTTACCACTTTGGAGTAAATGGCATTCGTATATTCACATGAACTGTTTGATTAAATGCCAGTGAGAGATTGAGAATGTAGTGATGTCATGGTGCTTTGATTCTTTCTCCTTGAGAGTATGATTTTTTTTTTTTTTTTTTGTGCAGATTTTGATGATTTTAACTTTAAACTGCCAAGAAGTTTTAGAGTTGAATATAAGGAGCTTGGATAGTTTCCATTATCTGAAAATGAAGCCTGAATTGATTCAGCTCTTGATTATACTATATTCCAGTTGTGAATTTTGGATTTGTAGGTTTCCTCTTGAAATTGCTCAAGGGAATGACATTCATGTAATTGCTTTTTTGACTGTGAGGGTTATTCAAGGGCAATCTTCATCAAAGAGTGTATCATGTATGTTAGATGTTCCTTCCACTGTTATGGGCCCACTAATCATGGGGCCTACTAAACTTTTTTTTTCAAAAAACTTAGTAAAGTAAATCTTGACCCATTGCTTGAAATTCATTCCATTACTTATTCTAATGAAAATGTTTAATATAGGTAACGACTTGAGACCTGAGTGCATAACAAGCTGAGCTCCAAGTTGGGGTCCGCTACTGGCCCCACCAGCAGGGGGTGTGTAGAGAATTTCATAAGCATGTCACTGCTTGGCTTTTATATATGGGTAATAGAAATGTGTGCCATTAAATCTATTAAAACAAAATGATACCTGAAAATGCAGCCATTCACAGTGAAGCAAACTAAAGTTACAAAACTAGAGATAAATTTGACACCCAAAAGAGGAGGATCAAAAAACCCAATTTTCATCTACATGATATAATTACATAAAACAATCAATTAACTTAGCAATAGAAGAACTAGGAAGAAACAAAAAATGACTGAAAAAATAGGCACCTGATAATATTGCAAGATCTTGTCTTGTTCATTAGAGCATTGAACTATTTAATGGAATATATGCTCTGTTTTTGTCCTCTTTTACTTTGCTTTGTTTATAGGGACTTATATTGTAGGTTTCATACAACTTGTTCATATGCACCAAAGAAATGACATATGTGAAATGGGTAAAAAAAATTGGCATATGTGGATTATCATGAGCAAGCCCTTACAAATGGTGTCTTTAGCATACAAAGGTGGACGAAGCATTGGGTAATGATTTATATGCTTCCTCATCAACAGCAAACAGTTAGTGTTTTGTATCTTTCTTTGAAGGCAATCTATGGCCTATGTATTTCTATGTAGGTTCTTCAATGAATTAATTAATGTTGCTCATCCAAAAAATAATAATGATGATCAAGAATATGTCCTTGCTCTCTATTCTTGAATATGTCGGGTTCTAATTGATACAATTTCCTTTATGGTTTTATCAAATGCTGACATGAATTTCATTCCTATTTTTAAATGGTTGTAAAAGGCATTGTTCAAAATAGGAATTTGAACCAGAGATGTTGTTTTTATCATTTTTTAAATCAATTTGATAAAATGGAGATTATTTAGTTTTATGTGATTTCAAATTGCATAATTTCTAAAATGTATTGGTTTGACAAATGCAAGGTTTAGATGGGAGGATTCTTAAATAATGATGGATGTTTGTATGCTCTTAGTGAGGTATGTCTCCACCATTAAAATAAGGGTATGTTTGTCTCTCATAGCTATTTCTTATTTTTTTATATAAAACTTTTACATTTCTGTTTTGGGCACAAGAAAAGCTTTTCTTTTTATAAAAAAGTTTCGCATGGCCTCAAGGCATGTATTAGCAAAAGAATGTGGATGATAAGACTATGAGGAACCTAATTCTAAAATCTAGAGCCCGTGGTTGATCTTGAAGAACACCCCATATGCTTTCTGATCAGTAATTTGCATATCTCTACTTCATAATTTAGTTTGATGTTTTTGTATTTGGATTTCTAAGTTTTAAGTTCTTGAATCTAGGATCTTGTAGTTATTTGGAAAATTTGTTTATCTAAAGCATTTGAGAAAAGCTAATATTTCTATAGTGTTTGTATTTTTGGCCTCCGTTCTTTCCTCTTTTTCCTTCAATTCTCATTTTTGTTCTTGTTTCAGGTGAGAATTTTTCACCATGGATAACTGGTTTCTTGCAGTTTCCACCAGCTTTAGGATCGGCATATGCTTCAAATGCGAAATTCCCACTCTGACCTACCGTGCTTAAATTTATGTTCCAAAACACTCAAAAGGGACATACAACCATCCGTTTTGATAAAATATCCATAATGTTTGTAAATTCTTTTTAATGTGGTATGGTGTGGAAATGACAATGGGATTTTCTTTTGGTGTTTTTTATGCCATCACTCAACAATGATAATGGTTAAGGTTGCAAAGGGTGGAAAAGTTCCAACTGACCGAATATGCTTATGTGCTTGAATCTCTGTTCCAAAACACTCAAATGAATAAATAATCATCAATTTAGATAAAACATTCAAAATGCCTTTTGTTTTGGTGTACATCCAAATTCTACGCACCCTCAGTAGTTGTTTTTGGATTCAAATGAATTGAGTGGAGTTAGCTGGAATGTTTCAGATTCTTTTTTTTTTTTTTTTAGATTGTCAATTTGGTGAAAGGTTGGTTTTATAGTAGAATTTTGTATATTCTTTTATTTCAATATTATTAGAAATGTTAAATTATGCGGTGATTTTCTTTGTTATTTTCTTCCAGCTTGTTGAGTAGATATTCTTGGATAATTATGTTGAAAATGCTTTGATATATGTTTTCTCCTTTTTCTTCTTTAAGCATCATCCAAGTGTCAATTGCTTACTATGGTGCATGAAAGGGATATGTAGGTGTATGCTCTTTTTTATTTCTTTTCCATTTACTTTGGATAAGGAAATTTAATCCGGCTATATTGTTGTGCTTTAATGCAATACTACTTGCAGACTGTTTTCTGCAGATGAAGCCTCCTCATTCTACTCGTCCTACACAATGTTTTTTTTTTTTTTTTCATTTTAAGTTTTTAATGAAGAATTTTCTTTGGCTCGTATATATGTTCTGTTCCTTTTTCTGGTGGGTTGGATATTAGTTGTTGCTATGCTGTTTTGAATTTAATTGCCCCTTCTGCAAAACCTTCAATTATGCAGTCGAATATCAAAGTATTAGGACATAATTTATAGGAAATAAGCAAAGAACAAATCGTAAGATTTTACTTCACCTTAAGTTATTTCCACTCAAGTATTAGGAGAAAGCTTCCAAATGTTGCAGAAATAAAACCAAGGTTTCTGGGTTTTTTTTTTTTTTAAATGATGTTTCTACTGTGTTCAGGAAGAACAAATGTTTATAGAAGTGAAAATAAGGATGCGACACTAAGAGCTTCACAATGAAGAAGAAAGAATGCAGATAAGACAAGACAAGTTCTTCAGGCAGAATAATGGCTTTAGGCGAAGTTGAATATTAAGACATGTCCTGTAGTTGCCATTATGATATGATTGTTATCAATTTTTTTCTTGATTGTAACTATTGATCTCATCCACTTTATAGTTCCATCTTTTAATTTATCAGCACAAACTGACGAGATCACCCATTCTCAAGACTTGAATCCTATGCCCGGAGATGGGTATCCTTCGCATTCAACACAAAGTAGGTTTATAAAAAATCCAGTTGTGTTTCTATTCATTTATTGATCAGTGATATGTTGTCTTAAGGTATCTTGTGTTTCAATTAGCTTTTTATTATCATTACTATGAATTCATGTTTTAAGCCCTTTGTTTGTTTAGATTATCTTAATTGTAATACTGTGTTCTATGCGCGTGCCTTGCTCGTGCAGGGCAAACTAGTTTTACAAAAGAGAAGAACACATGGCAGATACTCTACACACCCATCCTTGATGGGGCCCACTTGGATGCATCTAATGCAGGCATGCCATCAAATGGATCCCAGATTGATAAACAACAATGCACATGGGCCAATTATACTAAGAAATCACTTGCTTAATATTCTCTCTACACCACTACGGGGCCCACTTGAAATGACCTGCTTAATATTTCTTCTACACCACTATGGCGCCCACTTGATCTGCTTAAAGTCACCTTTTATGAAAGATGAAAGAGAAGAACACATGGCAGATTCTCTACACACCCACCCCTAATGGGGCCTACTTAGATGCATCTAATGCATGCCATTCAAATGGATCCCATCAATTGGTCTGCTTAAAGTCAGCTTTTATAAAAGAGAAGAAGATGAGGCAGACACTCTACACACCCACCCCTGATGGGGCCCACTTAGATGCATCTAATGCATGCCATTAATTGGATCTCAAATTGATAAACAACAATACATAGGGCCCACTTATACTAAGAAATGACCCACTTAATATTTTCTATATACCACTACGGGGCCCACTTGAAGAAATGACCTGCTTAATATTTTATCTACAACACTATGGGGCCCACTGGATCTTCTTAAAGTCACGTTTTATAAAATAGAAAAACACATGATAGATTCTCTACACACCCACCCCCGATGGGGCCCACTTAGATGCATCTAATGCATGCCATCCTATGGTTCCGAGATTGATAAACAACAATGCATAGGACCCACTTATACCCTTATAAAGGGAAAGAAGTGACCTGCTTTTTTCTCTACGCCATTATGGGGCCCACTTACACCCTCACTTGATGGGGCCCATTTAGATGCATCTAATGCATATTGTCCAAATGGATGGCAGAATCATAAACAACAATGCATAGGGTCCACTTACATGCAATAGCTCGATTTTTCCTTTCAATGTCTGGATTGTTCCTCTCTACATCGTCGGTTGAATGAATAAACGAGAAGCTCTTTGTAGGAAAAAAAAAAAAAAAAGACTTCTTCGTCTGATCATCTCTCTCTCTCTCTGTCACCATCTTCCATCTCCGTCACTATCGCCCATCTCCATCCCTCTCGTGACCAAACCTAAGAAAACATATGGTAAACAAAACCCTACCCGACTACCCTTCTTCCTCCCCTCCTTCACCACAACAGATATCCTTCTTCATCAACCTTCGAAAGACCTAAAATCTCGTCTGATAAAATTTCTCATTTTATCTCTATTGTATCTTTTTCCATTTCCTCACAAATTTCTCTCATAGCTGTTGAGTTTTATTTTGAGTTGTTCGGTGGAATGAATCTTGGGCATCAAATTTCCAACTCGCCCAGAGATCTCTATACTCATACAACATTCATCTTTTTCTTTTCTTTTCTTTTCTTTTTTTTTTTGGGTTTCATGATTTAACCTTTGGAATTAATTTTGTTTAGAAATGGTGATTTAGTTTTTTACTTTGGAATTTGCATGTTTTCATTCCACCTACTTGATAAAAACAAACATTTTCTCAAGTCTGAATAAATACTATAGTTTCTACATGATGAGATATTTGAGCATCAAAGGTCGAATCTATTAGGTATCACCAAATGATTTCTTCTATATGTAAATAGAATATTGGTAACTCTTCCTATGCACACCGTTGTTACATGAGTATTTTAACTTAAGCAGCAACACAAGGTTTTGACCCCATTGAGCTTCTTTCAAGTCCCTAAAGCCAAGAGTAGCTACAAGTCAATATCTTGTCTTGTCTCACATCTTGAACTGGAACTTGAGTTAGTGTAATTTTTGGTGATGGAGATGGTTTTTATGCACCAGTCTATTCGAGGTTCATGAAGAAAGAAGTTCACACTTCATAGTGCATATTCATTTTAGGATGTACATGATCATCGCTATTGACCTTTTCTTTTTACTTTTTAAATTATTAAGCATGATTAAATTTAAAGTGGATAGATGCATGCTCAACAATATAAGACACATTGAGCAGGTTCTAAGGTGCTTATATGGAAGTAGCTACTATACGGGATTTGCAATATGAGTATGCTTAATCCCAGAATTTTTAGTTTGAAAGATTCCTTGAACTCTCCATATGTTATTTAGTATGCATTTATAAATGGTATGATCTAAGCTTTGCGGCAGTGATTTTCACTTCGATCTCTGGGAGGATTAGACTAGTTAATTTTAATCCGTCATCGGCATGGAGACTTTACTTTTTGTAGTATTTATGTGTTTACGCGTGATTGGTAATTTAGATATAATTGCCAGGGTTTCACTAGTGTAAGTAAAGCCTTACAAGTTCACGTCCACTTAATAGGATAGATGTTACATCATCCAACCTTCTTAAAAAACTCTCAGCACAATTTTTTTAGACATGAGAAAGACAAATGAGAAATAGCACTATTTACTTTAAATAAATGTACGTATTTCCAAGTGAGATATTGCATCATTAAAAGCAAACCTAGATCCATATATCTCACATACTAGATAAATGATAAGCCCAAAATCGTCTTACCCAATCTAGGCTTGTCAATTGAGCTCGTTGAAATGGGCACCTGCCTGGCTTAAGTCCGAAAATATAAGGCTTTTAGAAAACTTCTGAGCCCAACTTGGGCAATGATTTTAAAGCCCGATGAAAATGGGATTGGAAATGGGTAGAACAAACCCAGCCTATCCAGGTCCGGCCGCAAAGAAAATTTATTACTTTTTCATAAATTTACCAAAACTGCCCCCACTAATAGCAAAAGATGGCTAATTAGGAGGGGCGGTTTCGTGACTTCACCCCTCATAATCTTTTGTAAATTCTGTTTGTTTTTTTATTTAAAGTCTCATTGATGGCCTTTCGCTTTCTTTTCTTGTTTGTAATGTTCCCTTTGTTGCCTTTGTCATAGTTGTTTTTCCTTGCCCATTTGGAAATTGTACTTGTCAAGTAAAGTAAAGTCAAGTAAAGTTAAGCATCAAATAAAAAAGTATTTTAATTCAAGACTCCCTCCATCTTTTAAAAAAAAAAGTAAAAAAGCAACACGTTTATTCACTCAAAGACAAAAAAAAAAAAAAAAAACTCCATTTCTTCAAACAAAAAGTCAAAAATATTCCATCACAAACAACTAAAAATAAAATACTATTATAACTCACTTATATTTTATTTCACTTTACTTCACTTCACTATATTTTAAAAGTAAAATTACCAAACGGTAATGATGTTATACTTTTTGAAAAAAAAAACACATAGGTCGTGGTGGCTGGTAGTAGTGCAATTAGTTATGTTATTATTTTTTTTTTTCCTCTCGGGTGGCCCATCGGCCAAGATATGGGAAATAAAGGGCTCCTACCAAGGTTTGAAACCTGGTAGAAGCTACCTTATCACAAGGCCAGACCTCTATGCCTTCATAGGTCGTATTCCCAAGTAATCACAGATCCATTTACATCTCTACTTCTCACAAAATTAAAATGGAAATCCTCATGGGGAGGAATTTCACGCTGCACCAACGGACAATCAAGAGGTCCTGAGGAGTTGGTTGTCTACAAATTACACAGAAAGAACAAAGTAGTACGAAAAGAAAAAAAAAAAAACAGAGGAGCCCCGTTCCAACGCAGACGCGCGATGTAAGCATTCGAGAAATTTGTCGCCGTAGATCTCGTTGGGCCTTTGAACGAGGTTCATGCTTGCAACCGATAACTCTTGTCCACTTCCATCCCCCACGGCCCCTTGTCACACGAGCCGCTGCTGTTACATCTAACATTCCACATAACCACACACACAAACAACAACAGTATAATAAATGGTCTTCTTTCCTTCCTCAAATCCCACCACATCCAATTTCCATACTCCAAAACGCCTCACTCACTCTCTCTCTCTCTCTCTCTCTCTCTCTATATATATATATATATATAACCCCTGAAATAAAAACCACCACCTATTCGACTTTCCTCACTTGATTTGCATGCTTCTCCTCCCCACCACCTCCAAAACCTGTTTTATATGGCCGTTGAAGCTCACCACCTCCACCTCTTCTCTCCCCAATCCACTAATATTCGGTATTAATTCCTTCCTCTCTTTTTTCTTTCCTTTCCATTACTCCCTTCTCTCCTTCTTCTTGGGTTTTCTCTTCTCCTCTCTCTCTTCTAATGTCTTTTTGTTTTTTTGGCAGAGAAAGCTTCCACAGCATAGAAGATAAGGCCAGTTTCTACAACACCCAAATGGGTTTTCGCATCGACGACGATCTTTTTCCTTTCTACACTTGTCCCATTGCCGATTCTCTCCTGGGTATCACCACCACAAACAACGCAGCTGATAGTGACCTAACCTGCAATTTCTCCACCACCCCACATAAACGAATGAGAGAATTCAACAGCAACTCTCATATAAAGAAAGAACAAAGCTCTATCCTCTCCTCCGATCCCCTGTTCTCTTTCCTAGGCGAAGATATCTCCCTCCAAATACAACACCAACACTCAGAAACCGACCGCTTCATCTCCCAACACGTAATTTCCAATCTCCCCTGCTTGTTTCCTTCAAAGTTTCAATCTTTTTCGCATTGTCTCTTCATGGGTCATTCATTTTTCTTATTCTTTTTTTCAATTTTTTCCAGATGGAGAAGATGAGAATGGATATAGCAGAGAGTAGGCAGAGAAATGCGAAGAGGATTTACGCAGCTGTAGAGCAAGGGATGACGAAGAGACTGAAGGCAAAGGAAGATGAAATCCAGAAGATGGGGAGATTGAACTGGGCATTGGAAGAGAGGGTGAAGAGCCTATGTATCGAAAATCAGATATGGCGCGACCTGGCTCGGACCAATGAGGCCACGGCCAACGCTCTGCGGACCAACCTCGAACAGGTGCCGGCTCGGGTTAGCAACGAGCAGCCGCGGTGTGAGTTAGCAGAGGACGCTGAGTCGTGCTGCGATAGAAGCGACGAAGACGGGAGGCGCAAGGAGGTTAAGGATAAGAAGAGGAGTTGTAGGAATTGTGAGAAGGAAGAGCCATGTGTTCTGTTGCTGCCGTGCAGGCATCTCTGCCTCTGTAACAAATGTGGTTCGAGGCTTAATACATGCCCTGTATGTAAGGTGAACAAGAGCGGTAGTGTCCATGTTAACATCTCATGATCTGAAATCAGTATCTAACCCAACAACAACAACAACAACAACAACAACAATTTTTTTTTTTTTTTTGAAAGAGTGCACTAATTTGTAATTACTGTGAAGTTTCCTTGATAAATTTTGTAGGACTTTTGTTTGTTTAATAATGGTTAACAGTTGAATAGAATTGATTAATGTGGGCTCAATGGCGAATACAAGATCTTTCAATGTATTTGATGAGTATTGTTACTATTCTTCTAGAGGATTGGAGTTTTTTTAGGTGGGTTGTTTACCTTTTTTTTTACCCTAAGTTATAGAGTTATTTTCCATTGTGGCTATCTCTATGTTTTACTCGCTGCCTGGAACAGAAGAAATGGTTTTATCTACGATGGGGAAGTAACAAAGTTGTATGTTAAAAGCGTTTTGTTTTGTTGCTAATATGTCATGGTCTCGAACACACAGTTTCGAACGTTCATCCGTAGTCTATTTTGACCCTCTTTTTCTTGTTGTCCTTTTGCCTTTGTACTATGCGGCATCTTTGTTTCAAAAATATGTATTATGTCAATTACATATGCATTTGAAGCATATGTAATGAATACATAATCTATTTGTAATCAAATTATCAGTTTTTAATCCTTTGTTCAATATTTGTAACAATTAGCCGTCTACACAAACAAAATATAAAAAACTTGTCAAATCCTGCAGTAAAACAGCCACCTAATTCCTTCTAAATTCAAATTATCGTCAATTGCATGAAGTGGGCCCTGCATTTCTCCCAAAATTCTAATCTTTCTGTTCTCGTTAACCTTCTTGAATTGGATCCTTTCAATACAAGAAGTTTTGGGCTACTTCAATTTGACTTCGATCCAAGTAGGTTCTAACCCTTTATTTGAGGCTTTGATTCAGTCTACTCCACATTGCAATATCATCATTCTACTCTACTACTTTCAACATATGAGACACTGGAATTAGTGTTTGAACTGGGGGATGAAATAGATCAAATACAATCTCTTGTCTTTTGATCGAAATGCAAACGATACAAATTCTCATCATCCAGACCAATCACAAGAATTGGGTCCATGGCACATTCAGAGAGGCCCAACGAAATGACCGGCTAATCCCATAAAACCAACATATACAATCAGTTGGGCTAAAACTAGAGTTCCTCACACCAATTCATGCAAACAAATCAAATACACCACAAGCACAGGGGGAAAAAAAATCTTTCTGGCTCCTCAGAAGCACGCATCCAAAACGCAACAGCAGCACAGAGCAGCACAACTGCAATCCAAAAGAAACAGAAGATAGTTAGCAAAAGGTCAGAGAGGAACCAACGGTGGATAGTCCCATCATTGTCCTATCGTGGAGATCAGTGGTGGGGATCACACTTCCTTTGCAGGATCCAACGGCAATCAATGCACCATAAACCGCATTGGCGGACCTAAGTGTATTGGGGGCTGAAGCCCCCTCCAAAATTGGAAAATACCTACAAGGTCCTAAAGGCACTTATGTCTTAGCCCCCACTTAAAATTAACCAAAGACCCCACTACCATTTCCCAACTCCAAAAACCCACTACTTTTTACCAACTCCAAAAACCCAAATCATCAGTTTACACGATGGCTGATGGGGCACACATTGGATATCACAACCATATCCAATTGTTATCCATTTTTTTTCTTTCTTATGATTATAAACCAATTTGGGGGGGGGGGGGGGTTGAATTCATGTGCATCCATCCCTCGCCATATGAAGAGGGACAAACTAAATAAGGCCCACCTAGAGCCCCGTTGATCATGGGACTTGGGGGATGGAAAGAGACATCTTGGATGGGCTCATATATCAAGCTCGGAGTCAATCCCATGCCTCTCTAACTTCTTCATCCGTTGCCCATAAATCTCACGTCTTTATATTAAAGGAAGAAAACTGACCCTTGATCCAACGGCTCAATCTATTCGGATTAGTGAAAATTCAATGGATCCAATATAATTTAGGGAGTCCCATGTGTTCAGATGGTTCAGATATATCATAAAGTTGGTCCCTCTATGTTGTCCCTGACCGTGCACATGAATATTTCCCCATTTTGTTAATAATATCAATACTTGGTATATCTTTCACTCTTTCTCGTCTTTTTGTCAAAACCAAATCTATTACTAAATCAATGAAACTAGATTTATTATTAAATCAATCACTTTTATTTATAAAAGTGATTTCATAATAGGAATTATGGTTTTAAACACAGCTAGCCCAATTGACCTAACTATTAGTACTTCCGAGTTTAGCCTCATTCACATATTATAGCTAAAGAGTTACACAAATTAAAAAAAAAATAAAATAAAATTTACCAATTCATGATTTAGTCAAGGAGGACATTTATGTCCCTTGCCCTGCTTAACTAGCTTAAAGCTCCTCATTTGATGGCCATCCAATATGAAGATGTGTTTAATTTTTTTTCTTCATATTTTCTTTTAATTAATTTTGAAATCTAGAATAACATCGATTTTACATTGAGCTCCATTGAAAAAGTACTACTTGTGTGAAAGTCTAAATTAGTGGACATGAGAAGGGTGCAACATGTTCGATCAAATTTTTGGCAAACTTAAAATTGACAAAAACCTAAGTTCAACCTGGCCTAACTAATGTTCCCAAATGGCTAACATGAACCTAACCTAAACCGAACAAGAATTGAATTTGTTTCGATTTTTAGGCAACAACCAAAACCTAAATCTGTTAACCTAAGTTTAAAACTTGATTAGTTTGGGCCAATGGAGGTTAGTTTAGGCTCAACCAAAGTTTGGCAAATGTGTACTTAGTGCAAGAGTGATAAAGATTATCTCTTAATTAAATGAAATATATTTTCTCTTTTGTCATAGTTAACGTGAAGAAAGTATAACAAAATCGTGATTAACTTTTTGAAGTGACCATGGTTAGCCCCCCTCAAGCAAAAATCCTAAATCCGCCACTGCATAAACCGATTGGTGGAGTTTATAAATGCTAAATGAAAGCAAAATTCAACCATCCTTACCATCCTTTCCAGAACCCATCACCTCTGGACTTTGTTTCTACAGGTGGAGGTGCCTGCTGTTCGGGCCCAGGACCATCTTTTGTCGGATAGCCGGCTGGTGGTGGCGCTGCGTAGGCTGGTGGAGGGTAGCCTTGGGCAGGTGGTGGATAGACTGATAAAAAGAATCACTAATAATAATCAGATTTGAACAAAAACCTATCAAGATTTACATTCTATGGGAAAATCTTAAGAAAAAAAAAAAACCATAATTTGTTGTTACAAATCATTTGGTTTGCTTGCTATTGGATTAAGCAGTTGGTTACACATCAAAATTACTAAAGTAACCTTTAACCCCATTTTTTTCCTAGATTAGGTTGTGAAGTAGAATCTAAATTACAGTTTGTGACATAAAATTAAGAGCTCTGATAATCTCCATACATGAAATTCTCCATTTGTTTTATAAACTACCCAAGCATCCATAAAATGAAAAGAACTTGCAAGCAAAGTGAATTCAATTACCAGGAGGAGGTGGACCTTGGGGTTGTTGCTCATAGTTACTCATCTTTCCTGGACGATTTGATTGTGAGTTATGGAAAGGACTACAATAAAAGAAAAAAACTTAAGATATGGGGGTCTTGTGTTTTCAGGAGAATATAAGATATAGAGGTGAGGGAGAAGGTGGAGAAGTTGAGGATTAGGTTGAAGATGATATATAGATGATGAGCTGATGAGGTATCTGATCTTATGGATGTGGGGTAGGTTATATATGCTTAATAAATACAATATGAGACGTGTGGGGCAGGTCGGCTATACCCTTATTGGCGTTGAAGAAGACTATCAGGTGCGAAGCAACTAGTTTATGCTTGGAACTATATTATATAGAGCCGTGCTACAAAGCCCGGAATTTTTGTCAGGCTCCCATGGGAGCCGTGCCAGAGCCCGGGACAAAATTCCCGGGGCTCCGTAGACTTTTTGTATTATAATATAATAGGAATATGTTCCTTATCTTATTTAAACTTTCTGCCACTGATTGATGAAGACGCGTGAGAGATGCCGCTGTCGTTTTTTGAATTGAAAAAACGTGTCATCAAAGTATAAAATTGCTAACAAGGGAGACGTGTGGAAAGAGGAAGGTGACCCACCTAAAATAAGATATGGATTCCAGTCTGGCAACTTCATTTTCTACTCTTTTAATGGCTTTGTATACAGCAATATATATTGTGATTCAATTTTATTGGCAAATGAGTTTCATGATCAATGTCAAATTAAGATCACTTGGGTATGTGAAGGGGAAGGAGTGATCATCGCTTGGCCATCCTGTATAATGACACATGTATTTCCTTTCGACTTGAATGAATGTTGTTTTACCAAAAAAAAGAAAAAAAAAACTTGTATGAATTTTTGGAAATATGCAGTCGACATTTTCGAAAAAGCTCTTAATCTACTGGATTGAGTAGCAATGGACCACAATGTGACATGAATATGATTGTTGTTGGCCACAGGCTAGAACCATGTGGAGAAACATGATGGCTCCCGTAGAAGTGTTTATCATTTGGTTAGAAGCTACTGTTGTGAACATAAATGTGCAAGAATTGGCTAGTATATTAAATCAAATTACAAATAAAAAGAATAACCAAGAAACTCATAGGCTGCAAAAAAAATAAAACAAAATAAAAAAAAAATTACTTTCAGTCTTTCACTAGAAATGAAGAGATTATTGGGCATTACCAACTATCCAATTTACAGCTACTAAATGGATGGCTAGCTGATTAAGAAGAAGTTTTTTTGCCTCATGACCTCTACACCAACCTTTCTTCTTTTAGTTGCTAAATTTGTAGTTTCTGTTATTTTACATGGATCAAAGTGCCCATCTTGCCTTCATCTATGTAATGGTTTGTGAACATTAGTGAGATTCATCCACTGATTAAAAAGGATTGCGCCTGGATGGGATCGTTTTGGATTAGGATAACATGGGGAGAGAACAGAGGTGGTGTCTACTTTCCCACAGTTCAAATTTAAAACTTTTTTCAAGTTTTCTCTTCTTCTTTCTACACCTGTTTTCTTCTCGTCCTAATCACTTCTTTCAACCCTTTACACCTATTCCAAAACTTTGATGCCTAATTCACAGGAACAAGAGCAGCGTGCATCACCGGCCTCCACCAAGAATTGGGATGTCAATGGGCTGGCTCAGGACCAGGCTGAGGTGTACCCAAACCAGCTCATTTACAATCAGGGCTACAAAAATTAGGCTCCGGGCCAGCCTGCCCCCACAAGTCTAGATGTCAAATCCAAGCTCAAACCTTGCAAAAAATGTCAAGTCCAGGCTCGGTTCACTAGTTTTAACTTGTAAACATCAATAAAGAAGTTCTTAAATTAAATGATGGTGTGTTTGTACATCTTATCTATTCAAATATCCTTATTGATATGATTGATATCATGTATTGTCTCTATTGAATTCATATGGAGAGATAAAGAAGGATCTCGTGCATACAGTAGATAATTCCCTCCCTTGCACACTGCCGCGACTCTTGTTGTGCAAGGTTTTGATACCCAATTGAGCTACCACTTATCTTAAAACTAATTGGTGACGGAAAACCGCACTACAATAGTTTTATGATGAGGGCAAGCGCTCGACCATAATTATGACCGCTCAAGAGTGAAGGTGGACGTTAACCTCAACAAATATGATGCCAATCCCAGTAACATGGATTTTGCTCCATCCCATAAGCTACTCTACTGCATGAAGTGGTTGTGGAATGAATTTTCTTCAATGCAGTAATTGCGCACAACAGAGGGAGAAGCAGACGAACTCTTTCTGAGGTTTTGTATTTCAATACATAATGAGTGTTCCATGAAGAACGATGATAGATCTTCACTTTTCAAAATGTGACATTTAACTTGCAAATATTTGGGTGTTGATGAAAGTAGTTTGTGCAAACAGCACTCCATCTCTCCATCTCCTAAGTTCAACCCTCGATCCCCTTAAAAGTTCAACGTTTAGCTGTCTAAATTGAAGTGTTATATGTAAGCCTTCAACCCTCTACCCATACTCTTCTTGTTGTTCTTCTTCTTTCTTTTCTTCTTCTTTTTTCAGTTGTTTGCTCTCTTTGTTCTTTATTATTTTTCTGTTATATGTAGGAATATCGTCTATATTTTTTCCATTTCTTGAAAAGAAGGGGCATCACTTACTGATACCTTTCACTTTCATTGATTTCGATTTTCAAGCAGTCCATGAGTTTTTCATTATTTATATTGCCTCTTTTCTGTTACACTCCACACTTTAGGAATGGAGAGCATGATGATCAAAGATTAGTCTATGGGTTAGATGGTTGCTAATTGCTATAGACAAAAGGATTTTCAAAAGATTTGGGGGTTAGTTGAAGTTAGCATTGATAAATAATAACATAGATCCACCCATCCTGGAGTTGGTGGAGTGAATAAGGTGTATGTTTGCCCGTCTCGTTTTCGAAACCACTCCAACTCTGTCCGATGTGTATTTTGTATGGGTTTAGCAGGTGCCATCCGAGGAATCAGTCTTGTCAGATCAAAGACCTAAGGATAACCATATCCATATAAGAAAAAGAAAATAATAGCATAGATCTACATCTTCTGCCACGGTCACTGCCGCAATATTTCTCTTCATACGCATTGAGAGTCAGTGAGACACATTAGCCTATTATCTAGGACTTTAAGAACTAGTCATCTATTAAGAAAAAAAGGTGCTCCTACGGTACTGGATTTTTAATACGAGGCCATAGAGTAAACAGCCAGATTTAAAAATTTGCACTTCTCTCGTTCTCGGATTAAATAACTTTCTATATGACTTGCATAGGGCGTTGAAAACTTGATATGGTTCAAGCAATGAGGCGTTATTATGAGTTAAGGAATGAGCCATCGATTCTACCACAAAAAAGAAAGGGCATTAGTCATGAAATGGTGAGGTGGCCTTTGGCCTCTTCATTGTAGCTTTGAAATTGTGGGGACCGGGGAAGCTTCCTTCCTTGGAATGGCTGCTTCACATCTTCTTTTTGACCCTATATCGCCTCCTTCTTTGTTTCTTTCTCTTTCTTTTCTCTCGTTTCCTCCCACTCTCTCTTGTTGCTATTGTCTTTCCAATTTTCCATTCTAAGGCAGACTACATTTTCTTTTGGGGGCCTTTTATATTCCTCTTTAACGTATAAGAGAATTCCCGAATTTTATATATATATATATATATATAACACGCAAATAAAATATTACAAATAATATAAGTGTTCTATAGCGATGAATTTCATGGTAGGCCAGCTTCTATTAAAGTGAAATTTCATTAAAGCTGATAGACAAATGTGGCTTTTATGTTTTGTGATTTAGATTTTTAATAAAGGAGCTCCATTGATGAGCTTCTAGGGGTGTTCAGAGGCTGGGCCCGACTTTATAAACATTGGTCAAGGCTCGACACGAGCCATAAAAGTTAGGCCCGAGCCTGCCCATTTTATCAATCGGGCCAGACTGAATTGGGCTTTTCATTACTTTTGTGGGCATTATAGTACTAATTAAATTAAATTACATGCATTTCTTACACAAACTGGGCCAGGCTGGACTACGGGCCCTAATTACATACCCGACCCCGGTCCAAAGCAGGCTAGGCCTGGATCGGGCTCGGGCTGGCCCAGCCCATGAGCATCCCCATGAGCTTCGCCAACTTCTCCATAAGCCTACGCCTGAGAGGATCGAGGCCCCCTTAACATGGATATGATGGACTTGGTAATGATACCCAGTGGACTGCATCGAGAATGTTGGTGTATGTACGTGGTTCGAATTATCCCACCAAGTGAACCATGCATGTTCTAATGTGCCAAGTGATGGGCCACAACCATAATTGTGGCAAATGGCATCTTTACAGATATAAAACCTTGTTCATACCCATTGATTATTAATACAATTCAATTTAGCTAGGAGGTTCAAATACGATTTACTACTTCCCAGCATAAATATATACCTCAACATTTAGCAATAAGATTATTCTAATTCTACCTTTATGAAGATAGAAATCACACTTTCAGATGGATTTCCAAAATGATATATTGATATACTACCCTACAATCTGTGGTGTGGATCCCAGCTAATCAGATCGAGGCTCACTTCTCCGTGACTGCCAATTTGAAATTGATCTACATAACTTTCGTTCAAGCCGGAATCAATTCATCAATGAATTCCAATATTAATCGTCCTGAATTGGAATCGGAATTTTGTTCTAATAGAATGGGGAAGGATCAGAACATGGGCCAAAAGATATCTCAGGCTTGAATATCATATCTAAAACCTGTCCCACTCGCGAATTAAAACAGAATGGCTACACCTACTTGATCAATTCAAAAATATGAATTCTCTTGTGAATATTTTTGTCACTGTACTTCTATAGTCTCATCCTTCCCTAAACTTTGCGAGTTTTTATTATTTATTTCAAGCTAAGAAAAGAGTGCTGTGTTAGGTGGGTTGATGACCAATGTCAAGTTTTTGTCATAACTTAAACATGAATTCAGGAAACGATATTCCATGATCATGCTAGGGATAATGATAGATCTGAGTGAAGAAACTAAATGCTGAATTCTAATTAGTAAACAACATTATATGGTCATGCTAGGGCTTAAGATTGATCAAAATGAAGAAACCAAATTCATTTAGCCAACCCAATATAATTGGGAAAGGGCTTTAATGATATATCCTCATCCTTTCCCTAACAATTCAAGGTCATTCACATCAAACAAACCACACAATATCAACCATGAACTATGGACACACAGAGAGAGAGAGAGAGAGAGAGAAAATACATTATTTTGATTAGGAAACATAAGAACCTTTTAAGTCAACAAACTCTCAAACTGCCTCTTTTATTACATTGAGTCCCTAAAAATCAGATCGACAAGCAGAAATTGAAGTAAACAACCAAAACGTGGAAAATATTAGGAGGACATGTGTCTAGGAAATTGAAACTTTCTTTCCTTTTTTAGTATAGCTATGGGATTATGAGATGGCTAGACGATGAGCTTATCGTATAAAAGAGAGCTTGAGAGGCCTAAGGAGCCTTTGTGGGTCTAATCTTAACTCCTCCAAGAATCATGCTTCCCTTCCACCATTCACTCTCAGTCTCATACATGCCAAAGTGCACTGCTCCATGATGGCCCGAAGGCACCATGAACTTGCCACCTCGAATCTCATGCCAATTATCACTCACTTTCCTGTAATGCTCTAGTATTTCGGCATGCACCGTTTCCTTCCCATCTGAGGTCATAACCTTGAACTTGATAGGTGAAGAATGCCAACCAAATGCATCCACCTTAAACTTCAACAAATAAACAATCTCATGTTCTCCAGTGCTTTTGAAACGACTAAAATCCAACTTCCCAGTCACTTCAATCCAGTTCACTTGAAGGAGCTCTGCACCAACAGAGAAACTTCACAAAAACAGCAGCAGAAAACAGAGTCTCATTAGAAGGGTTATTTACCCAGAGAGAGAGAGAGAGAGAGAGAGAGAGAGAGAGAGATTATTGGGAGGTTTAGATGAGAAGTGGCTTTCCTTACTTGATTTCATTGTGAGGGAGAGAAGTCCATTGCCAGTAACGGTTATCGTTACCCCATATGATGTTTAGAGCCTTTGCTGAGATGCAGATTTCATTATTTTGCTCATTGATTTCATGATCCTATTAGATAAATTGAATTGTCTTGTTAATTGAAACAAACCCAACACACTCAAGGGCCATAGCACAAACATGGATCGTAAAAAATTCTACTCTTATGATGAAGATGTTTAGCTTACACTGGTATGGGCTGTCCAGTGAGGGCTGGAAATCTTCTCTTGGCTCATGTTGCTCAGGTGTTGCAGTTTTGGTAATACGGAATGATTTGAAACACGACCAACTTCAGGAGACTGAATTTCACGTTTCACTTAAATCATTCTCCGAAGCTCTCCCCACATATATATATATATATATATATATATATACACAGAGACAGTTTACTGATTAATATACGGGGGACACTTACATGGCTTGAATATTCTTTTTTTGTGTATAAATATATATGGATTTTCTTCTTTTGCATATAAATATTTTTAATTATGTAAGTGTCTCTCACTCTTGTGAGGGATGGATGCACATAAATATTGTCATATATATTAAGTTTGACTTAGAAAACCGGCCTATAACTTTTTACTACTACAAATATAGGCTTGTATTTTATTTTATTTGTTAAATGACAACCCATGGAATCTTACATTCTCAATTAACTACCTCGATTTAAATTAGAGGTGGAATTTCAACCAATTGGTGAAATTCGGCTTAATTGCTTGAAAAGAATTTGAGAATTAAAGTCTTGCATTTAATCTAATTAAAGTCAAAAGAAAGAGCATTTTCATTCTTTGACAACAAGATATGACATAAAAGATTCATCAACTGGTTGAAAACTAGATTGTCTGCTGATCATGGCAACTGACCAAAATATTCAGAAGGTGATCTATTTGCAAGATTAAAAGGACAAACGGTTATTATAAGTCTTCGGATTTGGATACATTTGGTTTATGATAATAACGGATAAACGATGCGAATTTTTCCTCACATTCTGACATTCATTATCCATCATTTTCTTATATATGTGAATATAGATGGGTTACATGGGAGTTTACCCGGCTTCCCTCTAGGCACGGAGGGATTAGTCCACCCCAAAGGATTGGAAACCCTCCGATAGCAAAAATAAAAAATAAAAAAATCTAGACACTCAATAGCTTCCATAGTAAAATATCTACGTTACTTATCAAAATAGGATACATGGCATAATGTCCTTACAAATATAAGAGCATTAAGGAATTTAGCTATATGCAATAAATAAATCAAGTTCATTAAATGTCGACAGTTATCATATTCAAACTATGAAATGGACGGCAAGAAAACATGTCGTTTCCCTTCCACTGTCATTTTTATGACCTTAGATTGTGAAATCATCAATGTCCATTCGATCTGCTGCCATCCACAAATTCCCCTTTTCTTGATGGGCTAATGGGTCTTGAAACAGCATGCTACATCTCCTACTCCTGAAAAGGCCATATATATTTCATACATCCAATGTTATAAACGATCTAAACCCAACACTGAATCCAAGCATAAACTGTAATTAGAGTAGAATATAGGACATGTGGTACGTGAGCAAGGCACACCTATCCCATCATATAAAAAAGGGTATGGTGAATTATCAATCTATTAAAAAGCCGATTTTGATGAGACTACTAAATCAATATATATCCTCCTACATTGATTAGTGATCACATGTTTCACATGTATTTGATCTGATGGATGCACAGTTACATACCCTGCAATGTACATCTAAAGGCCCGACAAAGAAAAAGTAGATATATATATCCTCCTCCCTTGGAATCGACTGGAGCCTTCTTATTCTTCTTTTAGCAAAGCGCGTTGCGTATGATTCAATATTCAATCCACTTTGCCCACCCAGACACGGATTTCAGGTTCCTGGTTGTTCAGCATGGGAGGTGGGACCCAAGAAAGTGGTCTAACCCCATTGATTGTGCCACCTCTCTGGATGATTCTAGAATGGACGGTGGAAAGCAAAAGGAAGTAAAGTTGTCCTGATCATCATGGCCACTTTAATCCGCGAGGAATATATTCGTTTCGTTGATTGTGAGGTATGTATGTGTATGTCTGGATGAATCTCATCTTAAAAGAGAGTGACACTTTATTCTATTCTATTGCGTGTTTGGGGTTAGAGAGGGACATGGACGGTATATAGTGTACAGGGGTGGTGTGGTGAAATTTTTTATTTGATGACCAGGACAGTTGAGTTGAGGGACTGTTGCTTAAAAATGACTATCCACTTTCGGTCTAATGAAATGGGATTTAGGAAATGTGAACGGATGGAAAGATGTTGGGGTGAGTGGTGAGCAACTTTATTTTCAGGAGACCCTAATTTTTTTTTGATGGGCTTTTAATTATTTTATAGTCCGATCGAAAGGTGTGCTTGAGGACGGTCCCCTATGAAAGGAAAAAACCCCAACTTCAACAAACATCCATTTGCACACTCGCTGTGGGCTGAGCAAGCCTCGGCTTAGCTTCAGCTTGAGCTCATGAGCTGAAGTTTGAGCTTAGCCTATTTTACAGGATTGCTCCAAAATTGGGCCAGATCTTGATGGAGGCCTCACTCAGGTCGGCTTATCTTCATATCTTAGGATCAACTCATGAAATCACTCGGCTTGGCTTGAGAGAGAGAGAGAGAGAGAGAGAGAGAGATCATTTGGGCCCACATGAGATTCCACTACTACCCCATGAATGAATTGGCACTCATGACTCAACTATAGTTGTTAATATGGTTTCGGACCTCATTTCGTTATAATCTGCAAAATGAAAAGTTTCAGCCCATTAAGGATTTCAGCGAAACTTTTCGGAATTACATTTCGGGGAATATATAACATAATATATATACATATATAAGTAAAAAAAATAGAAAAAGCAATAAATATAGATTTAACCCATTATAGTAATTTTTTTGAAATTATATTTTGTGAAAATATAAGAAATACAAAATATGTGTAAAAAAGTAAAAAAAATTAATTATGTAAAATTTCATTTCTGCAGAAAAGTCACATTTCTGCCGAAATCTTGGAATTTCGGCAGAGATTGACCGAAATTCAAATCGAAAAGTTTTGGCTGAAATTTCGTTTCAGCCACTTGATCGAAACGAAAAATTTCGGCCATTTCAGCCGATATGAAACGAAATTAATAACTATGGACTCAACCCAATTCGACACCCATTTAGATAATTTAAGGTTTAAAATTTTTAGCCCTTCTTCTCTCCCTGATGTTTGGGCTTCATATTCCCACCAATATTTGGCCTCTACTCAGGCTAATTTTTGGACCACACCCAAGCCATACCTCTCAATCTCCATCTTCTTTACTAATATGGCAGGTGGGCCCCGCAGGACTCGCCAATATAACATCACTTGAGAGATCAATCAATACATACTTTTAGAACGCACCCTCGTGTAGTGGGCGCAGTTATGGTTTGTCCAGTCCTTTTGCTCTGTTCTACTTAGAAGATGATTATTCACTGTTGGATCTTACCAAATAAGTTTTTTTTTTTTTTTTCAACGGAGGGCTCCAAATTCTATGGGCTGGACTAATTCCTCCAGATCTAAAGAGAAGCCGAAAATCCCTATGGCCCGAAGGTGGTAGCACCAGTGGACTCAACCTTTAGTTTCTAAAAGGGGGGAACCGAGGATATATACCATGACCACTAGTTTCGAAAGAGAGATAAACTGTGATAGTGACCACTCAAAATATATAACCAGCTGACTTTAAAGGCCTAAAACCAATGGCTACAATCATTTGATGTCCTCATACTTCACACACTCCTAGTTTACATTCAAATATATGTTTATCCCCCTCTCCCTCCCTATCTAGTACTTAATTTAGTATGCATCCAGGCGGGTCCCTTCACAGATGTGTACTCCCTATTCCTATTCCTCAAGGGGTAGCTCTGGGTGCTGTTGCTCATAATACTGTGTGGCGTGTGTAAAGATAGGTTCATCCTTACAAAACTCCATTTCTAGGACGCCTATAAAAATTGTGACTTCTGAAGCTTGATGTTGGCCACTATTAATAATTATTTGAACATATAAAACAACATTTATATTAACATATTAAGATGAAATTGAGATGATCACACAAACTCAGGCTTGAATTTAAGCTTGATCAACATTACAAAGGCGGCATTTAATAGTAATACTCTAAACAAGTCAAGCTTAAGTTAACCTAAGCTCAGCTCCTATTTTCTATTTTAACCAAGAGCCAAGATTGGGCTTAACTTAAGTTTGATTAAATGCTTTTGATCTAAGGTCAAGTTGACTACGAAAAAATTGACTTTTAGCAGCGGACAAGTCGGCTTTAGTGATGGTTTTTTCTCGCCGCTAAAGGTAATTTTTTGCAGCAGAATCTTTTTCCCCAACTAAACCTGCTACATATGCCTAGCTAGACAATCTATTAAGAAGCTATTACGACAGATTTAGTGACGGAAAAAATTTCAACAGCAAAAAAATTCTTTTAGCGGCAGTAAAACACAATATAGCCCGACCTCACTTTGTTTTAGCTTGACCGGAACTTGAGCTTAACAACTTGAGTGGGAGATAAGCTCGAGCAAAATGAGGATCGGTCCAGTTAAGCTCATTTACAACCCTACTAATGGTTCATAGCATTCATAAACTATGAGACTAGAATTTGAAAGAAGATTTTTATACTTCATCATTATAAATCATCATGCCTGTAAAATCGAATCACCCAAAATCAGTATCTTTAATATGTACCCCCCATCTAAGTTAGGCCACGTTCAAAACTCACATGAAATCTTCTGGTCTACCTTTAATTAGTCAGACAAATATTTGAGGTCCAACCTCAAAATTTACATGAAAATTTTGGGTTAATTTCCTGCTTGGATCTGCTCCTCACAAACGAAAATTCTAGATCTGTCACTATTTAGTGTGAAGAGCACCACCAACACTCTTGGATGCGAGAAAAAAGCTTGCATCTTAGGAAATCTGGGCAACATCCTAGTTCTCCTTAATCTAGCACTGACCATGTGGCCATTCGATCGACAATAATCTCTGCCTGGGCCAGATTGATTTTAAACCTGTGTGGGACATTTTCATAATACCGAGATTATCCTAGTTTCAGTAAAAGTACCAACTAGGTATGTCCCGGTCTCGGTTTTATCTATTTCGGCAATATTGCTAGTGGGATATTCTCACAGTACCGAGATCACTCTAACTTCGGTAAATGTACCAGTTAGACGTGTCTTGGTCTTGGTGAGATTATTCTAGTTTAGGTAGTGGTGCCAGTTAAGCATAATGCATTTTGGCAACATTGCCAGACCACGCCCAAGTCAATGTCATACCTGACCTCGGTACCATCTTCAGCTCGGTTCGATTAATCGAGACAAGTACTGAGGATCTATCGGCTCCAATCGTACAGCCATGTTGCAGAACGTGCCGATAGATAAAATGATCATCGGATGGAAATAAAGAGTTATCCTTATCCAACGGTTGCGTCTACGATCCCTGAAACAGCATGATCCACATCAGGGTATGGCCTGATGGGACAATACCTCCAAATACCTCCATGGAATTAGGGTATGGTCCGATGTGATTCTACCTCCAACTATCTTCAAGGAGTCAGGGTATGGTCTAATGAGACTCTACCTCTAACTACCAGGTAAGGTCCGATGAGACTTTCGCCTATATATATGCAAGGGATTGATCCAGAAGAGGTATGCATACGCTAACATACACCCCTAAGCTTTCATTTTATCTCTATCTCACTCATTCTTAGTTCAGTGACTGCACTAATTCAGGCATCAAAGTGCCTTTGGCTGACTGCAGCCAGGGTCTCTGACCTTTGTTTCTCATTCCCTTTTAGGTTTCAGGCATTACCATCTTTCTCAAGAAGCTTTACAGCTGTTCCTTAAGTCCGTAATATTTAGGCATTTACAAAACCTAAAGTGAGGGAGTTGAGAGTTGAAACCATTGTTCCACCATTCCATCATCTAGCTCATCGGATCTAAGTAGTAATTAAGGATGAGCCAAAGTAATTAAATGGCTCGCACACAAAATCACATTGGAACAATGCATGCTCAACTATTTCTGCACCTCTATCACGAAGAAGGCACAGATCACTGATGCTAGGAGTTTTAGAACTGAGGAAAGGTCTTATCATGATTACCTTCTAGCAAAAGAAGAGTAGCCGTCTCATGAAATAGTTACTTTCGATTATACCGACTGCGGTTTTGGTTTCTGAGAAATCAATAAGAGAAAAAAAGGAAACAACACTAGTTGTAATAATTGATTACAAAGCAGTACGTACTTTTGTGCTCGAAAGCTCTGTGTGCATGGCTCACTTGAGCGGGTTCGTATTCTGATTGAAGATAATAGCTAGCCGAGGGCTCGGATTGTCTGTTGAAAGTTGAAACTGACTTTTGGACCTTACCATGGTATGATGAATGATTATAATACACGTGCATGCAGAAAAAACCCCCCAGGGCCCCATTGTTGGCTTGGATTTGAATTGGTAGGTATTAATGGTCATGAAATGGTTTCCACAAAGAATTATTAAACGAGGGAGCAAAGAAGGAAAGGAAGTTGAGAACCCGTTTTTCTAAGATTTTATTTATTAGGGTGATGACTAGATATTCATTTTTCATCTCTCTAATAATTAATTTTCATTAAAGTGGACTATCTAATGACTATTTTTGTGGGCAGAACTACTCGTTACCATCATACTACGGTGCACCGCTGCACTAT
Organism: Camphora micrantha; assembly: GCA_003546025.1. Taxonomy (NCBI): domain Eukaryota; kingdom Viridiplantae; phylum Streptophyta; class Magnoliopsida; order Laurales; family Lauraceae; genus Camphora; species Camphora micrantha. The sequence goes on along the minus strand of QPKB01000004.1, from coordinate 5,728,290 downwards.
AATTCTGTATTATTTATGAATGTTTACCTTTATTGTTTTAACTTTGTATCTGGTTTGTGGGTTTTTTTTTTTTTTTTTTTTTTTGGAAACTTGTGCCCTTGCTGTGGGTTTCTCCTTTTTCCATGCCCGGGATTAGGGCTTTTGCAATTTCTATGCTCCATGTTTTAAACAAGCCCTAAAAGAACATAGTTGGGAAACAAATATTTGTGACCATGCATGGGATAGCTCTATTGTGAAATAATAAAATAAAATAAATGCTAAAGGGTGATGATTAAATGAATTGTAGTCCTCTAGACCTCTAGACAAAAAATTATAAATTGCTAAAAATAAATACTCCCCTTTTGTATTTCAACAATTCTTTCAAGAAATCTTGTTTGGAGAATTCAAAATTCTCTCGAAGTTGTCTCCCCAATAAGATTTCAAATGCTCATCACCCATCCAGCATTTTTATTGCTGGAATTCTAAGAAATCAAGACGCTAGAAGTAACTAAATTTTCAGGTGAGTCGGCATTTGGAATTCCAACTAATGTGAGAAATCTTTTATTTTTATAGATAACTAATTTGCACCCGACTCTTATTTTGTGGGTCTAGTGCTCTTCACAGATTGCCACATATTTTTCTAATGTGAGAAATCTTTTATTTATTTTGGGGGTAGAGGTAGAATTCTAATGTGAAAAGTTAAGAGGCCTTAAAACTAATAGCTTCCAAGTTACAGTTGCGGGTCTCTTCTTCTTTTCTTTGATGCTTGCAGACTTTTCAAAGAAGCGTAAGGATGGTTTGAGGGCCCACATTTCTATAATCCATCAGTGGGGCCCACCTATAGGATACAAACCATCGAAATCGTGGTCCCACATTTTGATTGGTCATTAAAAAACGAAAAGATATTGCTTTTAGCAAGCCTTCCTCAAACCATTAAAAGGAGGAAGAAAAAAGAGCTGGAATTAAAAATTAGCCATTCAAATCATGTTAACAAACAAGCCATCATGCACACCTTCTATGGTAATCAACTCCATTTTTATTGTTTATTCATAGGGATAAGATTACACCACAACCTAATATTGCAAGACCCGATCGCAGCTGCCAACTAGTGGCATGAACTATGAAGTCCATATGCTCACCATGAGTAATTCTCCGCAGCTTTTATAAATGTTGAACTTTGCCCCTACAAAAACAAGGACACTATATAGATTTTCGTAGATGATTCATGAATTTCTAAAGTCATGAAATGGATCATTAAGCAGATAAAGGACAATAATGCTCGTTTAGACCTCTGCAATATCATTGATTTTGGTTTTTGGTACACAGTTAATCTACTAAACTCCCCTTTAAATAACATGTATGGTTTATTTGATTGATGAAAGACAGTAGTCAAGAGCAAATGCTAAGCAGGGCTTGGACACCGACAGCCCATGTAGTCGGAAACCAAGCTACTACTTATTGTTTTTTTTTTTTTTTTTTTTGGTTGAAACACGCACGCATAGTCTCACACGATATTAATCGTTCAAATTAAACATAACAGACACCTGCATAAAAATATAGATGTTTCTCTCTATTTCTCTCACTGTTCAGGCATAGTTTAATCTTCACGTGTGATACGAACATCATGGATGACAAGACCTCCCTTCCATCTTCCCCTCCATATTTCATAAAGGCCAAATCGGAGCTTCTCGACTTGCTTATCCTTATCAGGGATTTCAAACTTGAGATCGGCCGGAATATCAATAATAGTATTCTGTGGAGCTGTGCCCAGATCATACTTCTTCCATTTTTGTTTGCCTTGCCCAACCTTAACCATCATGTACACTGGGCTGCCCTGCCATCCAAATGCGTCCGACTGCAGGCTTACTCTGAAGCAGAGCTTGTAGTTCTTCCCCTCAAGCCGTGTTAACTCCAGCGATCCGCTCACCTCCACCCAACTCACTTGTAGTAGCTCGGCTGGTGCAGTTTCGCTGTCGCAACACAACAGCAAATCAAACACCAAGATTTTCATCAAAATGGAAAGCTATTTAGTGCGATAATCTGGGTATAGTTCTTTTTAAACACCAAGTATGATCATTCTTTCATTGATTGGTGATGTGCCCACAAATCAGATAAATTGAGTGATATTTGATGTTGATAGAATCAAACTAGATGCATGTTTGGCTTTAGTAATGCACCTTAGCTAGCATGGTTCAGTTCAATGGTGAATACAGTACTGGGGCCAGTTTGCTTGTGTCAAATTTAATTCCTAGCAATTCTAAGAATTTATTCTCTCGTAGAAATTGTTGAAGTTGAAGAAACAAAGTGGAAGATCTAAAATGACCATCAAATAATAATCACTCGTTTAAATCAAGTCCCAGAAAAAGCATATGATCATATCAACATCTCCACCTTATATTCTTTTACCCTCACCATTAAAACCCATTTAACCACAAATTCTAGGAACTCAATTCCATGCAAACGAGCGAACAGGATACTCATGATAAAGGGAAAGGTCCATATCCAATGGTCTGCAGCAATAAAAAATTGACCCTGCAAAGTCGGAAAGTGGACAGGCTACTCATGATCTTTTCGCATGTCTATTGGCATTCCTTACTTGCTGGGGAGGCGCCAGTAGCGGGAGTCTTTACCCCAGACAATATCCAGAGCGCTGGGTTTGATTATAGTTGTTTTGGGGTTTTCCTGTGCAAAAACAGAACATGTCAGTTTATAAAAGGGTTGGTAGTTGTTTTTTTCTTTTTTTTTTCATATGCTGTATTACTATTTAATAAGATAAAAGATGTCAATGTTATATTTATGACTTTCCAATCAAAGTGAAAATAAAGTTTTACATACACACGCTATGAATGTACGTACAAGAGACTAAATTGTAGTCATCAAATAAATGTAAGTGCCCCATAATCATCATTTCTTTATATCAAATTCTAACAAGGCACCCTAGGTTAAGTTCAATCGCTAAAAGTGAATTCAGATCAGTTCAAGTCTGCAAATTTTTGCGGCCAGCTGCCTGGCTGATGCTAACCCTCTTTTTATAAGCATGCAGTGGAAACTTCATTAAAAAAAACAAATTGCATATATATCACTTTCGCTCTATATTTTGATCAAAACAGCTTCTATCATGAAGGAAGAGAGAAAGGTAGAGAGAGACCTGATCGTTGAAGACGGTACGATCGTTAATATTGCCGTGATAATGAGATTGGGAACCCATGAAATATTATTGCAATCAACCTAGGCTTGTATTCAGGTTAGCAATCAGATGGGTGTGTGTCATACCTCCCTTACGTAGCAATACATATATAGGGGAAAGGATGTGAATAAAGTTGACCCAAGGAACAAATGGAACTGTCCAAATGTAACATCATCTCGGAATCTGCGTGAAGGATGAAAAAACAAAGGTGGGAAGCCATAAACTTTTTTTATTCCCCAACTGAGAGAGAAAGGGATAGATACCCCCACTGAGAACCCCTTTGCTGTGCATCGAATATGGGACTTCTAAATCAAGATATTGGGGAATAATCTTTTTTTCTCCAGAGGTGAATGTTGTAAGCCAGCAACCTTGTGATTGTAACGACAGAATCTTTCAAATATGGTAGCCTCTTGAGGATAGCACAGAACAATTTGGCTAACTGATCAGGTATCAGAGAATTTTATGAAAACCACTTAATGATCTAAACCAAGGTATACCCACAAGTTTCATAACTAAATAAACGGATTTATTAACATCTGAAGTGATTAAATGTAATTAGGTCATAATGTTTTAAAAGGAGATGAATTATAACTAAACTACCTACATGCTGTAGTTGAATTATAATACATATGATAACGGCATTTTTATTTGCATTAGAATACATATGAATCCATAGTCAAATGAGCTCCACTGAAGGATAATTTTTAAAGAGGTGAATTGTGAATGATATGAGATGAGGAATGAAAGATAAAATATAACAATGTGGATGGAGCCTTGACTTTCCTATAATTTAAATTACTAGGGTAATGACTGCCTATTCATTTTCTATATCCCCTTGACTCACTTTCCATCAAAGAAGAAGTTATTAGATGATTATTTTTTAATATTTACCTTTGATTCTTCATTTTTAACCGCTTTCGTTGTTAGAGTCCAACTCGATCGCCTTAGCTTTCACTGATTCGATGGGTGGTCCAATTTTTTGAAACATCGATGGCTCTAATGAACATGTCAGGTGATTTGATATTTTCTCGACTATTCCATTGTGGGCAAACAAGTTTGAAAGTCCCTTAACTGAAAGCAACATCTTCCATCCATTGATCCTGATTTCTAGAACTCAACTGAAAACTCAAGCATTATTGATACCAATCCCCAACGGGCTAAAAGAGGGCAGCCCAGTACACTAGGCTCCCACCATTGTGGGGTTTAAGAGTCAAATGTACGCAGCCTTACCCCTGCAAGTGGAGAGGCTGTTTCCCTTACTCTGGAACTAAAGTCGAATAAGTTTTTACTCTCATGGGGTTTTACTATATTTATTATTTTATTTAGATTTAAAACACTCTATAAGCGATAAAACAATTAGATCCGTAATCCTTTCTATTTTCTATTTTTCGTAGAAATACTTTTGTTTTAATAAATGTTATTTTTCATACAAATACTTTTGTTTTAATAAATGTGGCCAAAACAAATTTGGTGTATTAGACAAGACATAACGGTATCAATTTAAGCTCATAAATTATTGTGGATGCCTCATCTCTCCCCATTATATACTTAATCACAATTTAGATAATATCTAACCATATCCCTATAATAAACTATTTTGATAAATGGTTTAGATCATTGCTACCAGAATAAAAGTCTACCCAATTTTAGAAATAGGAATGGCTATCCTCATATATTCACAAGGGAAATTGTGGTATTTACTTTTTCTTTGTTTTATATGCTTGGTAAGGGAAGACAAGGTTACACTTTCCGAACAAGAAAAAGTTGGTGTTATTTTCGGATTTTTCTCCTTTGTTGGGTTTATAAATTTATTCTTATTCTTCTCTAATTATATTCCATCGGTTTTAGGTTCATTTGTCTACTTTGCATTGAATTTCTAAGGTTTCATCAATATAGTATTAAAAGAGGTGAGGAAAATAAGACATAATAATGTAGGCATGTTGATGCAACTTTTTGAGATTTCTGAAACTTCATTACTAGGGTGATGATTGGGCAATTGTTATTAAAAGGAGAGCAATTTGAGGTCAGTGTGGATCTTAAGTCCACTCTTCATTTTGGCACTTTAGGTAAAACTTAAAAAAAAAAAAAAAAAAAAAGGCATTGTTAGAATTTCTAGTTAAGTCAAACTGGCAGCCTACAATTTCTAGCAAAAAAGAATTGGAATTTCTAAGGTGATTTACCCTTAGAAATGATCATGTAAACATTTTAATTTTGGTGTTCTTATGTGATAACTTAATCATTTTCTAGCAATTAATTTAGTTATTTTAAGTTACTTTCGGCTCTAATTGGTTGGTGCAGTTGGGTCGATGACAAGCCCATCACTGAAGAATCTATCTATAGAGGTGACAACTTAAGTTCAAACTAGCCATAACTGAGAATGGATCCTTACCCAAGTGGTAAGGAGTCATTGTTCTCACCTGGCTGTCTAGAGTTCAAACTTGAGTTCACTTGTGCGAGCTTCCCTTCCTACATGTGTGGACTTTCTTCCCGTGTGTGCGGGCTCCTTTCCCACCTGAATCCATTAAAATTTATATATTATGGTGTAGATTTTGAGCAAATGGAACAAGTCAGTCCACTGGTTTAGATGCAACAATATCCTCGTATGCCCCCTCCAGCGTGGATATGCGAATACCAAAAGTAAGATTTCTATTGTGTTGGGGGATATTTGTGATGTTTAAACATTTTGGGTTTTGGTTTGGATGGTGATGCTGCAGTTAGCCAATTTTGGTATTAAAGGGTTAGTGTTTTGTTTATTAGATAAAGTCTTGAATTTTTGTTCATAGAGAATGAATGGTATTAGGTGTGAAAAGAATGAAAAGAACTGTAATCATTGAAATATTCATGTTGGTTGATTACCACTCTTTATATCAATGTATAGGGAATGTTCCCTTCACATTATCTAGCTAATTAATCTCTGTAGCAGCTGGTAAATAGCTAAATACAAAGATTAGAAAAATTATTAAAAAAGGACTCAGACTCTAACCATATACTCAAGCTAACCATGCCAAGTTGGAGGGCACATTCCAGTTTTGAAACAGTAGTGATACTTATTTCTTAGAGTCCAGTTTGTTTGTATGGAATTGAGTAAATCCTGTGGATTCATGGTGAAATGGGTTCGGACGAAGGGATTATAAGGGGTGAGGGGCTGAAGGATGTAGGGTGAAAGAGCAATAGAATTTTTGGTGGCATATTCGTTTTCCATTATAGATTTTTTGATGGCCATTTGTAAATTTTTTGCTTGGTTTGTTCAATTTTAGCCACTTTTATGACTACATATTCTAAAATGCTTAAGAATTCAACTGCTTGCAGAGAATAGGGCCTTTGGATCTTCCAGAGTGGGAGGTGTCAGGAGAAAATCCATCCCTCAAATGGTACGATCTGATTGGTGATCTTAATGGATGATTTGTGGGCTTCCTGTAGGTCGAATGAGTTTTGGATCATGGAGGCTGGAACTCACCAGAAATGGGAGGCCTCCAATCACGAGGTTAGCACGGGCAAGGTTCCTTCCAATTAGGCTGGAGACTAGGGGTGTTCATGGCCGGATTGGGCAGGCTGAGTAATATCCAGGACCGGCATGAGTTCGAAACTCATTGTCCAAGCCCGGACCAGGCCATAACTAGCATGTCTGAGCCTAGCCCGGATAAAGAAGAGTGAGCCTAAAGGTGTAAAACGGGCCGTTGCCCAACTCAGCTGGGGTTGCGCAGCACGACCCATGGCACGACTTATATCATGTTGAGTTAGGCCGTGCCGCCCACAAGCCGGCTCATCCTATTTTTTATATTTTTTAATTTTTTAATATAAACTAAAATAAAGTTTATGGAGTTAAGGACATTTAGGGATTTCAACTTGAAATAAAGTTGAAATTACTAAAATAAATACTCTAGCATGGATGCTAATTTACAAATAAAAAATAGAACTTTAATTATTTGAAATCTCATTTTCCATTGACCTAAAAAATCTAGCATTTATTTTATATAAATCTTGGGCCAGGCCGTGCCACAACCCATGGCGTTGACCGTGTCGGTCTGCTCCGGTCAACAAGTTGTGCCTGGCCATGGGCCATTGACTTTCACACTGGGCCATGCTGGGCCTGGACGAACTGACCCAATTTACTCCCCTAAGTGAGCCCGAGCCCAGCTGTGTAATACGATAAGAAACGGCCCATGTAATACTTTAAGAAAAATTAAAAGGACCTTTTAAGATGTTCGAGGCTGTAACACAGCTGGTTTGGTGTTGTGCCTTCATGTGAGAAGTCATGTATTCAAGTCTCCTCTCCGTCTCTCTTTTAACCGGGCGGGGCCTGACTTGGGCTCTCTACCACTAAAACCAAGACGGCTTATATATAAACGAGCCCAAATAAAACAATTCGGGCCCGGCACTAGTTGTTAGACCTAAGGCCCAGGCCTGAGCCAAAGCAGGCTGGGCCGGTCTTGGACTCGGCTAGCCCGGTCCATGAACTCCTAGAGCGGAGACAACAGTTAAGAGAGAATCCCACTTTATGGCCTAAAATTGTTATTCAATAGCTATATGAAGCTCTCTAACTCTCTTGTAGCTGGTCATGCACAAGATCTTGGGCCCAGTGGATTAGGCTGAATCTTGGGTCCTCCCTATAAAGGTCCTTCGCTTTACGTGTCTTTGGCCCAGTACTGGTCAATTGGTGGAATAGTGCCCTCCACTTGGGTGAAAAAGGAGCAAGGGCTGGCATTATATTATCATGTATAAAAGTGACCACCGCTAGAGTTCAAGGCAATGCTTCACACTGGAAGCTATAGTGGGTTTGGCTAATCCCTTTATCATTTTCACCATTATCATGATATAAGCTTGAACTTATAAGAGAGCCACTTCAGATCATGCAAATATCAACAGTTATCTGATCCTCTTTAAAATAATTTCAATTGAAATTTGTAGAAACAAAAGTAAAGACCCATATCTGGCCATCAAATGATTTCCTCCATTGATTGAAAATTAATACCCAGATATGATCTTAGTAAATTAAACTCTAGAAAAGTGAGAGCTTCTTCTAATTAATTTCCATCTCATATCCTTCACTCCTTTACTTTGAAATATTCTTTTTTCCATACCATAAATTCAATGACCATTTATGAATCTCCACCTTTGTTGCATGAGACTGAGTTCCTAATAAGTCTAAAAATTTGTATTCATATGACAATGGTTAGAAATTGAAGAAACAAATGTAAAGATCTACAAATGGCTATCGAATAATGTCTTGTCTGATGGAGAATCAATACCGAGATCCTATAGTTATTCTTTAATCTACATCTACATCTCCACCTCATTTCGCCTTCACCCGTTGCATCTTTAATATTCCTTCTTTGCAACATATTTTACTGTAAATTCATAAACTGGCCTAAGTGAATCATAAGCGTAGGCATGTGAATACTCTCTACTTTTTGGGGCAATGCAATTGTGCATACATGCATAGAATGATGTTTTAAGCTATCGTTTGATAACATAAACTAACTACTAACTACTGTTCAATTGTCTGAGAAAGTTGTTTATCACAGTGGCAATTGAAGATGGTAGTCATGTAGGTGACTAATACTGATATAAGTAGGTTGCATGTACTCAATGCTACATGGGGACATTTGGGGTTGTTTCATTGTTGTGAAGAAAAATTGCCCGGGAGAAATGACAGGCAATAAGGGGGTTCTGCACATGCCCAGCCCATAATCCCAAAGACGTGTAAAGTCATGTGTAAGTGGTATGGGTTGATAGTCAGCATCTCTTGTCAATTGTCACATGCCATACCATCAGCTGAGCTAGCTTTGCTGCTTGTTACAGATTGCCTTGTAGTGAGTGGAGTGGGGTAGATAGAGAGCATTTCATTATGTTGTGGGCATCAAGATGCAATATTTAGTTGGTGGGACAGTGTCCTGCACTCCTGCTGCTGTGTGGTTTGGTATGCCAATTAATAATGTACTCAATATCTGCTACATGTGATGCTGTAATTATCCTGCTTTCTTGGGGGAAATCTTTTGCCCAAAAAGGGTAAAAACAAAAATTTCCGCTGCCATCTTAGATTTGAACTTCTTAGGATCATGCCTGCTTCTTTTTCTTTCACTAGCTCTTGTTTTTAACTCTCTGGAAGCTCTAGAGGGAAAATGCATAATATAAGTACAGGTGGCAGTCATTGTACGAAGAGACAAAGAGGTTCACACAAAATATCTTAGATCAATGTTCAATGGACTATTTCATACTAAAAATATGCACTGAATTTTCAGGGATTAAATCAGATCAGATCATTCCCAAGGCGACAAAAAAACAGAGCTCACAATAACAACGAATTTGAATATTAAGGTACTATTTCAAATGCACCAAAGTGAGATAAATAATAATAATACAAACAAATAAGGCATAATAATGTAATTGGGCCTGGTCCCAAAAAAAAAAGTGCAAGGGGCACAGTAAAAGCTTGAAATTATCCGATTTCAGCGTATCATACACTAGTGTGCATTTAGAGGATTTTGATATTCAAGGATTGTTATTTCTTTGAGAAAGGAATCTTACATTCCTACATCTAACATGGGAAATCGAAATCTTCTATATTAATGGAAATAAAAATCATTTTTTCCATTTTATAAGAAAAATGTGTTTTGGAAAAAAGGTTTCTAAGACAAATAAAAACAATTTTCCTATTTATGGCAATCTTCTCTCATCGCGCAAACACAAGCACAAACACAAACACAAAGACAAACACGCCCTAAAAAAATACAACATGGTTGAATGGTTCTGATATCATGTGACATTGGGTCTTTCTCTGCCCCGCCTGCCTAAGTATATTTAAGAGGGTCCCAAGAGAGCAGAGCAATGTGCTACATTATTTGCATGTATTAGACAAAGATAAAACAGGACACTTAAGGCCCAAAAAGACATTATACAATAAATTAATGAGAAAGTTCATTGTTTCTCATGCATTCCAGTTATCCTTTTAAGACCTCAAAACAATATTTCTGGAAAGAAAAAAGTGAGGTCCGGACTTAATGAACGGTTTGGATCATATATATATATATATATATATATATATATACTGTAGGGCCTACAAGAGTGCATAAAATTATTTATGCTTTCAAGAGATTTTTCAAATTATAAGAATCCAAGAGCTTGAAACTTTGACTCTCAAGGTTCTCTAAGCATGATCAATGGCAATTTTGACATGTCAATCACAGTGCTACTTACAATAAAAAAAGTGTCAAATCTGGTTCGTTTTTTCTTTTGACCCCAGCTAAGGGACGTGGGACGCCAAAAGAGCCACACACATGGGACGAAAGCCCGCAAACATGGAAAAGTTCACGAATGTGAAAAGAGGGCAGCATTCCATGAATAGAACCTTGAGCATCTGGCCGAGGGAGGGAGTTGCTCTGTTCTCAAGTCTAGTTGGTTAAAGTATCATAGACACCCCTCTGTTCACATTAATATAAAAAGATTCGAGCATTTTCACGTTTCTTCCCATTATGAGGGCCTTAAGAAAAGAATGTGTCCTGAAAGTAAACTCCAAAAGGCCCATTGTTTCATAGTGCTTAACAGAAAAACGCATGCATTGTGCTAATGAGTTCCAAGGACGCATCATTTGGTTACCCACTCACAAAGGAAAATCTTGTGACACATGAGAAAAGAGTTGCTAACCTGCAACCCAATGCCCACAGCATGTATAGAAATCATTAAGGTAAAAGCATAAACAACTCCCTGGGGACCCTTTTTCTCCTTTTGGGACCCAACAGTCAAATGTAGGCATGGATTCAAAGGAAAGCTTTTAAAGGGTTCCAGGACAAGTAAGGCATGCTTCCTATACAAGATATAATCATGGCACACAATTGCACAGGAGAACAATAACCATTGGCGGGAAGATGTCACAACTGCAGCTTGTTTGGGGGCTTTACTTGTAGAGTTGAGTGGAGTAAATGTTATCTTGAAGAAATAATAAAATATAAGTGAGTTATGATAGTATTTTATTTTTAGTTGTTTGTGATGTAATTTTTTTTACTTTTTTTATCGGAAAGTGGAGGGTTTTTTTTTTTTTTTTTTTTTTGTCTTTAATTTAGAGGAGAAATGAGGTTATTTTTTTACTTTTTTGAAAAAAATATAGTGAGAAATTTGAATTAAAGTGTTTTGGTGGGAATTTTTTTTTATAGAAATTGAAACTTTACCTTACTTGACTCTACTAGTAAAGCCCTCAAACTAGAAAGTATCACCTTTGTGTGAGGTGCCTTGCTCAGCTTTGGTCAGAGGCCAAACAACCTCTGAACATGTCATGTATCTAAGGATTTATGATATACAGTAAGTGCAAATGACATAAAGAGTAGGGGCAGAAAGGGTCACTGAGATTCTTCTCAAATGGGGGTGAATAGGGCGGGCCATATCACATGTGTATTCCATATAGCTTTCAGTTGAATAGGAAAAAGGAAAAGGTGTGGTGGGGTCATGCCCACAAGTCAAGGTGCTTCCATTTCACAAATACACATGATCTTCCTCTTTTACTTTTCAATTGTTTATGAGCATAGGGGTTTGAGTTTGTGACACTATGTGTTTTAATTATCTTGTGATTTGGGCTCATTAAAAAAAGGTGTAGATGATAGAGAGAGAGAGAGAGAGAGAGAGTTTTGGTGGTGGAGGAGGTGAATGGAAGAATCCATTCCACCCTTCCATCATCTCTTGATTTGTTTCTTTTCTCTCTCTCTCTCTCTCTCTCTCTCTCTCTTTTGATTTGTTTTGTAGAGTGCCAAAGGCCCAAAGCAATAATAGAGACTGAGAAAGTGATCTCCGTTTGTTTTCAGAAGGGGTTGGGTTACTAATTACTATCATGATAAATGGCCTAGATTTTTTTACAGCCCCACTTACCCACCTAGGTAGCTTAAAAATATATATAAAGGATAATTTTAGTATCATGACTCATGAGTCATGAGGCTGGGTATCCATAAAAGTAGTATCTATTTCCTAGCAAAAAAACGGCCACAATGGATTTGGTGGGCTGTTGGATGAAAGGGGCCTCCACCTTGGTGGTTCGGATGTCTAGGTTTAGACTTCCCATCAATAGGGATGTCTATGGAACTTCCAATACCCGATTATCCGAAGGACTTGACCCAAAAAAAGTTTGGGTATCAAACCATTTTTTAGGGGTTTTTACATATTAATCATACTTAAATTTGGTTTTTCTAATTTAATGACTAAAACTCAGATAAATGACTCTGGTCAACAATTTATTAAAATCTTTCTTGCCCTAGATCCCATGATGTCATGACATTTATCAGTTTCTATATAGCACACTTTATACAATTTGTAAGCAAATTTATTTTTATATACCATGAAAAATGACATTTTATGGAAATTAAATACACATTTGACCACCATTTTTCAAGTTTAATAAATAAACTACACAACATGGTTTGCTTGAAAAATTGTAAAGGAACATTATATTTGACCAGTGGTCAAGGTAGTTTCCTAACATTTCAACAAAAGTGTAGAGAACCTTATACAAGATTTTTATTTTTTTATTTTTTTATTTTTTTAAGAGGTTTAGTTTTTTTCACAGCTGATTTTTGTGGCCCATGAAGCATATGGAACCCAAGCAGGCCCCACTGGGCCCATGAAATGCATGCGAGATCTCCCTCACACTAAGTTCGTGCGACGAGATAAATTAATACATGATAGAAAAGATAATTGTTCTTTTTTTTTTTTTTTTTAGCCCCTATTTTAATCATTTTGTGCAACACATTTTTTCTTTCTGGAAAGGAAAAAACTGAACTAATATATTTTTCATGGAGAGGATTTAATATTCCTATGTGAGGGTAAAGTTTGCTCTTCCTAGGAATGGAAAGGAGTTTATTCTAGGTTCGAATCATAGTGGACTTGGAACTGGGCTATTTCTATATGGTTATTTTCATTTCGGTTTTGGTTCAGACTCGAAACATGTTTTGTTCGTCCCAAACTTGGTTCCAACAAAAGGACCTAGATTTGGTTTTGGAATCGGTCCAACCAGAGGACCAAGATTTGGTTTCAAAAACTATTTTGACGTACCTTTTCTTTTCTTATTTCATTTCGTCTTAAAAATGAGATATTATACAACATATAATAGTGCATCAAGTCTATTACCTCTAGAATTTGGCATAAAATATCAAACTAAAATCGATTTTGAGCCTAATTTTCAACATTAAAGACTCGTCTCTCATCTTCTTTTTTTACTTTTCAAGCACCCAAACATACAACACCATCTCTCGCAAATAAACTAAGTAGCAAATGAGACGAACCATATCCAACATTTGCATGAAAAATGAACAGTAAAATACATACAGTTTCTATATTTTAATTAATAGAACCATAAAAAAGAGCATCTGAGATATGGAAAAAAGGCATGGTCAAATGAGCTAAGTACCTGAGTACACGTATCAAAATCCAAATAGATTCGAAATTGAACCATTTTATCAATCGGAATTCAAATTCGACCTAACTCATTCATGAATCGGAACATAAAATAAATCTCAATTCTAGGTTATTATTATTTTTTTACTCTCGAGTGGACCATTCCCCAAGACATAGGAAGTAAAGGGCTCCCACAAAAGTTTAAAACCTGGTGGTAGCTATGGGAACGGAAACCTTATCATGAAGACAGCCCTCTATTCCCTCCAATCCAGATTTTCATAGGTGGTAATCCCAAATAATTAGATATCCATTTACATATTTACTTCTCCCAAAATGAAATGGAAATCCTCATGGTGAGGAATTTCTCGCTGCACCAACGGACAATCAAGAGGTCCTGAGGAGTTGGTTGTCTACAAATAACACAGAGAGAACAAAGTAGTACAAAAAAAAAAAAAAAAAAAAAAAAAAAAAAAAAAAAAAAAAAAACAGAGGAGCCCCGTTCCAACGCAGACGCGCGTTGTAAGCATTCGAGGAATTTGTCGCCGTAGATCTCGTTGGGCCTTTGAACGAGGTTCATGCGTGCAACCGATAACCCTTGTCCACTTCCATCCCCCACGCCCCTTGTCACACGAGCCACTGCTGTTACATCTAACATTCCACATAACCACACACACAAACAACAACAACAACAATATAATAAATGGTCTGCTTTCCTTCCTCAAATCCCACCACATCCAATTTCCATACTCCAAACGCCTCTCTCTCTCTCTCTCTAACCCCTGAAATAAAAACCACCACCTATTCGACTTTCCTCACTTGATTTGCATGCTTCTCCTCCCCACCACCTCCAAAACCCGTTTTATATGGCCGTTGAAGCTCACCACCTCCACCTCTTCTCTCCCCAATCCACTAATATTCGGTATTAATTCCTTCCTCTCTTTTTTCTTCCCTTTCCATTACTCCCTTCTCTCCTTCTTCTTGGGTTTTCTCTTCTCCTCTCTCTCTCTTCTAATGTCTTTTTGTTTTTTCGGCAGAGAAAGCTTCCACAGCATAGAAGATAAGGCCAATTTCTACAACACCCAAATGGGTTTTCGCATCGACGACGATCTCTTTCCTTTCTACACTTGTCCCGATTCTCTACCGGGTATCACTACCACAAACAACGCAGCTGACAGTGGCCTAACCTGCAATTTCTCCACCACCCCACATAAACGAATGAGAGAATTCAACAGCCACTCTCATATAAAGAAAGAACAAAGCTCTATCCTCTCCTCCAATCCCCCGTTCTCTTTCCTAGGCGAAGATATCTCCCTCCAAATACAACACCAACACTCAGAAACCGACCGCTTCATCACCCAACACGTAATCTCCAATCTCCCCTGCTTGTTTCCTTCAAAGTTTCAATCTTTTTCGCATTGTCTCTTCATGGGTCATTCATTTTTCTTGTTCTTTTTTCAATTTTTTTCCAGTTGGAGAAGATGAGAATGGATATAGCAGAGAGTAGGCAGAGAAATGCGAAGAGGATTTACGCAGCTGTAGAGCAAGGGATGAGGAAGAGACTGAAGGCAAAGGAAGATGAAATCGAGAAGATGGGGAGATGGAACTGGGCATTGGAAGAGAGGGTGAAGAGCCTATGTATCGAAAATCAGATATGGCGCGACCTGGCTCGGACCAATGAGGCCACGGCCAACGCTCTGCGGACCAACCTCGAACAGGTGCTGGCTCAGGTTAGCAACGAGCAGCCGCGGTGTGAGTTAGCGGAGGACGCTGAGTCGTGCTGCGATAGCAGCGACGAAGACGGGAGGCGCAAGTTAGAGGAGGAGGTTAAGGATAAGAAGAGGAGTTGTAGGAATTGTGAGAAGGAAGAGCCATGTGTTCTGTTGCTGCCGTGCAGGCATCTCTGCCTCTGTAACAAATGTGGTTCGAGGCTTAATACATGCCCTGTATGTAAGGTGAACAAGAGCGGTAGTGTCCATGTTAACATCTCATGATTTGAAATCAGTATCTAACCCAACAACAAAAAAAAAAAAAATTTTTTTTTTTTTTTTTTTGAAAGAGAGTACTAATTTGTAATTACTGTGAATTTTCCTTGATAAATTTTGTAGGACTTTTGTTTTTTTAATGATAGTTAACAGTTGAATGGAATTGATTAATGTGGGAACTGTGGATTAAGGCTCAATGGCCAATACAAGATCGTTCAATGTATGTGATGAGTATTGTTACTATTCTTCTAGAGGATTGGAGTTTTTTGAGGTGGGTTGTTTATCCTTTTTTTCCCCGAAGTTAAGAGTTATTTTCCGTTGTGGCTATCTCTATGTTTTAATCGCTGCCTGGAACAGAAGAAATGGTTTTATCTAAGATGGCGAAGTAACAAAATTGTATGTTAAAAGCGTTCTGTTTCTAATATATATATGATGGGGGCATGTGTTGTCATGGTATCGAACACACAGTTTCGTACGTACATCCGTAGTCTATTTTGACCCCTTTTTTTTTTTTTTTTTTTTTTTTTTTTTTTTTTTTTTTTTGTCCTTTGGCCTTTGTACTATGGCCTTTGTACTATGTGGCATCTTTATTTCAAAAATATGTATTATGCCAATTACATATGCATTTGAAGTATATGTAATGAATACATATTCTATTTGGAGTAATGCTATTTGGATAAATTTTTTGGACAGAATTTTGGACAAATCCTATGGTATGGCTTGAATATCTGATATTCAAGTCATACCATAGGGTTTGTCCAAAATTCTATTCAAGAAGTTTGTCCAAGTTGACTTTTTGTTCTATTTGTTATCAAATTATCAGTTTTTAATCCCTTGTTCAATATTTGTAAAATATAGCCGTCTACACAAACAAAATATAAGAAACTTGTCAAATCCTGCAGTAAAACAGCCACCTAATTCCTTCTAAATTCAAATGATTATTAATTGCATGAAGTGGGCCCTGCATTTCTCCCAAAATTCTTATCTTTCTGTTCTCATTTACCTTCTTGAATTGGATCCTTTCAATACAAGAAGTTTTGGGCTACTTCAATTTGACTTCCATCAACTTTAGGAAGATCTAAATACTTGGAAGGAAGGGAAGCAAGACTAGAATAAGAGGAGGGTCAGAGCTCGCCAGAATCCGAGTTCTAGAACCATCAATTTGTTCGGATGTCCGTTGGAAATGATACAGAGAGGAATCCGGATCACTTATCGCATTTGTTATACCTTCATCGTGAATGGATCAATAATACTTCGTCACGTTATCTAAAAATTTAGGTTATTCTCTATTATTTGATTTAAACTTTTTAAACTTCAAAATCACCTAAATTTTTGGATGATGTGGTGGAGTATTATTGGTCAACTCACGGTGAAGGTATAATAAATGCATGACATCTAATCTTTATTTATTTTTTGCCTTAGTTACGGAGATGCTGCTATCAATGTCATTGCAGTTTAGGGCGCCCCCCTAAGCTCCCCCTCCCGCTTCTCTCTCTTTCTCTCTCTCTCTCTCTCTTACTTAGACATGGCAAATCTTAGATCCTTTAAACTTGGACCCTGTTTGGATCAACCCTGTAGTAATTTATTTGTAGCCATGTTAACCGGAGATTTGTTACTGCAAAGAAGAGAACAACGCAGGCCGGCCACTCTCATTATATATCCAAAGCTTGTCCCCTCACGCGAGCAAACTGTGTTAAACTGGTCCCCTGTTTGCCACTTTAAACATTCTCCTCTCTAATTTAAGTACTTATGTTCACCAAAAAAGAAACTACTTACGTTTCGTCTCTAGCTCGTCTGCTATTAGAATCCTCGTGCCAGGTGTACAGTGATATGGACCAGACCACCCATCTTGTATATATGTTGATGATGGAATCCAACCCTGACCCAATTTTTACCGTTATAATTGCCTGTTAGATATGTACCGTTGGCATCTAAGCTCATACTCATCAGTACTAAACCATATTTGTTCAGTGACACGGAGATTGTTGATTGACTCTTCTAATTATACAGCCTTTGAAAGTGAATGTTAGAAGTAGGTGGGTTTTTCTTTTTGTCTCTTACAAAATACTCATGCACTCACACATACATTATTTAAGTCCCTTACCATCAGAGCTACAACCGACGAAAATGTTTACATTGAGAGAAACATGTGTCACCACTAGCATTGAGCCTTCATGGTTAAGCAACTAATTATTTAATTCTTAGGAAGTTGACATCTCTAGGTATTGTCCATCTATTTTCAAAATTGAGGCATTTTTCATGTGACATTATAAGAAAAAGATGTTTCAGAAAATGAATTAATTCTCAAACATTAAGTTTTTTCATATTTTTTTTTTATAACTTCAGTACTACACATATTTAAAAATATCACAATTTTGTTATTAAAACTTTTAAGATAAACCCTGCTTGTATTTTATAGGTGGTGGGTCCTGCCTTCCATTGCAAGGTTGTGTGTGTTTTTAGGACGGCATGTATTTGAGATGGTGGGTTCCTATCCTTTCACAAGGGTACCAACCATTGCCCTTCATTAGTTAATGAATGACATGTAAAATAAGTTAGCAGTTTAGTACCATTTGTACCATGGAGTGTTGCAGAGATAGAAATAGAATAGAGGAAGATGCCATTGGCGTGGGGTAGTGGCGTAGTGCACGTGAAACTGGCAGTAGGCCAGCAGGTCGAGACGTGTCCCTTGAATCCATAAGATGAGGAGATTTTAGAGACTTTTTTTTTTTTTTTTTGGTAGTGTCTTTGGAATCCATAAGAAGAGATTTTAGTGTTGTAACAGTGGCTATAGCATTCATTTATACGAGTGTTGCGGCTAAAGCGGGATAAAGTCTCACCCACGTGTACTGTTAAAGGAATATTAATGGTTCCATGTGAGCTTTATATGGTCTATATATATTTGTTTTTTGTTTTAGCATACTAGGAATTCCAACACACCCATATTCCTAATTGCTAGCTGAGCTAGAGATGAAAGACACTTATATGGTCGTGTCGAGCCCACATTTTACTGGCAGTAGAGCAATCATACTCTGGGGCGGACCCAAGTGATGATACACGCGTGCGACTGCACCCGCATAACTCTAAAAAAAAAAAAGAATACTTTTAATAGTAGTTTAAAAAATTTATTTTATTATTAAACTTCTTCACTTGATCATTACCCGCACCACCCAAATAAAAATTATGAGTCCACCATTGAGGTCCATACTTATAACCGTACATTCATTTACAGTTATTGTTCTTGAGAAATTATTGTCTAAGAGTGATCTTCGGAAATCTTTTCAAGTTTTGTATTCTTTTCACGGATCGCTAGGGAAAGGGTGGCAATAAATAAATAGATTTTTAAATGATTGATACATTAATAAAGAATAACGTAAATCCTATTAAGAATTGTATTTGGATTTTTTTCGATTTTCTATTCTTACTCACCTTGAATCCTTGACCTTGTTAATTATAATATCTAGTTTACAACTCATCTTTAAATATCACAATATTATCAATAAAGTACAATTTGGTAGTATTGCAACATCATCACAACACAACCTTTTTTTTTTTTTCCCCAAAAAATATCATCAATATTTTTGAGGGTGAGTATGAGAAGATTATCAGTGGGGTTTCAGGAATCACCCATGGCAAGTCTAACATTGCCAACATGCTTACGCATGTATACATCTATTGGTTGGTAAACATTAATGTCAAATGACACACAAAATGCCTTCTTTAATTAGCATTAACATGTTGTAGGCACGTGCCAGCTGCAACTCAAAAATCAAAATAATGGAGGAATATTTTATGGGCCCATGTCTCTCGTATTACTCTGTCAACAGGCATTTTCTGTTTTTTTTTATGGTTTAGCTTATGGAAATGCTATAGTTGTAGCCGTGTACCGAACATCACAAAATTATAGCCTTTAATTAAGCTAATGAGATTCCAAATATACCTAGCTTTTGAGCTTACATGAACCAAATTAACATTAAAGCTACACAGGTTTGTCGTGGATGTGTCCCCTGATTAAGAGCATGGCCCTTTTTTAAAAAAATAATTAGAATGTTTAAGTGTAACCGCTATCATTTTTTATAATTACGATTAATTACATGCCTTTTTTTTTTTTAACTTTTATATTAATAAAATCACATAAATCAGGGTCAACCACTGCAACTATTAGTAAAAAATTTATAAAAATAATATAAAAAAAAAGCCCGAGGTATAGTGGAGTTGACAAGGACTACGGCTCAAGATTTAGAAGTTGTAGTTTTGAACTCACACTCTCTCCCTAGAGCCACTTGCTCAGGAAGGAATGAGACTTACTTGATGCATGGGAGTGGCATGGACTTCACATTCGCGAGGGAATAGTCGGTTCTTGAAGATGCCTGACACCCTCACCCGTAAAAAAATAAAGTCAGATTTTTTACTGATTGATGTAGTTTGACACATTTTATTCAAATTTTCATATTATGTCTAACCAGCTTTGAGTTAAATCAATGTCATATCTAATTTGCTTGGGTTTAGTGGTCATTTTGTGTTAATTACCTTAGTTTAATCATAATCAGTTAGTTTCATACTTTTGGGACAAAATATAGTGTATTTGGTCGAAAATCAGCCGTTGTGATACAATGCACATCGAAGATTCTTTTAGTTCTCTCCTTCAAATCATTCATTTGTCAACGCATTCGAGTAAAGAAGGAAAAAGACTAAACCCGTGTCTCCCGTTGATGAAGAAAAGGAAAAACAGAGTTGATAAACAGACAACTTTTCTTGCCGCAGAATCACATATCAATGTCATGTGGATGTGGATGTGGATGTGGGTCATCTCTTCTCTCCCACCTTCAATGTACTTTTCCAGCAGCAATGAATCTACTTTCACATTTGGGTGCATTTGGCATCTTCATGATGGATTTCCAGGAAAATGGAGAAGATTGATAGATATGTAAGACTAGCTTGCATTTCCATGAAACTAATTGATCATTTGCATTCATGAGAGGCCAATGTACATATGGCCTTAAAGATCACGGTTCCTTCCTCTTCCGGATCTATCGACTCCTGGTTCTCCCTTCTTCAGGAACTGAAGGTTGGTTACAGGGGTTTTACCCGGCTTCTCTCTGGACTAAGAGGAAATAGTCCATTTCAAAGGATTGAGAATCCTCCATTAGGAAAAATATATATATATATATATGTATATATGTACCTATGGCCCACCCTCTACCTCTCGTGGGGCCTACTTGGGGCCCTACCAGTTAATAGGGGAGGTTAGGACCCCAAGATCTGAATGAGACCTATCTGTATGCAAATTTTCAAACTCCATTATGTTATTCTGAGCCCATGAACCACGGCCATCCAGTTAAAGCCACTCAAATTCTCAATCCTCACCAGATCTCCAATCCATTCAGTACACTGTCAGGTTAACAACTAACAACGTATATGATTATTACTCTTTGTTATCTTTTCATTTAAATTGTCTGTTTTAAGTTGACCAATTCTTTTCTAAAAAAAAGTTGACCAATATAATGGTAGGCTCAACTACAATTAGAGTAAAATCCGTCCTATAGCCAAGGGAGCATAGTGATTTTGAGCAGCTTTGATTTGCATCTGGGTCCCATTGATGGATCTATAAAGAGACATGTACTCTGATAACTTTTTGAGGCATGCCCTAGAGATTTAGGGCCAAGTTGTTATCATCAAACTGATTTTCTTTTGGTAAACCATCAAACTGAATTAATAGGATTCTAGGAAGTAGGTTCCTGAAAATGGCTAAAATTTAAAGAAGTAAAGGTGAAGATTCATAAACGGCCACCAAATAATATTTTTCTTGAGATGGAAAATGAAATAAATGGTGATGGAGAATAAATACCAAGTCATCACTCCATTAAATAAAACCCCAAGTCCTAGTTCCATTTACATTCCACCCCACGCTTTTACGGTTAAATCTACTAGTCTTATGCCGGAACTCATTTTACTATTAATTTCTAAGAATTTAATTCCATGATAAAAACCATGCCCATAGCAATTTATGATAAGCCATCGAAGAGCGTACAGCCTAGGTTGGGCGTTGAGCAGTGTGAGTTGCATGAGTCAAACGAAGTCTTATCTAGTAATCAGCTATACTAGCCTATGTTAATCCGCTCAGCTATATTTGCTGTCTCGAGTTTCCAACTTTGTAATTTATTTATTCAGATGCAAAAAAAAAAAAAAGTAATATTTACTTCCGTTCAAAATCCAAGCCATTCACACATATATTTACTCCCATGAATTGATATTATTTTAAATTTAATACCATCAGAGCATTAATTACTGTCCAATTCACTCTGTAATCTTTCTTTATTTCTTTCTTTTTTTGGGTGGGGTGGGGGTGTTAAACATTCCTTCAAGAATTGAATACGACCCAAATAGACCTAAACACGAGGTCTGCACATTTTCTAGTAGTGCACCAGGTTTGATTATTTCACACATCACAAATGCCCAAGCACCCCCAAAACAGTGCCCTGTGCCCAACGTTCTCTGGTACTAACTACCAAGAGCCTAAGACACACCACTCTCCACTCATACGTACGTGCCACGCACCTTTAATGACGAATTTCACATGACGAGGTTGACAAGAACTCCACAACCAAAGGCATTTTGGTGGCCCACCCATGACAAGATATCCCAGTACACAAGTCTCACGCTTTTGCTTTTGTCTTTGGTTTTGATGATTTCGTGAGTGCACAAGCCAAAGAAGGGAGAAAAAAAAAAAGTGTGAAGGCATAATCTATCCACTATAGAGATATCCTTATTCCATGCACTTTGATGGCCTCTATTGGGCCCTTGATGGGAAACCAAATTCTCTCCTTTTCAAGAGGATACGTGTGTACTGTACTACTCTTCTTCTCCTCCATGCAAATCACTTTATATCTCTTAGAATGGAGTGTGTAAGTGGAGTTCAAGATAAGGTTCTCACTCACAACCCTCAATTGAAAAAATAAATAAAGAAAGAAAGAAAGAAAGAGCATCAGAGAGCACAGCTAGTTCACCTAAAAATGATATCCATAACCACACCTTCCTCCAATGCCACTTTCTTTTTGTGGGAATTTCAATGATCCTACAATGACTTTGCTTTTACATTGATAGATTTGGTGGGATGAGTGGTGCTAAAGTAACCCATTTATTTATTGGATGGTTGAAGCAAAACCCAATAAAGAGATGGGTCATTGAAAGGAACTGTTCTTTAGGGGGTGTAACCATTACCTTTCCCACTAACACAACTTCCTTTTTTTGCTGTGCAAATTGCAATGCCCACATGACCGTCTTGCCCACCCATGTAAGATAAGTATACAAGTAGTGGAAAAGAAACCAAAACTAGTAATTTTCAAATGGTTGTTTCCCATCTTAGGTTTTGAATGATTATGATATGCTTTTGTTGGCCATGATTATGGACTTTGGAGTAAAAACCTCAAAAGCCCCAATCCTACAAAACCTATCCACCCAACAAGAATGATTGAGGCAGCTTTTTTAGAATGGAGGTATGTCGACGGATTTGCACTATGTAAAGGGTCCACATTAGCAAAGAGGAGGGTGAAAAGAAGCAGGCCCTACCATTCCACATAAAGGCCGTAGTGGTGGTGGCTTGATCTAATTAGGTGGGCACTTCATGTAAACACTGAGAAATAGATGTTAGTCTTGTGGGACCTTTATTACCTAAAAACCAATGATTTTGCTAATGGTAATAAACCTAATCAATTCAAGGGGGAAGATTATCATTCTTTCTTTTGCTTTTCCCCACTTTGTTGAAAGGTTCTTATTCTCACCGTCAACAATCAAAGACAAGGACACACATGATATGGACTTTGAGTGCAACCCATCTTTCAAGCTGGTAATCATCTTGAAAATTTATAATCCATAATAATAGGCCAATAGCGATTGATGGAGAATCTGCTGCAAGCATAATGGCTTTCAAGGCCCACTCAATGTCTGAGCAGGTCAATTGGTCTAGGCCTATTTTGATGAAATATAAGAAAGGCAGGAACATGGACCACAAGAAAGGAAGTTGGGCCCCACTACAACCATTGAGTATGATTTGACAACTGCCATCCATCCAGAGCTTGAACAGGTGCGAGTGCTTGTGGTCTGAACCAGCCCGGGTCCAACCTTGGTCAGCCCAATTGAGCTGAACTGGGGCTCTGCATTTTTAGGCTTGTCAGCAGGAACTGGCTAGTTATTTCACAGGTACAAGAAACACAGACTGGACCCAGTGTCATGCATGTTTAAGGCTTGGCGTTGCCCAACATTTAGCACAATGGGAGACAAATCTTAGCAAATATGTCTTATATGGGCCGAACTAAGTCCATGTGCTGGACTAAGAACTGAATATCTTTCCACAACTAAATGCGTAGGTCTAGGATAAGCTTTGCCCCAGCCCTAACTGAATATCTTTCCACAACTAAATGCGTAGGTCTAGGATAAGCTTTGCCCCAGCCCTAGCTAGCACTCATTTTGAGTCTTCGACCACACACATGAGACATCCCCTTAAAAGTCATCAGAGAAATGGATGCTTGGAGTAGATGTCACATATACATGTGTCCTGATTTCACATTTCATCTACCATATTTGTTAAAGGTATAGCCCATCATTATTGTTGTCGCTTGAATGATGCAAACATAACTGATTGATACAAGTGGGAAGGCGCTGTTTGTAGAGGTTTAACAAAGATTGGCAATCATGTAAATGTGCTTGTTGGACAGTAAATTAACTTCATCGATCATGTGAACGATATCAGTTTAAGGGGCCCACCTTTCATCATCAATGCAGACCGTTCAATCGAAACATCAGTACTTGAATGGTGATTGACCCGAGAATCACCCAGATAGATCAAATGGGTTTGGCTACAATACAAGTTATATAGGTTGTAGTGAAGAGTAAATTTCTTTTGTTAGAAAGTGAAATTGGTGGTACCTTGTGAAGTTGATGGGTAACTTATCATTGTATGAGATGAAAATGGGATTTAGAGGTTTATATGAGAACAGAAAAAGAGATGGGAGTATATTGAAATTGTTGTGCGCATGCTGTGGTGAGGGTGAAGATATGTACCTACAAAGAAGTGATATCTTGAGTTGCAACAGGGGACTAGAGGAACTGTTGCGCTGTAGATGATGGATCACAGAGGTTGACAGAGATTATCAGGATGCCTTTCTTTTTATTTTATTTTATTTTATTTTAAGGATGGAGGGTTTCCAATCCTTTGAGCTGGACTAATCCCTCCGGGCCCAGAGTGAAGTCAAGTAAACTCCCTATAGCTCCAGTGTGGTAGTGCCCAGTGTGAGATAATCTGGATACTGGAGGTGGTTAATTGAAAAAATAGAGAAGGGAGGGAGGTAGGTGTTTGTAGATCTTAAATGGTATTGGTAGGTTATATGTAAATTGCCTTCCAGCAGAGATGGCAGCTGGTTGGATTAAATGGGTGACTTGTCCTAACTTTCTCAATTTAGGAGCCAGTTTGGTTTTTTTTTTTTTTTTTTTTCTTTCCAATTTGATGTGGATGTAGATTAATTCCCAAAGAATTTTTGGAATTTAGGGAATTTCTGTCAGGGTAGTTTCTACATTCCTAGGCATGCTAGAATTTCTGGATGCCCATCTAGAAATTCCACCAACAAGCAAAGAGGCTGACATTATAAAATTCTACTTTGGCGTTTGAGACCCTTTAGGCAACTTAGATTTTGAGATTCTCGTTATGAAACATTGCATTTATAAATACCACAGGAAAAGCCTTCACATTATGTCCAAAAAATTCCGACACCTCAAATTCTTATCAGAAGCTCTAGCAAAGAAACAAGCTGTTGGACCCAAGTTGGGTTCAAGGTCAGTTCGTTAATGGCGTTTTCAAATTTGATGTGGACGTGGATTAATACATTTAGACCCGAGTTTTATTCAAGATGGTTTCGGATTTTAGTTTATTTATATTTTAATAAGCAAGGTAGACAAAGAATACATTTAATAGAATTTATCAGTTTAGATTTTGGGTTCATATGTTTTAATCAAACCCAACCTGACTTATATCCCTCATGGAGGGATTTATTTTATTAATATTTTTATTTCAGTCAAAGTCAAAGGGGCTGAGAC
Source organism: Camphora micrantha (assembly GCA_003546025.1). NCBI lineage: Eukaryota > Viridiplantae > Streptophyta > Magnoliopsida > Laurales > Lauraceae > Camphora > Camphora micrantha. Next base: position 5,702,679 of record QPKB01000004.1, on the reverse strand, counting down.
CCAAGAAAGACCTGGCACACACGGAAAGAGACCCAAAAACTAGTCCTTATCATCTGAGTGAGATATGGGGTTCCAAACCAATTGGGCAATCTTGAAATCTCATTAGATCTTGATCCTGTGAGAAATTGCTCCTACAAGAGTTTGTACTACATGTGGTGTGGATTTTCTAAATTCTTGTGTTCGTCCGCTGAGGAGATTTTATCATTATTTTTTAATATTTTATTTTTGTACCCAACCTGCCGCAACTAGGGGCGGACCTAGAAATCCTCTTTGGGAGGGCTTTATGTAAAAAAAAAAAAAAAAAAAAAAAAATTGGGGAAGGGTCAAATGTTAAAAAATACATATTAATAATTTTCATAATTTGCAGGTTTTTTCTTTAAAATATTGCACTTTGGGTGGGGGCTTCAGCCTTTAGAGCCTTGAACTTGGGTCCATCCCTGACCCCAACCATGGGAAAGAAGCTTGCTTTTACAAAAAGAGGAACCCAAAGATAGAACCATAGAAAATTGGTGAGAAACATGGTAGCCAACCAATTGGACAACCCCTCATTCTCGAGCACCTTCCCTTGTTAAAGTTGGAGATCAATTTTCATGCAATCGAACCATGTGTGACTCCCAAAGAGACCAAAATTACTTGACCCAGGTATGACTCTTTTGTTATGGTCATCTTCTATGGATCAAAATAGTCTCATGATACAGGAGGGCTTTGTAATCTGACAACCCTTTTTTTAATTTCCTAAAAGGAAAGGATATTGGATGTGGGAAATTAAGTGATTATTGTTAGTAAAAATTATTTGATTTAAAGGCAGGAAGTAACAATAAGCAAAGTTTATATGTTGACAGACCACTTCATAGGGTTACATTAGGCAACAGTCAACACTCAATTAATTGAACTTAAATTATAGTCGATGGCATCCCAAAACCCTCTTGTATATAGTGGTAGAGATGAGAAAGCGTACTGGATACCCAAATGTCCACTGTCAGAAATCATATATGGGCCCTATAATTGGACTTATTTTTAGTTTGGGCAGATTCAGGTCCACTGACTAAGTCAGATCTTGTTTAGGGTCCATCAACTTAATTGACAGTACAATGCCACAGCTATATATTATGTACAAGTATGTTAGTTCTGAATTAAGTATATATAGGTATATTACAATGAAGGACGTTGGAGGAAAAAAAAATACCTCTTCATTGTTCTTCAAAATTGCGAACTTTCAACAAGGCCCATCAAGATGCATGAATTTGGCTGTTATAACTGTATGTAAGTAACTGGGTTGGGTTCAAGATTTTGACCCCTTGGCTCCAACCCAATTTGGAAACACTCCAATTGGAATGTGGTAGGAAGAAATTATTAAAAAGAGGCTGCAGTTCTTACCTGCTGCCGAGGGTTTTAGCCCGAGTAGTCACCTTTTCTCACCCGAGGGTTGTTCTACTCCACCCGAGGTCTACTTCCCTCCCAAAGGGTCGGGCTCCCCGACCACTAAGCTGGGTACCCAAAAAAAAACTGGAGAGAAAAAAAAAAGAAAAAAAATAATAATAAAGTCAATTGTTGAACCTGTTGGGGTCTTAATTAAAATGGATTCTGTTACCCAATCCTAGGGTAGAGTTGGTAATTTGGTCATGTATGCCAGAGTTCTTGTGGAAATTGATTTGGCAAGGGGCTATTTATGCGTAAAATCTCATCAGCTAATAGACCCTCTCAATTGCTTCGTTGAAAAAAAAGAAAAAGAAAAAAAAGAAAAGAGGAGATTTTATATAGCTAGCCAATGATGATCGGATGAAATAGTATTTCTAGGTTTCAATGAAATAGGATCTGGATTCCCAGATATAGGATGGAATAATTATCCAAAAAATCGGTATGAGAATTTATTTGCTTGCCCAAAGTGTGAGTGCCTATAATTTCCACCCATACCCATGGGCGGACCCAGGAAATTCAACCTGGGGGCTCCATGTAAAAGAAATATTGGAGGACATGGCAAATGTAAAAGAAAAATATATTAACTTTTAGAATTTTCAAGGGGGTTTTAAAAATTTTTAACTTTTCACATATATTGGTGGGGGCTTCACCCCCCATGCAACTGTACTTGGGCCCGCCCCTGCCCATACCATGTACATCATGTGTCCAATTTCAGAGTGGAGTCATAGAATCAGAATCAGCCAAGGGGAAAGGATGGAGAAGGATGATCAACAGTGATTTGCAGGACCAGTCTAAGGATAAGCCTGATCAATCCTTATCATAGTTGTCAATTCCATTTTGTTCATCATTTCAGTCAAGCATCCAAAATGGAATATTTCGGTAATTTGGGAATTCACCAAAACCTTTCAGAGTAACTTTTTGGAAAATTAATAATAAAAACAAGAATATATATATAGGGAGATGCTCGTATGAGAGATGCTCTCACCTTACTATGAGAGATAAGGTGAGGCTCTCACATTTATATCCAATGCCAACAACTTAAATGTGAGGGCCCCACATTTATCTCTCATAGTAAGGTGAGAGATGCTCTCATAGGAGCATCTCTCATATATACATATATATAAATAAAAAAAATATAAATAAAATATAAATAATGCATGATGGTGAAAATTTAGGGTTTAGATTGAAATGGACAATCATAATAGACTAAAATGGACAACCGAAATGACTGAAATGGACTGGAATGGATTGAAATTGAAATTGAAATTCTTTTGACCCCATTCAGTTTTGGTCAAAGGACTGGAACAAAAAATTCTAGTCATTTTAGCCCAAACAAAAAGGAATAGTGTCACATCCCGGTCCCGAATCACCTTGGCGTAGGGTGATCTCCGAGGTGTATCACACGTACTCCAGCGTGTTGTACTTGTTTCGAGCCAAATACAACACACGAAGGAGAGAAAACAACTTTTCATACACGTGAGTAAGAACCCACTAAACTCATCAATAACGATTAATCATGGTGGAAGCTATAAATCATTTATATGAAGATATCAAATTCTCATTCAGTCTAATTAGTATTCAAGTTTTAATACAAAAGAATTATACAAATATATACATTGTTTTACAAAAAGAGGGTATATAAAAGAACCCTATAAACAATACTAAAAGTATGAGCAAAATAATAACTACTCCTAAGTGCGGCCCACACAAAAAAGGGCTAGCCACACTAACTATCAAACTCCAAAATGATCATTACCCGCTCTGAGGAAGACAATTAGACAGTTGAAGGCTCAGGCCATTCCTTTAACCCTGAAGGTACCGCTTGGGTAGCCTTCTCTTCCTCCTTGACCTCCTGAGGGCCGGAGGTTATACCTATGACTGTGACACCATGAGTAGTATCATTAATACGATGATTAAGCAAGTATAGGCAATAATAAAAAATTATATAATGTATCAAAATGAATTTAAGACGAGTAAATTCATAGATGACAGCGATGAGTATCAACTAGGCGAATTGTGCAAGATCGAATAAATTATGCTTGTGAATCAAATATAGTGAAAACACACTAAATGACTATTATATTAAGCTCATCTTCTCAATTAGAGAGCAAATCTAGTTGGGTTGTCAACAGCGGCCCGGCCAAAAGCTCACTGGCTACCCGGTCTGGAGTTCCAGTGCTCAGATGACTTACTGCAGTAGTTTCAAATAACTAAACCAAGTTCAACTCCATTGGGTATCATAAGGTCGAAGTTAAGTAGTGCGGACTCGATCGAATCAAATACAAATCGAATGATAATCGAATTTGAGTGAGTTCCTAATTTTCTTATCCAAAATCAAATCGAATCATATTCACATATCACACTACTCACTCAATCCGTATGTTCAACGAATACTGATTTGGTATACATACAGATGGTATGAATTGAATATAACCAATTGGACTCTCAAGGAGTATTTTTAATGCAACAATTATAATAAAGAAGACTTGATATCAAATAAAAATTTTACTCCAATATGAAATGCAATAATAAAAAGAATCAAGGTAATTTACTAACCAAGACTATACTATTGATTTTAGTCCTTCACCGTCCAATACAAGGTAAGTTAGGGAAAATCAATGTATTACTACCTTATTAGGTGTCACTCTATATGAAAAATACATTGAGTTTCCAAACTAACCTTCATGGCAAAATGTTAGACTAATAAGACCAATTAATAAGGTTAACAATTCCACCTTTAAAGTCATAAAGTCTTAAAAGTTCCTAAATTCCTATGGGAGTAAAGGTAAACACCTTAGTTAATAATTTGGGATATTTAAGGTGGTTTAAGATAAATTATGGGTGGTAATTCACCCTAAAATTGTGTCAAAAAGGAGCCCAGTTGCAGTATCAGGTTCGCTCGAGTGAACCCCAAGTTCGCTCGAGCGGACCCAATCTAGTAGGTGAGTCACTCGAGCGATAAATTTTATTCGCTTGAGCGAGGTATTCAGGGGCGTGGTAGCTCGAGCGGACCCATGTTCGCTCGAGCGGACCCCATCCAGAGAGATGGACGTTCGAATGATCTTCTTGTTCGCTCGACCCAAGTGTCAAATGAAGGTTCGCTTGAGCAACTGCTTCAGTTCGCTCAAGCGAACTGTCTAGATTTTCTGACTATGGAATTTCTCCTCTGATTCACTTCTCATTCATTTCCACCTCCTTCTATCATTTAACCTATATAGGATGGAGTCTCCATGCTCCCATTGCACATCTTACAATCTCTTCATTACATTCCATCATTTACAAATCATAAAAACCATCCAATCCATTCATTTATCAAGAAAAACAAGTATTGAGCAAAATTATCATAGAATCAATGAAAAATAACACTATGTAAATTCATATTAGTGCTTATACTTGCCTCTATTTGTGCTTTTCAAAACCCCTTTCTCACAACTTGGCTCAATGATCCCAAAATCCCCAAATTAAGCAAACCCTAATTATAAGAATCATGGAAAAAGGTAATGAATATGCATGCATGAGTAAATATTAGCTTCTTGACTCTATTTCCACTCAAAATCTAAACAAAAGGAGTTTGATATCTACCTCTTAGCAATGATTTCGAATTTGGAGAAGAAGAGAAGATGGTGAAGATAGTTCTTGTCAACAATGGAGAGAGGAAGATGAAAATGATGAAGAAGAGCTCCCTCTCCTAGTTCTTAAGACATAAACCAAGGTTTCTTGTAGATTTAAGAAGGGAGAAGAATAGAAATGAAGAAGAAGAGAGTAGAGAAGAGAAAGGAAATGAAAGGGGAAGGGATGAAGTCTTTTATAAGGGATAAAGTTATCATTTTTGCAAGAAAGCCCATAAATTTTGTCTATTTTCATTTTGAGTGAAATAAGGTTCCAATTATTCAATGGTTGGTCGAATGAAAAAGAGTCTAATATGAAAATCGATGTACTCATTGAATTACATGCGATGGTGCCAATATAACGTGCATATGATATAAAATGCAAAAACTCATAATTACGAAAAAAGCACTTGACTCAACTCAATTGAGTCAATTCTATTCCAACTCACCTATTCAGGGTTCCAGACTCAACTAACTCGGTCTATGAAGACTACAAACACTAATTATCATAATTAGCAACTAAGCAAAATTAATTTAGCTAAAACTCATTAAATTAGTACTGATCAAAGTTAAATTAGGTCAGGGTTTAACAAATTGGCGACTATATTCCTTATGCCATCATTCTGTCATGTGGGAATCAATCCAATTAAAAACAAAATGAAATAGAATAGAATGAAATATATATATATATATATTACAAACAGGGAATCATAAAATAGAAAATATAAAGGGACCCTTAACCAGTGATGATACACCACTCACAATGATGAATGATACATACCTTCCCAAGTCCTCACGTTATCACATGACAAACATGCGAAAACCAGAACAAAACCACATCAGAGTCAAAATGGTCAGCATGGACAAAACAAAACTTGCCTTTTTAGTCAAACCTGTCTGTATCAAAACACACGACTGTCTGGGCCCTGCACGTGTCACACACAAGCCTGCTCGTTCCCTTCATGCATCTCCATATGCCCCCACTTTTTACCAAAATCCCCACATTCCCACCACAAAACAAGGCTACAGTCTTCCCATACACAAGGGCATTATAGTCTTCCAAACTCCCCAAATCACGTATAAATCATAACCTCTACATAATAAAGAGTAAAAACCATTCAAACTTACCCAATACATACATGCCCAAGTAGCTGGCAGCAGAGACATCTCTCTCTAATGGCAGCAATGAAGGTCACATTTCTCATCCTCATCCTCCTCACCTTGGCCTCACAAATCTCCTGCAATAAGGAGACGGGGAATTCGGAGAAATGCAACGTTGGATCAGCAGTGGCCTGTTATAACAAGCCCAAGGCCTTGACTTACAAGTTCATAGCCATTGCTTCCATCTTTGTAACGAGCATGCTAGGTGTGTGTCTCCCTCTTTTCACACGCTCTGTCCCTGCGTTGAGTCCTGATAAAGACCTCTTTGTCATCGTCAAGGCGTTCGCCTCCGGCGTCATCCTCGCCACCGGTTACATGCATGTGATGCCGGACTCGTTCAACGCCCTGATGTCAGAGTGCCTGCCTGAGAATCCATGGAGGAAGTTCCCTTTCACAACGTTCGTGGCCATGCTTTCGGCGGTTTTGACTCTGATGGTGGATTCTTTTGCTACTGCCTTCTATAAGAAGAGTGGTACGGGTGGGGCTGCTTTGGTGGACTCCACCAGATGTGGGGCGATCTATTCGGAGGAGAGGGCTGTGGAACTCAATGGACATGATCAGAGAAAAGATGGAGAAGATGACACAGAGGGCTCCCGCTTGCTACGATATCGTGTAATTGCACAGGTTTGGATCTGTTGATCTCTTGTGTATTGTTTGTTGATATTTTTTTATTGATGATAAAGGGTGGCCACACATAGTGTTGTTGTAATTTCAAAACATTTATTTCGAAATGAAATGATTATTTATTTAACTTTGTTTTTTTTTTTTTTCATAATTTATACCTTTAAATATTTATCATTATCATTGCCACCAAAACCTTATCTCAACTATGTTGGAGAGTCAGCCTATTATTGTCAAATCTTTAGATCAGTTGCTTTTAAATATATAGAGTATAGAGACGCTCTGGTTCGTCCAAAAAGAACCACATACTGAATTGGGTTTGAGTTGGTGGTGCCAAGTGAAGAAGTTAAACAACAAAATCAAATCTTTTAAGGTCTTATATAAGGATTTTTTTCAAATTTTACAAATGTTCAGGGTGCAAGTGCGACCGCACCTGAGTGCTAATACTTGGGTCCGCTCCAGGCCAGCCCTGATACACATTCTAAGCTTAGTTACCCATAACACTAAAATTGCATATGTTTGATGCATTTTGTATGAAAATCAAGAAGTGACTTGCTGATTGCAGGTACTGGAAATGGGAATTGTAGTTCACTCAGTGGTGATTGGGCTTTCTCTAGGAACCGATGAGAGCCCTTGCACAATCAAGCCTCTGATTGCTGCCCTTTGCTTCCATCAGCTCTTTGAAGGAATGGGTCTTGGTGGCTGCATACTCCAGGTAAATTTCTTCTGCGAACGTCACAAGGACATACAAGGTCCTAATCCATCCGGATTAGGGTCTTGATGCAGCCATCCATAGTATTTGATCAATGTGGATGAGACAGGCCCTTGATCTAATAGACCCTGGAAATAAATGGTTGGTACAGTAATGGTTTAGAGGTAACATAAAACGTTTTGATGATTTGGATTATTCAATTTGAACTTTCGAAGTCATTTATCCATCCTTATTGGGGTTTACTAGAAGAACTGATATAAACACTCCTCTTATGCATCGGGATCATGTTGACCCTTCTACTTTTTCAACCCAGTACACCCCTAGTGGCATTCAATGGCATTGCAAATTTCTCATGAATTGCTTGGTATTTTCAGGCCGAGTATGGAATGAAGACGAAAGCTATGATGGTCTTCTTCTTCGCTTTTACAACTCCATTTGGGATCGCTCTGGGGATTGGTTTATCCAACGTCTACAGCCCAGACAGCCCAACAGCTCTTATTGTGGTAGGCCTGTTAAATGCCTCAGCAGCCGGTCTTCTCAACTACATGGCTTTGGTAGACCTCCTGGGAGCAGATTTCATGCGTCCAAAACTTCAGAATAATATAAAGCTTCAGATATGGTCCTACATTGCCGTCTTCTTGGGTGCAGGTGGTATGTCGGTTATGGCAATATGGGCATGAGAGGAGAAATATGTAATCACTAGAAACTATTGAGTTAATCTCTCTTCAATTAATGAGAGGATTTCTGTTTCGGACAGTAAAAAGGATACACTCGAAGAGAACTTCAATGGATGATTATCGGCCCCGGCCAGAAAGCACTCGGCTGAGATTTTGAGTTCTTTTATATACTTTTCAGATTTGCTTGATTATTGTTAATTCCAGAAATTTTGATTCATTAATGACAAAAAGAAGGAGTTTAGGATCTTGATTAACGCCACAACTTCATTTTTAATCTATTCCATTTGAATTCATGATTTCATCCAATGGTCACAGACACTACCTCATTACTGTGAATATAAGTGAACCTCTTGCTGTAGTTACTGGAATTGCTACTTGGAGTGTGATGAACTAAATCAAGTAAAAGCATCTTGATTTATGGTAAATGGTCTTTACTGGTTTTAACTTAGAAAGGGGTGGGTATTAGAGAATATTTTAGAGAAGATTGGATTTGGCAAGGATGAGATTAGATTATAATGGATTTGGACTACATTAGCTAATATAATCCAAGTCCAATATAATCTAATCTCATCCTTGCCAAATCCAACCTTCTCTAAAATAATCTCTAATAGTGGGCCCTCTCTATCGATGATTAATCTTAACCAGACGATGATGATTGTTTATGTTTTCAGCCACAGCATGAATTTGGCTTTTGGTGCTTTATTGTTTTTATTTTTTGACCAATGGCAACTGACAGTGATTTCTCTCTTGTCATTTGATGTTTTGAGTAATGGGTTCTTAATTTGTTGAATGAATAGGGAGGAGAGGAGTGTAGAAGAGAGGGGTCAAGTGCAAAGTGGAGGGGAATGATGAAGTAGAAGAGAGTGTGTTTGAGACAGGAGATTATATCTACACCAATTCCAACCCATGAATGATTCTCAGATTATGAGCATACTGCCTCATGCATTTCATTATCTTCTAGGTTTTAGAATTAGAGTAGTGGATACTCATTTCTGTGTTCCCAAATGATGTAAGACTATTAATATAAATTTCAACAGTAGATCTTCTGTAGTTAATTTGCCAGATGGTGCTTAGACTCGTGATTAATTCTTGAACCCGTAGAAATTTCTTCTTTCCTCTTGGCCTTGGACTCATGAGAAATGAGCTCTAATCAAATTCCACTCCATTAAATAGGTTAGCCTGCCTCCAAATTTTTATTCACATGTGTCATCTGCAATCAATAAATATAGAGCAGGGATTTGAACACCTATACTCACACACACATACAATGACAAACTAGTTGAACTACACTTGAGATAGTGTAACCAAAACTCTTGTTTTTTAAGTTATACATCTAATTCAGGCTGGGTTGGGGCTTACTATCTTTCAGGTGGGCCTAGCCACTTATGGTCCGATCCATGTCTATGTCGGGATTGGGCCTTTAGCTTTGAAACCGGGCCGAGCGTGGATATTCCTTAGCCCGACCCAATTCGGCTCATGAATACTCATATTCCCTATCCCTTTAATAACCCCTTTCTCACCCAAAAAATGAATTAATTATCTTTCGAGTGAAAAAACTAAAAAAAAAAGACTTCTAATACAAGACGGTTCATCATCTTGTATTGGCTAATGCATTTTCTGATTGGAAAGCTTCTAATTGCTTTGGGGACAATCTAGAAGGATAGAAGATCATTTACCTTGCATTCTCATCAACATCTTAAGCAATTTTTGCATGATTTAAAAAGAACTAATAGTGTGTTCCGGATGTTTTTAAATGCATGGAGTGTTAGATCCCAACTAGAAAAGGTGTTTATAAAGTTAGAGTCGAATCAGCTTTTCCTCCCCTCACAAAGGAGGAAAACCCACAAATTTCCGATTTTCCGCTGACTTCAACGACGGAAAGCCCACAATCTCCGTTTTCCAGATGACATTAACGGCGGAAAACCCGAAATTTCCTTTTGTTTCCGCTGCTTAAACGGCGGCAAAGCCAGCAATTTCCATTTTTCCGCTACTGCTACTCCAATTTTTCTATAATTTGTTTTTTTTTATTTATAAAAACCATGTGAGTTTAAATTATGAGTCTTCAACTATTAAGATCTAGGGTAGGAATTGTCCAACTAGAAAATTTTGACTTTGGAGATGGTCAAGACCGCGACTTGGAAATCATATTAAAAAAAAAAAATTAAACTACTAAAAATAGATCAAATGCTTACTAAATATAAAATTGTATCTATTTACTTGTATTCATGAGATAATCAACTCAAAATAATAAAAGTACATATCCAAGAAAAATACTATGAAAAGAAAAATAGAAGAAAAAATCTTAAATTTTACTTAATTTTTATGTAGAAACATCAAAGGTAAAAGACGAAATATGTCCTAGATTATTTTTGAATCATTGTTTTTAAGTTGTTAACTCTAAATCTAAGCACTAATTGCATAAAAAGAGAAATATGATTGTATGAAAGCATATGGTACTATCAGATTGTTCAAAATGACCAACTTATCAAATTGACGCAACTGAGTTGACTTGTCCGTGTGTACATAAATACTTTAAATATCATGGATTCATGATGTCTAATAGACTAATAACTATAATATTAATGGCCTAGGACCAGGGTTTGCACCCGGAGTTGTAGGTTCAAACTGCACTACCACACTAGGCTACAGGAGAGTTTACCCGGCTTCCCTCTGGGCTCAGAGGGATTAGTCTAACCCAAAGGGTTGGGAACCATTCGATAGCACAAAAAAAATAAAATAATAATAATAATAATAAGTGTAATCTCCCAATACATGAACTTCATACTTTAAATATAATCAAATCATAATGTCTAATACCGGCAATGTTATACAAAAAACAAGCTCTGATGCAGTGATCCGCGACATTAAATAAGTGTCAACATTCTTTACAACCAAGCCCTCCTTTGAGGGTATTTGGTCTGGGTCGACCATAAATAGGCTAGTAAAATGAGGCCCGTTTCTCTGCTGAAAAAGATATATAGGATAAGGTAGAGTCGTTTTTTGGTAGAGCCCTTGTTTTTTGCAAGCAGTGAATTTTCTTCCTTTTCTATTTTTGGCATCCAAGCCTAGCAGGCTAGGACTTTAGAGAGCCCCCACAAGTGGAAAGAGAAAGTCTACTTAAGCGGAAGAGTGACATACCCATGATTGATCCATAGGCACCAGATGACATGAAGGGTTGCCAACCAGCTAAGCAAATTAGAGTAATGGCAAATCAAGCCCATAAGGGCGGACTCAAGATGTTCATGTGCATCCATCCCTCACTCTAGGATCACCGTGGAGAAAAGCCTTGGACGATCTAGGCTCGTTCATAAATACGTGCCTACCTATGGCTATGGCCTATGGGGCCTCTTATAGCCCACAAAATCCTAAACAAGCCATTCACAATTCCAGCTCCTTTTAGCCTCACTCTTTTACTAAAATCCCCACATCCTCACCTTCACAGCAAGGACTCTTTCCTATAAATACGTGCCTTCCGCCTTTTAATTATTTTAACCTTGATTTACATATTAAGGAAGTTGGAAAATAGGGATATCATAAAGACGTTTGTGCAAGACTCTTTTCTACCCAAGAGAACAATAAAGTTTCCTTTTTTAAGGGAGCGTTTGTGCAGAATTGGGGCATTTCCTCTTCAGCAACACTCGAATTTCATTCAGGGGAGGTGAGAAATCCGAATCCTGTCTAGCAATGAAAATAACAGCTTGACAAAGCGCTAGTTTTTCTAGATTCGAGGATTTATTGCTGCACCAAACAAAGGCGCCGGAAAACCCAACGCCATTCCCATCCCTTTAATGCGGAATCATGTTTGTATTGGGTTTGAGTTGGATTGATAGGTCACGGAGTGAAATGAGTTGCTTGGGTTGGGTTGGATAATTAGTGCACAAGTATAGACCCAAGCGAACCTGGCCCATTAATTATTTTGGTTAGAAATGTTAACAGAATGACACGACCCTACCTAAGAATAAGCAGGGTCTAACTGGAGTCTCTTGGTTGGATTGAGCTCAACTGAGGAACTGCTCCCTACCCTTTACTCGATAAGTTTTGAATATCATGGTCGGGATGGATTTTTAAAGCAAATTTTGTATTTTTTACATATAAAACTGTGAAATTGCACACATCCACATTTGTTTTAGGTTTTTTTTTTTTCATATTCTATTAACAAACATGTAAACACATCGTAATAGGGCGGAGTGGTTCAAAGCAGCCAAAAAATGAACTTGCTACCAACCTAGCTCGGGTTAAAATCTTCCATACCCACTTAAAATCCAACAAAAGACCATACCAAATTGCAAATGTGCATACCCGCCCCCCCAAAAAAAAAAAACACCAGTTTTACCGGCGTATGTATGAAATACAGCTTTACCATGGAAAAACTGAAAATACCTTTGTTCCGCCGTATTATTCATCGGAATACTGAAAACATAGCTTTTCCGCCGTATAAAGCATTGGAACACTAAAAATACAGATTTTCAGCCATATCATTCAGCGGAGAAACTGAGATTACTAGTTTTCCACGGTACAAATCAGCGGAAAAACTGAAAATACAGCTTTTCCCTCACATTACCGGCAAAGTTACAAATGAGTGGTTTCAATGAAACCGGAATGTGACCAGGCCCTATTATGGGAGGCCCAAGCCTTTCCGACGAAGTTTTGGGCCCATAGGAACCTGAATATGAAAAAGACCCTTTCGATAAGGGTTTTAGTCCAAGCTTTAAATTTGTATTGGTAAAAGTTTCTAACCTTTACTTGACATTGGTACATTTCAATGAACAATTGTGACTTTAGCATGATTGGATTTGGGAAGAGATGGACTCAGAGTGATTAAGGTGAGATTAAGCACATTCATGGCCATAGAAAATGAATTGCATGCAGCTAGGGATCTCAATGGACCATGGTTACTGGATCACCTTTACAACCTAGAAATAATGAGTATGGTTTTTGGGCGTAGATTCATAATTAGGTCTTGGTCCATTGTTTAGGCTTAGTTAACCATGGGTTCAGCCACAACCGAACCATGTGCATATTTATAGGGAAATCTGTTCTATAGCCTCTGCCTTTTGGCTTCATTCACATAAATCTCAATAGTTTTGAAAATTAATTTTTAAGTCCTTAACTTCTTTAATTTATAAAAGTGGCATTCTTTTACTGAAATTACTTTTAGCAAATGACACAAATACCGTTTATGATAAAAAAAATTCTATTCTTTGAGGGTATTTTTTCTTTAAAAACATAATTTAGTGAATGGTTTGATAGGCTAATTAGGAGGAGTCAATTCCTAGCCTGATGTGCTAGCTTGGCCCAAGTTTGATCCTGCATTATAAGGGTTTGGGTTGACACTAATGACCCCATTAGCAAATTTTCTTTTTTCATAATTCCGAATAGAAGACCATTAGAAAATGGATTGGAAGCATTCCATGACGGTGCAGGTGGTGAGATGATATATAAAGAGAGGTTTCTGGAGATCTAAGAAAGAGAGAGAAGCATTTCCCAATTTGCGTAAGAAGCAGCGGCAAAAGCATTTTCCAATTTGCTCTTCACCTCCTTTGTTCTAGTTGTTTTTCTCTTTTGTTTAATGAAATCTTATTTCTACCAAAAAAAAATTTTTGCGTAAGAAGCGGAGGCGTTGGTTGCATTTCCCGAATCAATCCTTTTTTATCAACCACTATAAGAAAACGTAGCGTTTTATGAGACTAAAATGCCCTTGTGTTGTAAAAATTGGGTATTTGTTGTGCAGATGAGAACGTGAGAATTTTGGTAAAAGAAGAATTGTGAATGCGGTGCGTGGGATTTTGTGGGCGGCCTCATTAAATTTAAGTACGAATTATGTTCGTCTTGTTGACTTATCAATTTTGACTTTTTTTTTTTTTTTTTTTTTTTGAAAATGACATTTTTGTCATGTGAAACCTTAGGGCCCGTTTGGCATTATATTAAATTAGTAAAAGTCAAGAAAAGCCTTTATTTTTCAGACTGTGGGCCACATCAATAGTATTTTAATTCAAAATTCCTCTCATCTTCTTCTAAAAAAAAAAAAGTAAAAAAAAAAAACCTCCTTTCTCTAGTAAAATTTTAAAAAAAATATCCACTTTTATATACAAAAAGTGAAGTAGATTATTATTTATATGGTTCCCATCCCAATGTTACCCAAGATATATGTGAGTTCGTGTTCCGGTAATCCATCAATCCAGTACATTCACCTAGTTGATTGGAAGATCAATCATATCTGTTGGAGAATACTGATGCCCCAGGATCATACTTTGTGTGAGCTTTGCAAGTTGATTGAATTGAAACTACTCAAATTGAAACATGGTTTTTAAAAAAAAAAAAAAAGAGTTTATATATAATTTTTGGGATTAGCAAGATGGAAAGATCTTGATGCATCCATAATCTAAGATTATTCAGATTGGTATAGTGTTATATCATTTTTTGTACATTTATTGCAATTACACTGTCCTCCTTCTAATCTTCAGATAAAATGGATTGATAACTAACTCTTACAGAAATTTTCTATTTCTATCTTTTGAAAATAAACAAGAGAACAAATCAGCAGAGCAACAGAGAGCTACAAAGGAACATATGTGAGTATGGATCAAGGGTTGAAGTTTGGATTCTATTAGAGGACTGCTAGAATTTTCCTACTGAAAGTTAGCATAACCTCTGTCACAGGCCCTAAAAAGGACTACCTTGCTGCACAGCAGTAGTAGTAACCTCTTAAAAATTCTTACCTAATCACACAGAGTGACATAGGTGGAAGAGTGCACGAAAATCTACAGGAACATTATCCTAGATATTACTTCAGAGCACAACAAACAACAGGCCTTTCCATAATATGAGAAAAGATGGTACCATGAAAGATACCAGATCTATTGTAACTTAATGACCCAAAGATACTTTCAGTTGACCTAAAATAAGAAAACATGAAAGGACAATCAGCATTTGGCGTTAGTTCTAACTCTTATGCATTAGGAAGCACACAGCATCATGATTGCAGTTCTGCACATGTTTGGACCATGGTTCAATAATGCAGTCTAATGGGAGTCGGCAGTGGACCAGAGATGTCCTGAAAATGAATAAAGATGAGCTGTGCTACATGGACAGACTTTGGGATCGGTCCAAAGACCGGTCCCAAAGACCGGTCCAAAGTTCTGTCCATATAGACTTTTACTTTAAAGATTGGAAGATCCTGGCCGTCTACCGTTCAGCCTACAAGTTGGAAACTAGTAGAGAAAGCTGGATATCTGGAAATTCAGGGGACATGCATCTTTCATACCAGAAGAGTTTTTGGAGGGTTTCAGATAATCCACCCACAGTGGGCATCATCAAATAAATGGTCCATATGAATAAGACAGTAGCTGCTTCCTGTTGAAAGGGGTACTTTAGGACCCATAGTCCTCCAGAATTCTTGTACACAACCAAAGAGTGATTTCACTGGCGATCGTCATTCGCTAAAATGGAATTCATGCGATAAATGCAGGGCTGTTTCACGAAATCCACAATATGTGGAAGACGGTCCGAAGGCCTGAGAAGTCAGCTCAAATTGATATCCAGAGGGGTTGATTTGAGTAGAAGATTTCCAGCACCAGGTCAAAGATTCAACTAGATATTTAAACAAGATTTTGAATATCATTTCACTTATAATTCCTGTTTAGCATATTAATGGGCAACAGTGGGGAAAGAAGTTCTGGATCGCTAAAAAAATCATTAAAGTAGAGATCAATAGACATCATTAAAGAAAGAAGCCCTTATTGCATAAGCCAGAGATTGTTAGAGAGTACCTCATATCAACCAGGCAACCAATCAGCTTTACCAAAAAAAAAAAAAAAAAAGAGGACTCCATCTCGTCAACATTTGGAGACTTCTTAATTTCACCTTGCACCTCACTGTAGGAGAAAAATCAAATGATTGTTAACCAATGAGTAGCTAGAGACAACTTCAATTGAAGAGTATACTAATAAACCTGTTAAAGCCTCCTCAGGGATATGCAGCTGAAGACCCAATTGAAGTGTATCTTCTCAAAGTATATGTGTAACTAAATCAGGTAGTACCAACCATGAATCTTCTGTCCATAAACACAGCATACACTGATGCTGAATGAGGCCACTGTCCCTAATTATCACTTTTATTACATGTGGTATCCATCCAGTGAGTTGATTATCCTATCCTTGGGCCACAAACCAGTTGCCAGTGGCACCCACCAGCTACTGGCCCAATTCTCACAAAAGTGTGCTGTGTACCATGACTATCTTCAACCACATGGAGACCCTTCATTTTCCCTTTTTTTCTTTTGCCAAGCATCAAGAAATTGCAGAGGAAATACCCATCTGAAAAGGCTTTTCAGCAAGAGATGTTATTAGACCCATAGCTTATAGCGTTAAGGCTCAAATCCAACATATTCGTAATCCATCTCCTCGGGCCTTCATATTCTCCTAAAATATTATATGCATAAGAAGCCCACTTCAGATTCATACCACTACTTGTACTACCCATTCCCATGATCTTCTGTGTCCTCTGAAGGACTATAAGGCTAGAAAATGTGGAGAAGCTGTTTCCTACAAAAACATCAGCCCTCATGCACACCTCATAATCAATGGCAGATTGTATGAGGTAAGGGTATTTGTTGTAGATCTCCCAAACCCCCAACTTCTTCTTCTCAAATGGATAGAAACCTTCATTCCAACCACTCAATAGTGATGAATCTTCCAAAAGACTATCAGCAACAGCCAGATAAACGACAACTGGCTTCCTTAAGCCATTAATGTGGGCCACCCTGTTAATGATCTCCACCTTACTGCTACAGATTTGGGTGATTTTAGACCGCTGTTCTAGCTTCTTACAGTGTATCATCCAATCCTTCTCTATCCTCATGTGGACAGCTACAAAAGGTGTATTTGTTTGAATAGCGCCATCACTTTTCAGGATCAAACTACTGCCTCTCTCTCTAATCTTTGATACAACTTTAGTGGTTTCATCTGCTATCTCATCAACTACAACCAAGCATTCAAAGACCTTTGCATAATCCTTAACAGGCCAATGATCATGCCAAAGGAATGGATTTTTTCCTACAACTCGAATGACTTCAAATTTATCAAGTGGATCTTTTATGAATTGCTCTAATTGTTCCAAATCTCTCTCTACGGACCACTTTCTCCCACTTCCCTTCCTGAGCTCAAAAGGCGCTGTTAGATTGGAAAGAGCTGAAAAATGACCCAACTGGATAAACCCATTGCAGAGGGAATTAAAGGTATCGAATTTGAAGATCTTATCGAATGCAATAGGATCTAAGCGATCAATCTCTTTGTAGAACAAAGAAGCACTTAGAGTAGGCATTAACAGAGTCCGGTTCAGCATTCTTGCAGTTAAACAAGCCCTTGCAAATGCAATTTTCTGATTATTTAACCCCCAGACAATCTGAGGAACCTCCAAGAACTTGTCCCTTCGAACTCCAAGATGTGAATGGCCGATAGATGCTGATGGGCCGTATACTCTGTATAAAGGCATCTCTAACCCCACCAAACTAGAGAAAGAAAACATAACAATATATCTGAGTGCAAGAGCCACACACACCACATAGAGACATCGGCACAACACAGAATTAATGTGGCATCCTAAGTGCCCAAGGCTCTTATAGTATGCCAAAGCCATTGAAGCTCAGATAAGTTCATCTCTCTTCCTTCCAAAATGTTTCATATTACCATCCCATCTCTTCTCTTCTGATAACAATGACTGCATCAAGGTCTGATGAAATTGAAATTCCATATATGAGATGAGAGTCACCAGTTTCTCACATCAAATCTTCAAGCAAAAATCACAAAAAATGAAAAACAATTAGCAGCCATAATTCCATTTATATGTCAATGGAAAAGAATCCCATGAAGATAATACAGGGCAAAGTTGGTAATAAATTTTTGTATCCAATTCCAGCCCATATTTATAAAAAATAAAAATAAAATTATGAAATCCTCCCTCAACTGAAACAATAAAAAAAAAAAACCCATGAAAACAAACTATAGCAGGAACATGAATTTTAAAAATCTTCCTCAATTCCAACCAAATGGCTATAATTTTAATCCAAAGATAAAATATAAGAAAAAAAAATCAGACCATATTGAGACAAGAATAAAAAGCAGAAACCATGAAAATTCTCACCTCAAGGAGTCCCAATCCAGAAGCTCCAAAAAACATTGAATCCAGAACTACCCCAGATAGCAAAACCCCGGCATAAATGAAGATACACCAACACCACAAACTCATGCACAAGAACCAGTCCTGAAGAAATTGATTTTGCGAGGACACCCAACCCAATTCTAACCAGAGACCATTAAATACATGAATTTAGAACCATCTCAGATGGGAAAACCAAAACATGCCCATGATACAAAGACATATCCAATGGCATATGCAGAAGTAGAACAAACAGGTTTCGGTTTAAAAAAAAAAAAAAAAACAGTGTATAGAACTGATAGCAGATGAATATGATGATTGAAACGGATGACAAGGGAGAGAGAATAAAAGAGAGGGAATCACGACAAAAAGAAAAACATCAGATGAAGGACATGAAAGGTATCTCTATAACCGTCCTATTGTTAGCTCTATCTGCAGGCGCAGCCATGTCCCAGACCAGAAACCTGAGAATCTTGATAATGCCAGAGATAAAAGAACAAACAGAGCTGTGGCAGAAGGAACTTTTCTGTAGATAAATATTACCAATCTATCCTCTCTCTCTCATCTAATAATAAATACATGTTGATCTTCGTGAATCGTGATAAAGTCTAGGGTTGCAATTTGGGTTGGGTTGGGTTGAATCAAAATCTAATCGCATGGCCCAACCCAATTTGTGTTGGGGTTGGGTGAAGGACTGAACTCCTCCAAAAATTCGGGTCAGCCTTGGGTCAACCCGTTTTCTTTATAAACTGATAAACATTTACATGTATTTTTATTGGAATGGAGTTTTGGGTTTAAGTTTATCCACATTTAATCAGGGTTGGGATGGTACTGAGCCACTACTTTCCCTAAAGTAAGGACTTGTTGGATGGAAGATAGGCTGAGCAATCCAAGTAACATAAATAGGCTTAACTTGACCCTGAATCAATTATTAATCGAGTTGAAAATGTCACCGAAACCAAATTTAGAAGTTAAAATAGTCAACCAAAACCCTTAATCATCAAGCCAAGTATAAGTTGGGTTAGCAGGTTAATGTGTAATTGGTCAGATTATGTGAAGTTTTGGTTAAGTTAGCGGGTCAAATACCTAAGTTCAGCCCAATTATTAGTTAGGGCAGAAATGTCAAAGCCCCCAAACTTTTGGATTGTTGAAGCCTTCACTAAAGATGATCACTGTGAAAAGTGTTTGCTAAATGAGCCCTGCTACATGGACCGAATATTGGGATCGGTCCATGGTCCAAGGACCGGTCCCAATATTCGGTCCATGTAGACTTTTCCTTGCTAAATCAATACGGTGGAAATGCTGACAGTGGAGATTGTGCTTTTGCCAGATAAGCGGCTCAAACCGAGCCCGTGTCTATCTACTTAAATTACGCTACAAAAAGTACAGATTTTCAAGCTGAGACATGAAAGGGGCAAAGCCAAGAAGGACTATGACTGCTTTCGCTATCGTTGTGGAAAAAGGCCTTCTGATCACATGGGAAGGGATAAATAGGATTGGGTATGAAAATGAAGTGTGAAGACAAAAGCATGGAAGGATGTAATCATGGGCAACTTCATCTATCCACCTCTAACAGGGTATGGGGCATGTTAGAAATTCTACTCTTTTAAGAGACCTCTAGGCTATAGCTTAGAAATTCACACACATTAACCACTCCCTTGGGCTTAAATTTCATACTTATGCTAATCAAGTAATTGATCCTATGAGGAGACCTTTCATACCTCTGCATTTCACACTTATTTATTTGATTCTTAAAATTTCTGGATATTTATTTGGTCATTTCAATTACTCTTTAGAGCTCAAACTTATTGTCTTTGAAACCCTTAATCATCCTAGTAAGCTTGATAAAGAATCAAACATTCAAACTCACAGACTTAATGGGTCAACTTTTTTTTTTTTTTTTTTCTTTTTCTTTGATAAGCAGGAACCTAACGTACATATAGCATAAATGAAAGTAAGTAACTAATTTGAAAATTAAAGAGACTAAGGCTCAATCGTGCTAACTTGGTTCATAATTGAATCATTTGTTTATCCAAATCTATGAGATAGAGTTTTATCCAAATCTGAGTCAAACATCAAACAATGATTGATATCCCATTCACGCAAGTATCATTACTATCACTAGTATAGGGAGAAAATAAAATGTTGTTAGGATGTTAGTAGATTATCTTATCTGTAGGATAAGGTTAGTTCAATATTTAACTATAAATGTAAATATTCTCATTTAATGGAATGTAAATTTTACATATTGTCACCGTTAAAACAATTTAAACATTAACAAAAGTTAATACCATTGTGACTGATATGATATAAACCAATTTCATAAAGCTAACTGCATAATGATTTTTTGCCTCACTAATACAAGGCTGGACACTGTGTTTTTTATTTCTCTTTTCCTTTTTCCCATGAATTGAGAAGACTTCAATTAACTCGACTTAATGTGCCAGTAAACTATATATCTATGCTCAATTCATGACCTAGACTCCTAGAGTAGCAAAATTAATAATCATTTTTATCTCATCCATCTCCAAAAACTATGAAAGTTTAACACTAGGTTCCCTTGATTTAGGTTGAAATTTGAGAGAATAAGCAGGACAATGAGTGTCATTCTAACATATAACGGGGGCTATGGCCTATGGGCACATCTCAATTTCCAACAGACAGGAGATTACATTGATTGAAAAAATAAAAGGTTAGCATATGACACTGATTCTATGATGTTATTCATAAGTAAAGCATCTTAGCTGCTTTGTTTAAAGGCCTTCCAGTTTTTCTGAAGTAAAGCAACACATTGAATTTAGTGGAAAATCGGCTACTGCTAGGCAAGCAACTTTTGAAGTTGTTAATCGATTCTGTGGAGCCCATTATGATAATGTTAATCAAAGATACGTATGTGATATCATGTGGATTTGAAATGAGGATTATAACGATTCATTTAAGTTTCAACTCATTTAGGAAACACCTGGATGCACAACAATTCAAGGGAGTAGGGGGATGGATGAGTTTGAACTTAGATCAGAGGTATATCTTCGCAGTAGAAGTCTGAATGAATGTATATGATGATCATTAATTTTAGGTCTTCAAAGTTTAATGTATAGATATTATATAAATTTATTTTGATAAAATTTAATGGAGCTTGATGTAGATATCAGTGTCAAACCAGAAATACGTGTAGCAAGGGATTAGACTAATTATAAGTGGGCCCTACGTAAAATTAGAAAATGTGACATGTATTCATGTATTAAGAAAAATTGAAGAAACTTAAGGTAATACATTTTATACAATATAACTATCAGAGTTCTATTTCAGTAAAAGTATTGTCTACACATAGTAGACCATACGAACTCATTGCGGGACTCAATTGGAACCATGGCAATCATGGGACGCATTGGGGTTGAAAGATCTCGATGTAACCTAAAAATCTACAAAATATCAACTCTTATAGATCATTCTAACCATTGAACTATGGCTCTCAATTTAATGATTTTAGATTGCATCGTCTTTTTTTTATTTTAATTCATTGATTACTAAACGATTGGATAAGTGTCGAATTTAGACTTGTTATATATTTTTTTTTTGAAAAAGATTATGATTATTGGGTGTGTAACAAGGTTAATTTGATTATAAGTGAGATGGGTGGATAAGATCTGAGACAAGAAATGTGGCCTAAAAATAGAGAACACAATGGTCCAGGAGACAGACAAGAAAAACAAAACGACTAATGTGAGGGTGGGCCCTTCTATCTCACTGTAAGCAGAAAAAGCCATCCTTTCTGGGGGTATATTTTAACTTACCGAGGCTTATGACTTTCTCATTTCTCTCAGGTCACGCGTGACATGGGAAAAGTGGGTCACAGACAACCCACAAAACATCACATAATGTGGGGCCCATCAGGGGAATTAATTAATATTATGTCAAGTTCTCTATTCTCCTTCTCCTATCCTTCTAAACCAAAGCTCTGCTTTTGAAATGAATAAATCCAAGACAACCATTGCCCCCACTCTTCTTAGCCACTGTATATGACTAAATAAGAAAAATGAAAATAGCCAAAAGAAAGGTGTTAATCACTTTAGGAATTTTTTGAGAGGGAGAGAGAGAGTTTGGAGAAATAGATGGGGCTGGACAATTTTGTAAGTGGGGGTTGTACTAGTTGGGCTTTAGGGACCTCATGAACATTTTGCCGATTGGGTGGGGGATTCAGCCCCAGACGCCTATATGCGTGTCCGCCCATGTTGAGCCGGGCTTTTTATTACTTACATTTTGCAAATCAAACGCTAAACTATAAGCACTAGCTATTCAGGTCCATGTCAAGCCTGACCAGCGAATATATTTGAATAAAACTTAGCTTTTAGGAAGGGGAAAGCCAATATACTTAATAAGGATAGTCTTCAAGCTTTCACTCACTTAATCAAAGCTTGGCCCAAATATTAAATAGGACCAAATATTAGATCAAGCCTAACCGTACTAAATTAAACCCAGTGCCCGAACCTAGCTTGTGGTTTTTTTTTTTTTTTTTCAACATTGGAGACTCAAACTCACCCACTCCCATACACTCATGTCGCCAACCAGCTAAACAACGGATGGGAACCAAAGGCATGCTAATTATAGACCAATATTGCAAGTATCATTATTAGAATAATATCAGTTAGAAATAATATCAAATAAAGCCAACCCATAGGTTAAAACGGTCATCTTGGAACTGCAATTAACAGGTTGGCTTTGGTGCAGGTTAGAGTGTACTTGGCAGAGTTGGGTCGAATTTGGGCCGTTTTGGTTGGACAAATAATAGCAATGGGCTCAACCTGAATCATTTATCAATTGGGTTAGAAGTGTCAACATGAACCCAGCCCGAAAATGAAAAGCGCCGACCAGATCCCTGAATTACAGGGTTGGATTCGGGTCCTGTTAGCAAGTTAGGTCAAAAATTGCCTCCCCTAACAGAAGCTAAGCCCAGGTCCTGCCTGATTGACGACCCTGGGACGCCCAAAATCATATACTATCAGGTTTGGACTGGATCAAACCCAGGGCAACTCAGCAATACTTCATAGTGTAAGACACCACACTTGTCCACTAATAAGGGGGCCAGCCCCTCTTCAAGTATAGATGTAAGCAGTTCCAGTTCAAATTGGGTTCAATGTTATATGTAGATCCAGTTCCAACCCCTATGGACTGGTCCCTGAGGCCCATACAAAATGTATTCCCAACTACTTATACTCAAACCGGTCAGCATTAAACAGGTCGAGTTTGGGCAGCTCCATGTTGGATCCAGACTTAAGATTGGATTATTGTTCTGTGAATCCAGTTGGAGACCCAGATGATGTGTGTAATGTATATGGGACACAGACCTAAGGATGTAAATGGGTACCCGATTCTCCGATTACCCGGAGGTTCTAATCCATTAAAAACCGGGTCTGGGTCCTTATTTTGGCCCCGATAAGTAAATGGGTCCCGGGTCCGGTTCCACCTTAGTTCGGACCTGTGGACGCAAGACCCGACATATTAACTCAATTTTAAAAAATCTCCCCTAAAAATCATGTTTTTTTAATATCATTTCTCTACCTAAACCCGGACCTGGATTTAGACCTGTCCCATATATGGTTCTGGAGCCAAGAAACCGATTCCGAAACGGTTTCGAGTCTGGATCTGGTCCCACCTTCTCTTTAACTGTTTCGGTTCCCGGTCCACCATGGACCCGGACCGGAACCGACCCATTTACAACCCTACATAGACCTGTCTCTCATGGGCCCGGTCTGTATTCAATTCAATCCTTATTATTGAAATTCCCAAATTCTACGAAATTATATATTATAATGTTAATCAAATAGGGTTTGAGTGAAAATGAAGTAAGTGTGAATGTGGATTGGGTTTATAATGTAATTCTGGCCCAAATTAATGTGCTATAAAACGAAGCTATATGAATGGAAAAGGAAACATATTTTGACATTTGCACAAAAACCCCACATGAGGATGGGATGATACTTGCCCTTGGACTGATCCTGTCTAAGACAAGAATTTATGGTCCATTCTAGACTGCTCATATGATACATCATGCATCACATTTTTTTCTGCGAAAATCCCAAATCCCAGGGCCGTATGGTAGGTGTTTAATTTTGTTCCTATTGAAGAAACAGATTTACATATAGCATTTGTACAAACTGTAAGCTTGGAGGTCATTTTCTTGATAAACACCTTTTGACTTGATTGTACTAGGATAAAATGGCCTTCCAATAATCTTAATAATAACAAGATCTTGGGCAGGTACATTGCCTTCTTTCTTTTTTGTTCAAAAAAAAAAAAAAAAAAATCTAACATGTAACCACCTTACTTTAGGATCAATTTTTCTTCTTAATTTGCCTAAAGGGATGGACTTACTAAAAACCATCATCAGATACCAGAGCAGGCTACGAAAGCAAT
The DNA here is from genome assembly GCA_003546025.1 of Camphora micrantha. Lineage (NCBI taxonomy): Eukaryota > Viridiplantae > Streptophyta > Magnoliopsida > Laurales > Lauraceae > Camphora > Camphora micrantha. The sequence continues at coordinate 5,677,912 of QPKB01000004.1, read as the reverse complement.
ATTTACAAGTATTTTCAGAACGGGAAGCACCTTTTCAAAATCCAAGCTGATTGCATACCCTAACATTGTTTTTGGGTAGAAAGAGAGGGAGCCCCTCATGTGGGGTGATCATTCTATCGGTTGGTGAAAAACTTATATTTCTACCTTAACATAGGCAGAAGTCCCGATTATCTGATCTTTATTGAATATCAATCCACACATGATTAAACTAATAATTTACCCTAATCCAAATTAAAAGCAATCAACCACAAAAAGAGAAGGACACAAGATTTTTACATAAAAAACCTTGCTCGGGAAAAACCACGGGCCTTATCGTCTAGGCCAACAGACAACCAAGCACTATATGAATAAAAAGTTACAAAAAATACTCACAACTCTTTCCTAGTTGTAAACTCAACCTAAGGACTGCGCGATCTTGCCGACTGCTCGCCGTACACATTCACCGTGCTTGAAACAACCACCTTGAAAGCCTCTTCAAGATGTATCAATATCAGAATTGTAGAATGGAGTATGAATCCAAAGCTAGAAACTTCAGCACATCAGATGATAGCCTTGGAGGAAGATGAATCTCTCAAGTTCTCTCTGAGAAATTTCTTTTTGGGAGAGGTTCCTTTGAATAGAGAGATAAAGGCTTTATATAGATCTCAATTCGTGCCTCAAGAGTTGCAAGTTTGATTACAATTGGTAATTGTAACTTGAGACAAAATAGAGGAAAATTCCGGGCAGGTTTCTAATTTTGCGCCCAGGTTCGCTCGAGCGAACTGCTCTCTGTTTGTAGACGTTCAGTGCAGGGACGACATGGGTTGAGCGAACTTAAACGTAGATCGAGCTATCATTGTTCTGTGAGGGGTTCGCTCGAGCGATCATTGGGTTCGCTCGAGCGAACTGCATTCTGTTTTTAGATTTTCAATCCAGAAGCTTGATGAGTTGAGCAGACTAATGGATGGGTCGAGCGATGACATCTCTGTGAAAGGTTCGCTCGAGCGAATTGAGGTTCGCTCAAACAACCTTTGTTAGTTCCAGAAATTTGAGAACTCCTTCTTAAAACGAATTTCTTCAAAGATGGGCAGTTCTTTTCTAAGTAAAATACAAGTTTAAAGAATCTCAGTTTTGCCCAATACCCAACAAACTAGCCAACCTAAAATTCTTACAGTTGGTCAACTCAAATTGACTTAACCTCAGGGCGTAACTCAATTGGCCTAGGATCATGGTTTGCACCCGGAGGTTATATGTTCGAAACTGCACTACCACACTAGAGTTACAGGCGATTTTACCGGGCTTCCCTCTGGGCCAAGAGGGATTAGTCCAACCCAAAGGATTGGAAATCCTCTCATAGCAAAATAAATTCAAAATTGACTTTAAAGATTTAGATACAATGAACACAATATGGGTGTAGAGTTGTAAGCAGTTTTGATTTTGAAAAGATGGCCTGGCTGCCCCCCAATCCTGAAAAACGTGCCATATCAGGAAAGTTTGTAAAATACAACTGCAAATCTGCAATGGGTATGGTGGCAGGGATTTAAAAATCAATGGGTATGGAGGAGGGGTTAGTTTTGCAGAAGAATCAGCTTTTCCAAAACTTGACTTCCTATCTATCAAATTCTTCAAGGATGGTAAGATCTGTTTCCAGGTGGATATCCAAATTCCAATGCCAGAAGATAGTGAGTGCCCATCTTTTGTAAGGTCTCTATGAGAAGTAGACAATAGTCCCCCCACATGCCTGAGGAGTCGAATGCCTTTGCATAAGAATTCTAGTTCTGCATCAATAGTCTGGAGACTAGAATCTGTTCACTAGTTGTCTCTATAATCACTAATCATGCCCCCTGTCCCAGATCTTTGTTTCTAAATATTCACAGAGCCATCAAAATTTCATTTTGTCCAATTTGTAGGAGGGGACTATGATCCCTTGTTTAATCAAGATCCTATGGGTGAGATTTGGACTTTACATTCCAATAGTGTAGAATAGATGAGGTAACAAATTGAATTAAGATGTCTTTCCTCATTTGAAATCTTATGATCGTTTTGATATATTTTAGACACTTCTACTTAAGAGATTCATTGAATGTTGTTAGTTGCCTATCTATACAATAAAATCATCTATTTCATGACTTTAGATTATATAAATATCAATATTCATTCAATCTTATTTACCCTTTTTCTAAATATGGACACATTGGGAAGTCCTCATAAATAATGCCACAGCAACTACTTCTACTTAAAAAAAAAAAAAAAAGTATCCTACGCAGAGCAATAATGCATTGATTCCACCTTTTGAAAAGTGACTCTAATTTGGAACCATGATTATGATACTCCTGTTGTTACCATAATGAGAGTGGATTACAAGATAAACAGTGTAGCAGATTAGCCTCAGCATATGAATGAAGGTATGTTAGATCACCAATCTAGGAATCAATGTATCAGATTCTATTTGTTCTTTGATGTAAGGAAATAAAAAAAAAGTGGTTGGAAATACGAAGGTGTGAGTGGTGTGTGTTTAACTTAGAAGTTGGGTCGAGCATTGCCTTTAAGCCAAGACAGGCCCAAATTGTATGAAAGTGAACTTGAACTACACCCAAATGAAGCCCAAATTTTTTTTACCCAAATTCTAACTCCCCTGTGCAAGTGCAATTGGAGTTAAACCAGGCACTCAAACTATCAGACTTAGTTTGTTTTAAAAAGATATAAAATTCAAAAAATGTATATATTTTTGCATATAATGTTAACATTGCTATGATAGTGAGTACATAAAATTATCCATGTGATGTAGTCAAGTAAGGTCAAGTTAAATTTATGCATGTGGGGTCGTCCTCGTGTATTTTAAGTTACGGACCACCCTCTTATTAATAGTGATTGATAATTAATAAAAACTACTTTTTGTGGACAACAGGGCCCAACTATTAGCTATCAAATACTTTCCATTGGGTGCTTAGTGTCCTCTTATGAATTTAAAGTCCAATTGGAGTAATATGATTGAACAACCATATAATTTAGTTGCCCTTTTCACGTGTGCCCAAACCTAATAGTCAGTCTTAATACTTTCTTCTGTTGAAAATTAAGATGACTATTGGAAGATCAAATTATCATTTTGATCCATGTCATGTTGTCCCTATTTTTATACAAAAGCTGATTTTATTATGAAAACATGATTTTATATGATTTCTAACCCTTACTTTTTCCTCAGGACAGCCACACCAAATGATGGCTGCCACATCATTGATCTACATAGATAAAATTGGGAGGCTACCTATTTTCAATGTTTGGGTCATCATAAAGTTGACTAACCATCTTAGTATTTGATTTGATCTTACTAGCAACACATGCGTTGTAAAATCTTATAAAATCATTCTAATTTATCACACACACAGACACATGTAGAACACAACTGTGTTCTACTGTGGAGATAACAGAGGTTATGGCTAGTAGGTCCAGAAAATCAACTTTTTTAAATAGGGCACCTAGGAACCTAAGAAAGAAAAAACGTAATCAATTCCCTAATGTGGGGAAAGCCAATGATGCCAATCTAGTGGTTGATATCACCGGATCCTCATGCCAATTTAGCACCACAAAGCAATCAGAGCCCCACTTCTCCTTCACCTGTCCATGGGTTTACTCAACTCTCCTATATTTCAAATGCAAGGCCATCAATCACAGTCAGCCTGTCGTAGATCTGTGGGACCGTCCCATAAATAGGTATCGATGGATTTCATGGAGTATTTAATGTCGGTCTCACTCTCATCCTAAAGTTCGAGTGCTCTCAGCTATTTAATAAATTTGACCCCACCAGATTGTAGCGGGAGTTGCATCAAATTGTATTTTTGACGTCAATGCCCTCTAAAATGTTTCTCACCCCCGGAAAAAGCCATTTGGTTTAACAATATGTGACACTGTTCTAACAAAATTTAAGAAAAAAAGAAAAAGAAAAAGGACTATATGTGACATTGTTGGCTACATTCAGTTTGAATACTTTCTGGTTATGGTTTCGTGATTTCTCAACTTGTTCTCTCATTCTCGTTTTTTAATGATTGAATATGGCAAATTTGTAGGGTCCTTTACACTATGTTTGGGAAGGGGGGAGGGGAGGAGAGGGAAAATTTGAGGGGAAGGGAAATGAAGGGGAGGAGAGGAGAGGGAAAATTAATTTTATCTCATCTTGTTTGGATAGTAAAAAAGCATGGGAAAGAAAAGTGAAAAAGTGTAATTTTATTTGTTTGTGAGGTAGAGAGATAATTATCATTTGGATGGGAAAGAAAGAAGGAAAAGACCGTTGTTTGATAAAAAAAATTGGCAGTTAAGTAATTTGATAAAAATTTTGGAGTGGGCCACACACTAATTTTACCCTCAAATTCCTCTCTCCCATTTTCCCTATCCCCTTCCCAAACACCCTCAATTTCAACATTCCCTCAATTTTTTCCTCTTTTTATTTCTTCCCCTCATTTTATCTCCTTCTCAGACGATACATTAGTCTCATCTTATGAACGACTTCGCCATTTTTTTTTTCCTTCTTCCTTTCCTTTTGCGACACGTATTATTTCGTAGCAAAGTCATGCCCTTAACCAACTGAGCATTAATTAAAAAACTCATGCAATTAGATTTTGTTGAATAGGAATGCACTAAAAATAAATCTAGCAAAAAGTTGAATAAAAAGACATTTGATTTGCGGTGAATGATTGAAACAGAGACAATTTACATAAATCTTTGTAATCGTTGAGGGCATCTTATGTGGGCCCACAAGCTGGACTGCATGTTGCTCACGTGGAGTGCACTGGTGGGAGAACACTCTGAGATATCGTATCATTAATTGCCATGACTAACTGTGTCTTCTTTGGCATCTTAATTACTCTGTGGATAGTCAAAAGGTTGGTTGGACTTGTTCTTTGACACTATACATCTTTGAATGCTCTAAAAGGACAAACTAAAGATCTCTCCAGACAACCACCTACTTAAACCACGTGAACGAGAGTGGCGCCAATGAAAGAGGAGACACGCCATGAGATAGGACGAGGGCGTGCTAGAAGGAAGTCTAGAAGGGCGATGGTTCGCTGATCCATTCCTGCAAGCTGTTTTGTATACTTGACACCAATGACCGACGGATTGATATACAGATTCACTGGAGGAAAATAACTTCACCTCCTCATTACCTTATCCTGGGCTCCTCATATCACATCCTTCCCCCCTCAAATCTATATCGCAAGTAGTGGAGCTCATTTCAAGTGAATTTGAACTCCTAGTAATCAATTCCCATGCATTTTATGAAGACAAATGTGCCCTTTGTATTATTTGTAGAGAAGGATTGTGTTAAGTTCTGAATTCAGTACCATGTAACTGCTAATAACATTCAAGATTGATATATGCATGGGATGATGATATCGTATATCACTAAAGAAGCTATACAAGAAGAAGATTTAGAATAAATCACCACAATTTTACTCATTGACGTTGTCTACAGGCTTTAAGATAAATGCTGAATGAAAGAACTAGATGGTAAATGGATTGGATCTGAAGAGTAGTTTGTTCCTCTTTCCCTTTCTCTTTCACTTCCCCTTTCTTCAAATCTTTATTGATGCCTTCAAACATGAGGCCAATTGAAAAGTTGAAGGAGAAGATAGTATTGATTACTCTTTCTCAACTTCTTCTTATATAGGACATAGAAGAGAGGATCACCGAAGAGAAAGGATGTATTTGTTTCCTTGTTGAAGGAGGAAACTTACAAAAGAGGAAAAAATATGTTTACTTTTAGAGCTTGTTTGGATGGACAAAAAAATAGATTAGAGTGAAATTAAATGGGCCCTAATACTCTAAAATTTAAACTCTATTCTGTTTGGATAAGTCTGGTCCGAGTGATGAAGTAATGTTGTGAGTCACACGTACTCTATTTCACTTCAACTCTATTATACTTCCATTTCATTGAATAAAAGTTGATTATACTCCAAATCTTAACTTCAAAATAAACATCCAAATAAAGTGAAGTGAACTACTCTACTTTAACTTTAACCTACTTCTCTTAACTCCATTCTGCATGTGAAATCCACTTCATTTTACTCCACTCCTCATTCATCCAAACAGGCCCTTAGGGTGATCCATCGGAACTGCCTTCAAAACGCAATTCGATCAAAATGAAGGCACCCCTGTGTATCGGCATGGGCCGAGTTTCATTCCACCAGAGTTAATGGTCTCTTCTAAGACAATTGAAATTGATTCAAGATATACACTTACAAACTTATCAATCTAAGTTTGTTTGATTTTAGGGTGATTACTTTTTTTTTTTTTTTTAGAGAGCAGCTGATTACCTTTTTTTTAGAGAGCAGCCCTATGGATGGTTTTAAAGTGTTGGCATGGATTTACTAACATGGAGTCGTGGACCACCATATCTGTGAGATTTCTTTATAATAATTTATAAAAATTAGGATGACCCCCGTGAAGAGAAATCACCCATTCAAGAGGTTGATGTATACTTGCTTAAATTAGAATAAGCTCATTTAATAGACATGACTTCACTCTGTAGATGAGAACCTAGTGTGTTGCAAATTGGGAAGTGCTTGTGGTCCAACAAAACCATGCTAAATCTAATCAAATATTAAATTAGGGACTATAGTTGGGCTTTGGTTTTTATGAACAACCTCCTATTACCACGGGTGATACATGCTCACCATGAGTTAATCAATCATGATGTGTCACGTCGACACAGAACCATGTGATTTTGAAGTCATAAGATGTTTAAATGAAATGGGAGCTGTTGCATGTGGTTTTCTATTGGCATGACAAACCGTGGTTGATTCACTCACGGTAAACATATATCAACTATGATAAAGAACCTAAACTCATGTTGATGATGAATGTTAATACGAAGGATAAATGAAGCTGAAATTATGGTAAGTTCAATTACGTACTTTCGGCCCATGGAGTGGGCTAGCCCTTTAAATGTGCTAGATGGTTGGATCTGTCATCCTCCATGGCCTGTGATAGGTGCTCTCAATGTTGTGTGAAGCCGTCCGTCTTAGTGATGGCAGTTTGAGAATGCTACAACGAATTATATATAGTTTTTTACCCAAAACGAAAAGGGGAATTATATATAGTTATGAACCGAGAAGGTGAATTAGTGTGGGCGACTAAGCATCCCACTACAGTATTTCTCTCCAAACCGGAAAAAATACGAGACACTCCATTAACAAGAGTGTCTCATCTTATCTCACCCAGAGTTACCCACAATCGATTCCTAGATAAATAGGTTGTCTCTCCTGTTTACGGCCGCTGGACTAAGAAAAAAGATAAAAATTAGAAAGTAGAGTAAGGTAAAAATTCGTAAATGGTCATTAAATAATTATAAAATAACTATTTAATGCAGTTAGTCAAATATTCCTAAAGCGGTTCGTACAGATCCTCATTAATATGCTTTACTCCACTTCTACCTAGTAACTTGCGACCCACTTTTACATTCCTATATAAATTCAGCCGTGCTACACACCCCGGGGCAGATCCCGGGTTGTAGCACAACTCCCCATGGGAGCCGTTTTATATCAAAAAGTCTACACACCCCGGGGCAGACCCCGGGGTGTGTAGACTTTTTGATATAAATTCTAGGCAAATGGACATTACAGTTCTTGCCCGCTCTCAATTCCTTCATATAACGGAGTTCACTTACAATCCAAACCCTATCACACACCAACTTCTGAGAGCCGGTGCTCATCCCCATTTTTGTCATTGATCTAACTATAAATTACTGTTGGATGAAGTAAAAAAGAAAGAAAAAACCTCACTTTCAAATGATTATAGAACTTTGAAGCCTTAAAACAAAAAAGTTAGGATTGTTTGATTAAGGTGATATACCGACCAGTTTCCACTTCATACCCTTCTCATCCAACTCACCCATATGATTAAAATGCGTCTAAGCAGGTGGATATATAATACCATTATAGAAAGAAAGCAAACAAAGTTACTTGCAGCATTCCCCTAAATGTGACAATAAAGTATGATCATAACCCTCATGTCCTAACCATATTGGAGCAAGTACGTGAATTAAATTTTGCCACTCCAATTAACTTTGGGCCAAATCTTTAGATATGTTGCACTTTCATTAATGTCTTCTTCGGAATGCCGCTTTGCGCGATCATCAACTTGCATATAAATCTTGTCCTCACCGAAATCATTTTTGGTTGCATTGGATATGTTCAAACTATCTCATTTAGCAAATTTCAACTCTCTATCGGTGTATAATTTTAGCCCTATAGCCTTTCCCATCTTCGTTCTTATCATTGTTTTCTTTAGCTTTGCTACTCTAATTTTATTGCATAACGTAGTTCACGCAAACAAAGCTTTCATAGGTATATATTTGTTTCAAATTTTGTTTAGGGCAATTTAAATTCTTATTGAAAAAGTATTGGATATTTTCAAATGAGCTTGTTAGTTTTCCCTTATTAGACCATGATTTTCCTGAAATTTGAATTACTAGGATGATAGCTTGTATTCATTTTCCATCTTTTATTCCTCATTTACATCACAGGAAAGATCATTTGATGCTCAATTTTTAATATTCACTTTTGCCGTTCGTTTTTAACTACATTAAAAAACACATCTTAGAATTGTTAGAAATTGGACACCATCAAACAAATGGGTCCCAAATGTGTTTTCCATGCCAATATATTCATGATTGAGTGGTGTTGACACTTGGCACCGTAGTCTCATACAAATTTCTATGGATTGAACTTGGGACGGTCCCTAGATCCTCAAGTGGAAATATCGCTCTTGGACCAATAGCCCAACGTAGAAATAAAAAAATATTTTCTATATAAAAATTTTGTTGAATTTAGGTGTTCTCAAACTAGAATCCTCCAACACAAAAAACGGCCCAAACTTCTCTACTCAAAAATGCCTTTTATATAATATATATTCCCCTCTTCAGCAAAAAAAAAAAAAAAAAAAAAAAAAAAAAAAAAAAAAAGAAGCCCTTTATATTATTGATTGTATTAAGAAAATGACTGTCTTTAAAATAATTGCATCTAGAATGTCTATTTGAAGAAATTTGCTATTTTTACTCTCCGGCCTGGAGCTTGTACACGTTGCCCTAATTTTGATGATTTTAGGCTGTAAATTTACCTCCACACTGCCACTTGCCACAGACACACTAAACGAATCCTAACCATTCATTGTTAATCCAGGGATCGGATGGTCCCAAAAAAATCAATTGATGGTACCGCATAAAGCAACACAGTCAACGGTCTAGATTATTCTCTCATTCTCCATCTACTACGTTACAAATAGCGAGCATCATCAATGCGATTATGGACGTATTTGTGGGGTTTGTTTGTCTGTTTCGATTGGTAAGAACAGAAGGAGAAGAAGGAGGAGGAGAAAGGAGGAATACCAATCTTTTGTTTTTTTGTATTTGATCTCGCTTTCTTTCTCAGTCTTTTATCCATCTGTTGATTGATATGGATAGAGTGGTGTGCAATCCCCACCAATCCAATTCAACAAGCAACACCCATATCTTCTTTTCGTAATCGCAGAAACATCCTAAGGTATAATATGCTTTCTCTTTCATTTGGAATGCATAATTCAATAGGTTGAATGATTTTGGGAACCGAATCTTGACTTGGGTCTGTTGGGGTTTTCCTTTTCGTCTGGGTTTCCTTTGATTTCCATTCATTCATTCTTAATTCTGGGCTGTTGGCACAGGTTTTGCCTCTTGTATTTCTGGGGTTCTTGATGATTTCAGTGCCAAAAGCAGAGGTTATGGTGTTCTCAAATTGTGGGTTTTTTTTTTTTTAATATATTTTTTTGATTTCTGATGTGAGATTTGTTAATTCAATTTGGGTTTTTATTGTTTCTGTTGTTGTTTATAATTTATATGTGTTTTTTAATCTGGTTGTTTGGATTCTGGTGGTCAAAGTTTGTTTTGAAAATTCCTGGTTCTAGCGTTTGGAGATGAGATTGTTGAATACCAAGTGTAAAGATTCTATATTTATTTTCTTTTGATTGTTTGAGACTTCTGGTCTCTGTTTATCTTGTGTGAAGTAGGTCTTTACTCAATAACCGTGTTCGAGTTTTTTGTTTAGAAATTTTGTTTTGCAATCTTTTGGTGAGTCTGTGTGTTTTTGTTACCTCTTGATCTTGGTTTTCTGGGTTATGAGTAAACCTATTTGCCTACTTTTTATTCAATTCCTATGAACTTGTAGTAAAATGGGATCTAATGAGGAGGATTAAAGAGGAGAGAAATGAAGGACGCAAGTTCAAGATGTATATTGGACGCTCACTTTCCTAGGATTTGATTTACTATGATGATGGCAGGGCATTTTTTTTTATAAGCGAGGCGACTATTTTATGGTCTCCTGTTGATATTCATCTTTGCTCCTTCAAGCTTATTCCCTGTCAAAGGCATTGCTTAGGGGTAGTTTGTTTGTACCCATTTATACGTATAAACACCACACATGTGTAATGTTTGTTCACATGCAAGTTTCCTCATAGGCACATTTGTTTATGCTCATTTACTCATTACTTCCCTCAATGAGGTGTGAAAATGGGTGGTAAATGATGCCATTTTCATTGGAGCGTTTCCACTTCTGAAAAGGTGTGAGGCATTTACACACCTTCTTGGCTAGACTGGTGCCAGTACAGTTTCCACCCGGAATAGGTTGCAGTATCAAACATTGTCACCACCTCTTGTTTTTTTTTAATTTATAACCTCGGTGGGCCCCACTTTTTTAATTTGAACTTTTCAAAATTTTTATTGACCCATTAAACCTAATTTCATGTCTTAGTTCTTCATAGATCGTGAGATTTAAGAAAGTTTTATAGATATAATCTGAACCGTCGTTTAGTGTTTACTCATGTGATAATGTTGCTTCCAAACCAAAAAGAACATAGCAATGTGTTTCACATGTGTAGATTTTACATATTTAAAATTCACATATGCAAATCCCATTTTCAAATCCCGTGCATCATAGAAAAATGACCTCTTAGAATTCCTAGAAATTTAATACAGATCAATCGAAAGGCCCCTGAAGCATTTGTAGTTGGGAAATGAGTTTTTTTTTATATTTTTTTTATTTTTTTTATAAGTGTGATCTTAAGTTCTTTTCCTATTACCTAAAGTAAAGGACAAAGATCCCTCGCATTGTTTGTGTTCTTAGGTTCTGTGGACGAGACATGATCCAGACCATTCGTCTAATTGGCTCCATGGTGCATGAGCGATGTATAAAAAAGAAAAAAAAAACCTCCAGTTATAGTTAATCCTTCTCTATACTGTCAATACATAAGGATGACTAAGAACAATGATTCATATTTGAACAATTTATATGGACGGTGAAAGCCTCTAATTAGTGGGACTGGGAATTCTATCATGCTCACATCAATCACAGAACCTACTAGCGGAACAGTCTGATCACCAAAGGAGAAGCCAGAGTGGTGAGCAACAAGCAGGAGGCATTGCTTGAATTTCTCTTCTAGATATGTTGTATTATATGTTGGACATTGAAATGTTCAATATGTTTGCCTGAAGAATTCTGGTTCTGATTTTCAGAAAAGGAAATGAGTTTGATTTTGTTCTCATTTTTTATAATAATTATAATGGTTTGTATTTTCATGTTTTTCAATTATTGCTGTGCTTTTATTTAATTTGGAGATGAATTTTGATCTTACAGGTTTGACGGCTGTAAGTCTCCACTGGTAGATGACCCTGCTGACACACTTAATTGTGTGTAAGTTTTATTAGATTCTATTATCAGATGTGTGTGTAGTGGAGGGGTTGGGAATTTTATGATATTCTTATTTTTTGATAAAGACATTCAACTGAAGAATATGTTCTGATGCAGATTTCTATGACTACAGTGATGGCAATAAGTTCCTACTATAACCAGGCTGAGATGCTGGTCAAGGAGTACTTATTTTCCTCTTCTTTTATCCCATACACTTCTGTCATTGTTGGGGTTTTAATGTGCAAAATGGTATGTTCTCCAATGCCTGATTAGTGGATTCTTCTGTTCCACAGAGCATATTTTGAGTATCATGACTTGCTCTAAGAATTCTATAGCTCTTAGAAATAGTTTCAGATTACAACAGAATTTTGTTGGAAGGTTTATTCTTCGGAAGAACTGCTACATATTCCTTATCATGCATATGGTTGTAACTTGTGTAAGTTGGCAATAGACTAGTCTCAAGGTTAAACTTCTTGCAACCCCTAGTATCACTTCACTTGTAGCATCTCTTTTTTCTGATGTCTGACAATCAGGCCTGTATGGACAAGTACAGCCTGATTGTTTTCTTCACTAGCGACAATCAGGCCTGTAACAATCTGAAATTCTGACCTAAACTAATCTAAAAGGTGATTGATACCGACCGAATCTAGTAATGAAAACAATTCAAAGAGCTTTGTGCATACACAGTCGAACTGTGGGCAAGGGTTGGGAATAGTGGATCACATTCAAATATTTGTTATTAATGGATGGACATAACATCCAAATCATCTGACACTGATAGATGAGGTGGGTTTATACATGGTGGATGACTGTGTTATTCTATTGCACCTTCATGTGATTCATGCACTTGCCTATTACAGCTCCATTTTACCATGGTCATACAATGTTGGATGCCCTTTTTTTAATCCCATCAAATGGACTGCACTCTCAGACCCACACCGAGATTGTGTTTACCCTGAAACCAACCAAATTGTGTTGGTCTGGCAGCACTCTACATTCGAAATGTTCAGAACATTTCTGATCTTCAGATCAGCAGCCAAGATCAGATCGGTTGCAGGCCTGTATTTGATTTCTGAAATCTTTTTTTGAAGGCAGAATTGTAGAAACACCTCATCAAACTAAAAACCAGACTTTGCTTAAGGTCGGCAAATAGGAAGCAGAAACAGATAGATTGTTTAGAGCTTGCTGCTTCAATCCACATGGGAATTAGCCCCTTTTGGTTTGGGTTGATTCCCTCCTTGATATAGCATCAATTTGATCATGACGGTAGCTGTTGTAGGTGGTAAGTAAGATTAATGGTTTTCTATATGCAAGGTTGAACTCATCTTCAAATGTAGGATGCAGTGCTCCTACAGTGGAGGAGGTCAGTCACATACATCCATTGATCTCAGCTTGGGTGTCAACCACCCCTAGCATGGAAGCATGCGTCTCTTCTTTTGCATTTATAAAAAAGGCTACACGTGCTACAATCTGGATTCCTCCCATAAACATAATCAACTGGTCCCGAAACTTAAATCAAAAGAGAGAGCAAGCGAGTCCGTGAGACCAGGAAGGCAAGCAAAGGGGACAACAAAAAGTTTCATCGTACAATTTCACTGCCTCAGGTTAAACAAAATCTCCTAGCTTCAGTAACGGGAAGTATGAACAAGTGCCAAAGTAAGGAATCTATAGACAATTTTATTGGCTGTTGTTGAAGCATATACATAAGCAAAGGCTATTTATTTAGTATGTTCATTTAAAATATGAAGCTAATCCAACCAAATAAGTCAGTAACTTAATAAGAGGATCTTCTTATTGAGGTGGAGTGACAGGAATTGACCAATGAAGAGAGGAAAAGGACCCAGTTCCATTGAGGGAGTTTACGCTGTTGGGAAAGCCCCACATCCCACATTGAGGGGGAGTGTACGCCGTTGGGAAAGTCCCACATCCCATATTGCCCAAGTAATGAGTTTGGCGGGTCTTCGTATACCTGTTTGGGCCTTACACCTATCAGCTTAAGCTTTTGGGTTGGTACATGGTATCTTACATATGCAAGGAGCTCATCAAGGGTCGTATCATGTATCCAGCCTTTCTGCATAGTCAAAGCTCAAAGCTCATTAATACACACACACACACACACACACACACACATATATATATATATATATAGGGAGATGCTACTATGAGAGCATCTCTCACCTTACTATGAGAGATAAAGGTACATGTGAGGGCCCCCACCTTTATCTCTCATAGTAAGGTGAGAGCATCTCTCATAGGAGCATCTCCCATATATATATATATGTATGAGAAGGGCTCTCCTAAGCTGCAACTTACTTATCCTAAGTTGGAACGACTTTGATTTGTGGGACCAGCACTGTTTCATCTTAGGATAAGTAAAGCTGCAGTTTAGGAGAGCTCTTATATATATATATATATGTATCCAAAGTCTGATCTTCTTCCTTTTTCTTCCCTATTAAATGGGAGAAACGGTAAACTATCCTATCCACAATTCCTCATTGTGCTCTCATCCATGCTCATGCTCCACCCACACAAGGGTTCAATCCCTCTCACTTAGGTGAGAGTGGGATGCCCTTTACCACTGGGCTGTCCTATGCTTCTCGACATTTCTGCATAATTTACAACACTTAGTCGGCACCTATATATATTCTTGCAGAAGATGGAATGATGAGGGGAAACTAGAGGATCTCCTAGAGTGTATAGGAAGATTTGGATATTTTGTACTTGGATTGTTGTCACATGGTTTCTGACTAGATTAATATTTAGTAGTCTAACAAAAAAATAATCCCCCGATTGAAATCCTTGTTTTGAGAAAAGTGGCTGGACTTATCATGCGGGGTTGACATGAGGGGTATCATAAAATCGGAATTGTGGTGTTCGGTGTTAAATTTCCTCCGCTAAACAATCCTACCAAAACCTTGAGGCCTTAGTAGAGGCAGTGAGAATACTTTTCAACACTCTCCCTCGGTTGGGACTTGGGACCCGGTCGGCGCACATTTCGCGACATACACATTTCAGTGCTGAGTCGTTCGTCCTGGGATTCAAACTTGTGAAAGGTTGGCTTGGATACCATATTAATATCCAATTTTACCAAAACCTCACGGTATTAATAGAGGCAACAGAAATACTTTTCAGCATTTGGTCCTTGCACACAAAGGAATGGGACCAATCAAATAGCACAGGTTCTCACTCAATTGTACATGCACAAAGTGGAGTAGAAGGAACTGCAATTCTTTCACTCATTCATCATCTACTACATTGAAAATACATCACATGAACTCATTATCTTGAAATGACTACCTAAAACTGGTTTATGTAACTTAATACATGAGAGTAGTAGGGAAGGTAGCACATGACATTCCTACCTGACCGACTCTATAACATATGCTTCATGAATAAAATAGTAACATGACTACCTATTGATTTGCCTTGTACATATGCAAGATGCACCAAATTTCAAATTCTAAACAGGGGGACTCCTACATGTTTTTTTTTTTTCCTTTTGGAAACTGGGCGTCTCTAGATTTGACCCCTATATATGTATTAGTTTTGATCAAGTGAGCACCAGTTACAACATTAGTACGCTGCAAACCTTCAAATTTTTTTTTTTTTTTTTGGTTCACTTGGTCCAAGTGCAACCAATTTAACCCCTCCCCGATTTTACACTCTACTGACCTATATTCACAGTTGAACCAAACATTAACAAAATAATATAATAAGAATAAAGTAAACAAAATGAAAGTTAGAAAACTGCTGGACTTTGGTGCCCTTGAATCAAGCATTAGGATGAAATTATGGGGCTAATTTTTGCCAACCCTCATAAAAAAATGCGACTTTTCCATTCCTATAACCCCGCCGTTGTCATGCTCATGAATTCCAGTTGGTCAACAAGAGATGTTTGCGCCATAAGACCATGAGAACACGATGTGCATTTTTCGTTGTCGGTGCATATTCAATCCCCAACATGGCCTACATCAAATCATGGTACCCACTCAGTTTGAAAACCCCAACCCCCACTCTGTTTCTACGAGTCTATTGCTTTTGATGATGGTTATAGCCTATTGGAGTCTTAGTTTTTGCTAGAATTGATGAAATCATTGAATTTCATTCCATTTATTCTATTTCACTTAGAATAGAGTCAAGATGGCCAGATACTTGCTGCAAAGGGACCTTTTGAGTTCCTTCATGTGGAAAACACAGAGGGATAGCCATTATATGTATGTTGACTACATTAATAAAATTATTATTCAGTGTTTCTTTCTCTTTTCAGTAGGTTTCTCTTTTCTAAAGGTATGGTGTGATTCCATGGCTACTTTAGGTGTGACTCCTCTGGTTCTACAAACAAGGTGAACACTGAAAGATTATGCAAGTGGGCATGTTGTGTGCTTTATGCATACTCATATATTCAGTGTAGTCTTTATTGGACTGTCATTTGATTAGAAAATCTTTTTGAAGCTTATTTTCTCTTTTGATTGAAAGTTCCTCTGGATGTGTGAGATTCTCAATGTTCTTCTCAAGTTTCAGATTTGCTGTTTGTTTTCACTGAACATTTACCCTTTTTTTTCCTTGTAGTCCTATGATCTTACTCAGTTGATCAGTTCATTTTACTTAAAGAGATATGCTGGCCTTAGCAAAACTCAACGTATTGAATGGAATAATCGGTGAGCATTTAAATGGCATTCATACTCATCCTTCTATTTATTTGTTTATAATGGTTTATTTTCGATATGTTCTCTCATTTTCTGTTTCTATATTTTCTGCAGCGGTATTTCTACTGTTCATGCTATATTCATCACCGTTATGTCTATATACTTTGTGTTCTTTTCCAATCTCTTTTCTGGTGATCACTTTGCCACCCCTGTTACATTCCGAAGTTCACCTTTGTCTGCCTTTGCATTGGGGGTATGTGTTCTTTTACATTGAAGGTCCCTCGACTTAAAATAATAAAAAAAGGTGTGGGGGTTTTGGATTGTTCTTTGAACCTTAAGATGAAATACTTTGTGTGGTACCATGTTCTGAGTGTCCGGTGTATATTAAAAACAAATTTCACTGTTGGCAGGTTTCTGTGGGGTACTTCATTGCAGACCTTGGAATGATAATTTGGCAATATCCTTCCCTTGGAGGAATGGAGTATGTAAGTGCGTTCTGTTGATGCTCCATAGTCAGTTTCTGCATGTAGTTTTACTAATTAGACGCAAGTCCTGATTCTCTTGGCTGCTTTGAGTCTACTGTGCAAATTCATAGAAGAGGAATTATGTTGTCCTGATGCATGAGGATGTGCACTGTTCTGATATGCCTATTTAATTTATGTGGCCCATGTTTTACTGATCCAGTACACTTTGCCTAATGGCCCAGAATGGATAGCAGATATGCCAAATTCATTTGGTATTGAACGATCCTGACCAACCTAATACTTGGCTCAACATTGGTGTTTTAGAAAAAAAATATTATATATTAATAAATAGAAGAAAGTTCAGTTAATCATGGGATAAAAAAGAAGATGGTTTGTCCATGATATTTCAATCTGGTGGCGGGTAGTCTGGGATCAATGGTTTTGATCACCAAATTATGATATCTCCATGCAAAAAATTGAAGTCTCTGAATTCTGGACCCTGCATGCAACTTCTTGCATTAGGATCCTATATTTGCCTTGTCATAGTGAGTGAAATTTCATATCTTCTTTATGACTTTTGGAGTTTATATAATCAAAAAATAGCTTTGGAGTCGCAATACAAAAATGTGTTTCAGGTTCTCCATCATCTGCTTTCACTAGTTGCAGTAGCATACTCCATATTGTCCGGGGAAGGGCAGCTGTATACATTCATGGTTCTCATTTCTGAGACTACTACTCCGGCAGTCAACCTGAGATGGTAACTTGGATAAATCACTGAGTTATTCTAAACAGATTCCATTTTCATTTCCCGGCTGAATGTGTCTTTGGCGTCTGAAGGTATCTTGACACTGCTGGAATGAAAAGATCCAGTGCATATCTTGTTAATGGAGTCATCATGTTCGTTGCTTGGCTGGTAAGCTATATTTTGCTTGCGTTGTTTGAAGAGTTATATGATTCTTGACCGTAAAAAAAAAAAAAAAAAATGATGCTTAGGAGTTGGGTAATCATCTCTAGTCTCTACAAAGTCTTCTCAATAGAGCTTCCTTGAATTGCCTCTCTTGATGGAACAATATTGGCATGTTTTATATTTTATGGGACTCATCAAATGATCTTTCTGAATCCTGTAATGTCATTTGTCTCCATGTAAAATAATGAAGCTCGTGCAATAGGCTGTACGTCACCAAATCACAAGGACTTCAATTATTGTGCGGACTAGGTTAACTTTGCCATCACATTAAGCCTTGTTTTCTATTTAATTTCTCCCCAAAAATCATTGTCATTTTTTAGGTGAATGGTCAGAAAATCAGGGTCCGCACTGCTGCTAATGTTTTAGGGGCAGCACGATGGATAATCATCTGCTTGGCCAAAATATTTAAACCTTTTGTGATTGGGTTCATTGAAATGCACCAACATTCTTCTCAATTGAAGGGGGCTATTTACCATTAGAGTTGGGAATCACACTTTTGTCTAGACATATGTTACTGGGGTTAAACTGACTTGTCTAGCCATGTGACTTGGGCCAATAACTTTCTGGCTCAATACTTAACTCTGTTATGTGTGGGCTATGCTCATTGCTGACGTATCCAATTAAACAGGTTGCGCGAATTCTCTTGTTTGCCTACCTTTTTTACCATGCCTATTTGCACTATGATCAGGTGCGTGCTTTGAACTGCAGTTGTTATCTTTCATTCTCTTGAATATTAATCGGTGATTTCTTTGTCTAACTAGTCTTTCCTCTATATCTCCATGTTCTGACAACAGTTGGAGCATATGCACGCCTTTGGATTCTACTTAGCATTCATTGTTCCTTCTGTGTTAGCTATCATGAACATAGTGTGGTTTTGGAAGATTATAAAGGGATTGAAGAAAACATTGGAAAAGAGGCATTAAAGGATCTGTACAGTTGGTTATCCATATGTAGTCGCTTTGCTTCTTCCCCTAATTTACTCCTCTCTTTTCCCCCCCTGCTTTTGTATAGTTTCTGTGCATTCTTATTAGATCTCTCCTGTATAGCATTATGGACATGATACCTCATGGGCGTTCTTATGCTTCTCCAAACCTGGTTTCTGTGGAAAGGGTAACGATGGAACTTTGGTGGTGACACTTAACAGGGCATTGCAGGTTAAACAATGGGGTCGGATGGTCAATTTTTCTTTTTGCAGAAAATGTATCCCCACCCATAACCAATGAAACTGAAATCAGATCCACGTAGATCTCCACGTTTGACCCTTCTCCCCCTTCTTCAGAATCTGCACCTCAATCCTTATTGTCAGAAACACAAGAACATGCCCTGAGATAAGAGTTTGGATATATAGGCTCCACAGAGATGTATATGAAGAGAGATCATCTGTAAGTATCCTAATTTATTAGTTAGAACTATTGAGCACTAACATGTGGATTCAGTTTCACACTCTCTTTTTGCTACTGCTTGTATGCAGTTTCTTTAGTCCTAGTAATTGTGACAGGTTGAAATTATTTCTCAAAAGATTGAATTTAATGGGGCTATCAGAAGGGTGACTCAATTGATTTGGTTCTGTGGATATAGATTCAGGTGACCTTTTTAGTCTGGAAGTCAAGCGTTATGTTGGTCTAGAATTCATCTTCATGTTTCCAAACCTTTGTGAAAAAAGAGAATAGCTTTTGAGGTGGACGAAATTTCCTTTTGTTCCATTTTTCCATGGTTTTGATATTTCTTTTTTTTTTTTTTTTTTTCATTCTGTTTTTCTCTATTTTGGTGAAATGCAATGTAGAGAAATGCGTTGCAACCAAATAATGGAAATTGAAATTGCAGAAAGTTCAGTTTTCAGTTTTTGTATCCACGAAAGGAGGATTGATGATTACAGAATAAAAAACTGCAGAAAAACATAGCGCAGTAATATGGCCTAATGTCTTCACTATATAAGATTAAGAATATGTGAATTAGTCATGTAAAATCTGCCTTGATGGATGCTCAGTCTAATCAATGGCCGTAAGTACAAAATCTTTCATCTGGTGGGTTAAGTGGACCCCATCGACAAAGGAAATTCCACTTTTGCAGAGTGTGTCTATGAACCGACGACTCTCTTTGGACTTGGGGGTCATTAGGGAGAGGTTGTGGTTTCGGACTTGTGCTCTTTCCTTGGGTCACTAGGGCTTCACATGTCCCAAAAAAATAGTCGATTCTCAAATGCGTCTGACACCCTTGTTAGAAAAAAAGGGGAAGAAAATCACATTTCTGATTTTTAAAGACTGAGCATTTATTAAACAGCCTCAATTATAAGAGCATAACGACTGGTATCAAAGCTCGTAAGGTCTCAAGGGAAAATGAAATACTATGTGCTCTTGAAAAGATTAGAAAACTGATGCTTAAGAATGACAAAAATATGAGCCTCTATCCAGTACCATCGTGAGTCATGACCATTCAAAAGGAAGTGCATGCGTACGTGAAGAACGATGAAGGAAAGTACCAAGGGAGAAGCAAGTGGGAACGATCAACCAATCGGATCCTCCGAGTCAGATTTCACTCAAAAACTTGATTGATTCAACAACCACATAAAAGCAAGCCATCATTTTAATGTTATGATGGCTAATGGAGGAAAACTTTTTTTTTGTCGGGGGAGATGGACTCCCTAAAACACATACGGCTGAATATGCAAGGATATCGGTTGTATGCCCTATACCTCTCTAGGTAGGTTCAAAATGCGGCTTTCTTGTAGTGAAAATTGTTTTGCTTTGAAGGGTGAGAAAGAATGGAGCAAATAAGATTGTAGATGCCAATCAAACGGAGCATTTGTTCCACAAAAATATGCCAACTGTAATGGAGAAAAATTTTAATTTAAATGACGCATGTTCCAATACAAACTCCATCAGCCTTGCTATCGATCTTGTCAGAGGTTGTGGTAATTTTTCAAGAGCCAAAGTACCTTACCACCACTTATATGTTTTGTAGAAGCTCTTCGTTGCAACTTGGAGGTGTCCGATTCGAATCCTGGTAAAGGAGAGCTTAATGGCTTACCACGGCGCTTACCTTGCAAAAAGAATAAAGTAGCTTACCACCACAATGACCCCACAACCATTAAATTTCATAAGAGCTTAATGGCTCCTCAGCATTTTTAGATGGCATTCAATAAATTGTATTAGCGCATTACTGTTGAGTCTTAATTAAATTGCTCCATGCAATTTTAGATGGCATTCAATAAATTATATTAGGGCATGGCTGTTAAGTATTAGTTAAATTGCAAATCATATCAGGATATCAATGGATTTATTGCTTATATATATATATATATATATATATGAGAGAGATGCTAATATGAGAGACATTTCTCACCTTATATGAGAGATATGGGTGGAGGCCCTCACATTTAAGTTGTTGGCATTGGATATGGATGTGAGGCCTCCCACCCAATCTCTTATTTAAGGTGAGCTCTTATAGGAGCATCTCCATATATATATATATATATATATGAGAAATATTCAAGTGCATTTATCCCTCATCATGTGTGGTGAGGGACATCCCTTTTTGGGAAGTTTCAAGTACAAAAGGGCTTTTGTACTTTTTGGGAAGATCCCCTTTTATACTTGAAACTTCCAAAAAAAAAAAAGGATGTCCCTCACCACACATGGTGAGGGATAAATGCACTTGAATACCCCTATATATATATATATGGAGATGCTCTTATGAAAGATGCTCTCGCTCCTAACAATTTAAATGTGAGGGTCCTCACCCCTATCTCTCATAGCAAGGTAAGAAATACTTTCACATGAGCACCTCTCATATATATATATATATATATAGGGGGAAATGCTCGTATGAAGATGCTCTCACCTTACTATGAGAGATAAGATGTGAGAGCCCCCACCTTATCTCTCATAATAAGGTGAGGGCCACCACCCTTATCTCTCATAGTAAGGTGAGAGATACTCTAACAGGTGCACCTCCCATATATATGAGTATCTCTCACCTTGCTATGAGAGATAGGGTTGTGGCCCTTACCTTACTATGAGAGAGAGATAAGGTGGGGGCTCTCACATCCATATCCAATGCCAATAATTTAAATGTGAGGATCCCCACCTTATTTCTCATAATAAGGTGAGATATGCTCTCAAAGGAGCACCTCTCATATATATATATGTTTTTAATTCTTTAAATGCAGGTAATTTCCTTTATTTCTTCGATTGCATCATTGTTAAAATCATGGATCTGGTTAGGGAACTTATTCTATATAAAGAGGGGAGGCTAAATATCTCCCCTAAGTGAACACATTTCGTGGAGTGTTTAAGCAGCTACCCTCTAATTTAGGGGCACAGGACAAAGATTAAAAAAATATAGCCTAGAAAGTTTTTGATGGTATCATTGTCATTGTTGACTCCTATCTTGCCATTAGGCTTGCTACAATCCTGGGCCGTTTTGCTCTCAAATAACCATCAAACATCCTTCTCTCTCACACTTTATTTCTTTGCATAAATTTTATTTATTTATTTATTCATCATCATCATCAAAGCCTTGTCCCAGATTTTATTGGGGTAGGCTACACGATTTTTTGTCCAAACCAAATATATATTTTTTATTTTTTATTTAAGTTAAAACCTACCTTCCTATATTAATCTAAAAACCTGCACAATCTATACTATCATTTAGGCCACGTTATCCGCTCATTTATTTTCTTAAATATTCTCTAATGAGAGTTTTAATTTAGGCCGCATGCACAATCTTACTCAGATATGCTTCTAAGAGCAAACTTATCTAGTAGGCCATTGCTTTGACATGCTCAAAATGAGAGGAATGTGGAAACAATGGACTTGACAGAAAGACAGCATTGATCACCAATAGCACGATAGATGCATTTTCGAGGATCCATCAAATGTTTATTTCAATAATTAAGGGGTTATACCAATATTACTAATGTCATGAGAACAAATGTCAATACATTGTAACTTATGCTCTAAACACATAGAAAATCAGTATCATCACTATGGCCAAACTTCTATTTATCAGGTAATACAAATCGATTCGATCCACTTTTAAAACCATGGGTTGTGTCTGCGTGAATGTAGAGAGAGATTAAGAGCATGGGTTCTGTGATTGTGTCCTTAGGAGAACCATGGGTTGTGTCTGTGTGAATTTAGAGAGAGATTAAAAGCATGGGTACTGTGATTGTGTCCTTATGAATTGAGAGAGAGAGAGAGAGAGAGAGAGAGAGAGAGAGAGAGAGAGAGAGAGAGTCATTCTACATTCAACCAAGTGAAAATTTGTACAAACTAAGAACAATGTAAGAAAGTTGGAACTGCAATTACTTAATTACTTTCACTTCTCAAAGTTTCAGCTCATATTTAATATTGAGCAATATGTTCCTTTTTAGATACACCGTAAGATAGGAACAGATAGGTCTGCGTGGCCCATCACCTCAAAACATGCAAATCCCAGACCTGATTACACAATTCCTACGTGGGATTGTTGGAAAGAAAAACAAAACAAAGCACGCGCACGAATAAATGAACCCTCCAGAGCAAGGGCGTACAGAAAAAAGAAAAAGAGGAAACATATTTACTCAAAATATGCTCTTCTCTTGGTCGTACCAAGTCGCGAATCTTCTTTTTCATACGACGATCTACTCTTCTTTCTAAAATAATCCAGCCCACTACAGGTTACAGGTATGGGATTAGCAGTACTTGGCTATTAATGTTAACAATAATAATCCTATACATCAAAGATATTGAAAGACTTTTGCCTGATTGATTGTGAGAGTTTTTTGCTCCTTTTGATTATAAGATCAAGAGAGCGTGATTGAGAGATTTTACAGATTATGGTTGAGATGATTTCCTCAAGTGAATGAGAAATTTTACAGATTGTGATTGGGGGAATTTTGTAAAGCAACAGCTTTTATTTTACATACTAACACTTTCCACATGCCTTCTAAACATAGAAACGTAGCAACTTATAAAAATTAGTGATTTCTGTTTTCTGTTCCCCCTTTATTCTTTCTTAGTGCTTAGGAAACTGAAATCTCTTCAAGCACATGTATTCCATTGCTTTGCTTGATCATGCACCCCATATACTGCAATTCTTGTATAGTGGGTGCTCATCAGCTCATAAGAACGTAGTTTCCAACTCATCCTCAATCATTCAAAAATACGCCTATAAGAGCGTCCTCTCGCAACTCAAATCTCCACCTCTCTTTCTCGTTTTCATTCCTCTTTCTCTTCAAATCCATATACTAGGATAGAAAATGCTTCTCTTCCCTCCCTTCACCACCTTTATATTAATTCTCCTACTCACCACCTTCTCCTTCACATCCCATGCAAAGCACAAGACTAGTAACTCGCTGGTCTTGGGTCTCACACATTCTAGAACATTGTCTCCCTTTCCCATGCAATCAAAGGCTTCAAAACCACTTCAAGTGTTGGATATGTTGGAGCCACTCAAGGAGAAAATAGAGATGGGTACTTAATCTCTCTCAATTTGGGTACACCCCAACAAGTCCTACAAGTGTTTATGGACACTGGGAGTGACCTTACATGGGTCCCCTGTGGAAACATCTCTTTTGATTGCATGGACTGTGATGACTATGGGAAGTACAAGTTGACAGCCACCTTTTCTCCTACTCGCTCGTCTTCATCCCTTAGAGACCTTTGTACAAGTCCCTTCTGCATTGACATCCACAGCTCGGACAACGACTATGATCCATGCACTGTGGCAGGATGCTCTATGAGTACCCTTGTTAAGGGTGCCTGCCCTCGACCTTGTCCTTCATTTTCCTACACTTATGGTGCAGGAGGGATTGTTGTTGGGTCCCTCACCAGGGACACATTGTGGGTCCATGGGGGTAACTCCAGTGCCACAAGTGAGATTTCGAACTTTTGTTTTGGGTGTGTGGGGTCCACCTATAGAGAGCCCATTGGTATTGCTGGTTTTGGTCGGGGCAGACTCTCCCTCCCTTCACAGCTTGGGTTCCTAGAAAAGGGCTTCTCTCACTGTTTTTT
Source organism: Camphora micrantha (assembly GCA_003546025.1). NCBI lineage: Eukaryota > Viridiplantae > Streptophyta > Magnoliopsida > Laurales > Lauraceae > Camphora > Camphora micrantha. Next base: position 5,653,153 of record QPKB01000004.1, on the reverse strand, counting down.
GGCTTTTAAGTATGCCAACAACCCCAACATTACCAGCCCTTTGATTCTAGGTGATCTTGCAGTTTCTTCCAAAGATTATCTACAATTCACCCCAATGTTGACGAGTCCCATGTACCCAAATTTCTATTACATTGGCCTAGAAGCTATCACTGTAGCAAATTCTACTTTCATTGAAGTGCCATCAAGTCTAAGGGCCTTTGACCCAGAAGGCAATGGAGGGATGCTGATTGACTCAGGCACCACATACACTCACCTTCCAGAGCCCCTCTACTCTGGCCTTCTTTCGGTGTTGGCATCCACAATAACTTATCCACGGTCGACGGAACATGAGGACCGCACCGGGTTTGGTCTTTGCTACATGGTCCCATGTTTAAACAATATTTTTTTAGATGACCTCCCTGCAATCTCCTTTCGTTTCTTGAGCAATGTTACTATAACTTTGCCCAAGGAGAACTACTTCTATGCTGTGAGTCCTCCAAAGAACTCCACTGTAGCAAAGTGCTTGTTGATTCAAGCCATGGATGACGGTGACTATGGGCCAGCTGGGGTGTTTGGGAACTTCCAACAGCATAACCTAGAGGTTGTTTATGACTTGGAGAAGAAAAGAATTGGCTTCCAACCCATGGATTGTGCTTCTTATGCAGTTTCTCAGGGACTGCATGCTTAAGAAAGACTACTTCAATTCACATGAGGACTTGTTGTCTTAGATGGTTTGAGCTTGCTGTACTTTTTGGTTCTGTACTTTGTTTTTGTTTTTTTGCTTTTCTTTATTCTACTTAGGACTGTGAACTTGGAGTTGAATAAGAGAATGATGTAGACATATTCTTATTGCTTAGCATCAAACGGGGAAGTCGAGTTGGAAGTAATGTACTTGAAAGCCATGCTTTTGCTATGTTTGGAATGATGAAGTGGCTGTTGAAAGCAGCCAGAAATTATCTATTCAAGCATTCCACTATGTCACCATGATGCGTGTTTATTTAAAACAAGATAATAACAGGGCTTACTTTATCAGTTTGTAACTGCCTTTATGCATGTTAACAAACATAAAACAAGCATTATAATGGGGAGAGATCTTAACCGTTTTCTTCTTGTAGTGGTGGGTATACTTTCCATCCTCTGCTTCATTGCTATGAACCATCTTGGTTCAACTAAACTTTGGGTTGGAGATTTGGATTTGGGATCATTAACAAGGCTGCCTCTTTAGGGTTGGATTTGGGCTGGACTCACCTGTGATCAAGGCCAAGTCCATTTACAATCAAGTTGTCTAAGCCAGGCCCTGCAGGCCTGACACAGGGACAAGTGCTTCGATCTGAGTCTACCCGTTTGAGAAATGGGCAGGCCTGAGTCCATCCATTTGAACCCTGTTAGGACCAATTCGATCGGACCAGGATCCATGCTCTGGATCAACTCTAAATTGATAAAAAAAAATTAAGAAGATCAAAGACATCTCTTTTTCTATGTCATGTTTATGTTTTATATTAATATTATTTTGTTAAACATAATGTGGTATATGCATCTAAAACAGACAGGTTTGTCATTTGTGGTCAAGACCCTCGGTCCATATCTGGCCCAATACAGGATTTGGACTGTAAATGGGTCTGGATCTATCCCATTAGACCCAAATGAACATCTAGGTCTGCCTAGATGGACCCTTAGCTGGGACGGTCCCCGCCAGATTTAGGCCCATACTTATCATATTGCTTCATTCATCTCAATGGACCCTGGATCTCGGCAAGTCTCAGCCTTGGACCATTATGCTCCAGAAACCTCACTGGGTAGCCCTACGGTAGAAAGAACATTCCCTGGCCCTAAAATTTGAATTCAAGAAAAAGGTAAAAACGGCTATAGTTATCTTGGGTATGCTTTATTTGCATTCTTCTGTAGAAGCATTATGTGCATTCTTAGATGTTAGTTTGAACACAACTTGCTACCTTCACCACTGTGACAGCTATGAAACATATGAGGAATCATAATTTACAAGTAGTTGTTTGACATCTTAATTATTCAAGAAATTATTGACATAATCATCTCAATTCTCAAACATGTTCAATCTTTGCACGAAATAATACATTTCAACTTTTTCTTTTGCCACGAAATTTTCTTGGGAGCAGATTTGAGTAGTGTTACAGAAGCGATACATCGATTCAATTAAAGGAATTACCCTTAGACGTGTTATAGAATCCAAATCAGTTTCCCTGAGAGAACATTTGTGTGAGTTTTCTTGGAAGCGAAACTCCCATACCTAGGGGCGTTCATGGATCAGGCCGGGCCCAGCCTGATTTGGCCTGGCCTTGGGGCTTATGTTCTAGTAGATGGGAAAGGCTCGGCCAGTTTACTAGATTGGGCCGGGCTTGGGGTTAGTGGTAAGAACCCAAAGCCCGGCCCGGACCGAATATAAAAATAATTATAAGAGAGTGGTAAAGGGGAAAATAAAAAACATGATTTCTCATGAAAGGTGATATGACCAGTCCAATTGAGCTACAACCCATGGCATAATAAGAACTTATTTCTTTTATTCTATTACTCTAACTTGGGGCCAGCCCCTTGTGGCCCGACTCTTGCTTGCAATCTAGAAGTCCAGCTGCGCCTGGACAAACCCGAATCCAATCATCCTCTTTGAAATTGTTTCCTTCTTAACAAGCCCTATAAATGCTTTACCCTTATTAGAATTGTGTGAAACCCTGAACCATTTAAAGCATTGTTTCTAAGTCCAGTCAGGCCCAGTCACAACTTTTTTTAATTGTTTTAGTCATTGTTGTAGGCCTAAAACAGAGATGTAGCCGTGATGAATGAGATTCTTAGGAGTCTCCGTATGGTTTCTTCACAGAAGGAAAGATGTAGAAGGAAAAATGGTCTGGGGGGTATTTGATTGCCTATATGAATGCCATAAAGGGCCAATTTTGAGGGCCCAACCCTTTCTTCCAAGACCCAGTTTTGAGGTTTGAGAACAGAAGAAAGCCCTAATCATTTCATGTGAAGAGTCCTTGTTTAGATCTTTAACTTCTTTGCTTGATTAGTAAGTAACTCGAAGCAGAGATGGCCCAGATCTCTTCCCCACTCTCCATTTGGACTCGGCCGAGTCTCTTATGAAACAATCTGAGTCAGAGTCAACTCAGACTTGAACGAGTTCAACGTTGAAACCGGCTATTTTTTAATTTTTTTAAAAATAATGGGTAGATTAGTAAAATGGAAAATAATTTTAAAAGACTGGAATCTTAGTTGTTACTTTTAATTTCTTTTTAAAAGATAAAGAATTGTAGCTTCAACCTTTTTTTATTATCTTAAATTGGAACATTATGAAAATTACCATCTAATACCACTCATAATCAGATAAAAGGTCAGCATGCTGTTACAGCTGACAGTCGATCTGAAGCGTCGACTTAAATGGCTAAATTAAGATTGTTAGTTTTTGGCATACCAGTCTCGGACTGGAACTCAAAAGAGCCCACTCAAGTAGGAAGAGAAAACCCACACCAGTAAAAGGATACCTAGAAGTATATGGGCCATGGGTTTCTTTTGGCTAGGAAACATGAGCTTGATTTGTCAGAATCGTCCTTATAAGAGAGATGAGAGCCCTATGTCAGACTCAAGGGATTTGTGAAGACTTTCAACGATCATGAATGAATCTCTAATTGCGTGTCGTGTGGAGTCTTTCATATCCAGATACACTCACTTGTGGGTGATGGGAAGAGTGGCACATACATCCTGGTGGTGGTTTGCAACCCCTGTTGTTGGCCCAATTGAAGCTTCGGAAAGTGGAGTTGTCAATGAACCATTGATGCACATTTATGGTCAATTGATGTGGCCTACATGGGCCAACTCACCAGCCACATTTCCCCTTCTAAAAGATCTGTTGTTCCAAAGGTTCCTGTTTTCACTATTTTATGGGCAAAGTCCTATCTTTGTACAAGTGGACACTTGAATCATTAATCTGAACCAACCATTAATTCAAGTGGGGCCACTGTACTAAAATTGAAGGTAAAGTCCACATGGTGGAGGAGAATGAATGCATGTTGATGGTAATGATCGTATGGCCAGGATGACACCATGAACTATTCAACCCAGAGTACATGATGGATGAGAGAGAGAGGAGAGAGAGAGATTTATGCAGTTCACATGGTTCAACAGTGAGATAGCCATACAGACACAGTCAAAGATTGCGAGTAGGACAAAGCTTGGAGAGTTCATTCAGATGCAATATCTTCTTACATGGCTCGCAACACAAAGAGATAAGATAGGGTCTCTAGCTGAGCCATTTTGGACCTTTTGGTTCATCATCGCCAAACCATTTTGCACATTGATGCCTGGATATAAATCCATCTACTTTTCTGTGGACCTCTCCGGTTCGCCTGTTGATGCATATAATTGGTGATGTTCTTGTACTGTGGGCCATTTTGGGTAGGAATTGGGAGCACAACCTTGAATCAACGATCCAAATGCACTGGATGCACGTCCACATGCTTGCAACGACTTATGTGCTCAAAATATAGGCCAATACCTGCTAACCTTTTTTTTTTTTTTTTCCCTACTACCGCACAACTGGTTAGGAGTTACACTTTTAATTCGAGGACCCAAGGATTTATAGCTGGCCAATTCATACTAGCTTCTCTACACTATGTCATCCTAAGATTTGACAATTTTACACTCATTTGAACCAACACTCACCGTTAGAATGAATCTGATTATGTTGCTTTTTTGGCTGACCCTCATCTACAAGGAGAGTTTTCCATCGATGGACATTCATTTAAGTGGCCCCCACCAATTAGACCAGAATATTTTCTCATAAAATAGAAGTATTTAATAAAACTAAGAATCCCAGATTCTTCTAATCAAATAAAAATAACAATAAATGTCATTAAAAACTAACTTTACTAAAAAAAATTCTCAACATATGAAGTCCCGCAAAAAATTCCCTCAAATATTAAACTAGGAACACGTCTTAAAACTCATGTCTTAAAGGTTCATTGGTGTGAATTGTTTTGGAAACCATGGTCAAGTGAACTTCAACAAAGAATAAGTAAAGAGGTGTGGGTGAAGGTTAATTATAACGTGAGAGATATATATGTAAGTTTGACTTTACTAACATTTGGATTACTAATCCTTTTTCATACTCACTACTGTTTCTTTATATTCTATAACTTTCAAAAATGATAAGACTTAACATCTGTTTGTTTACATTAAAATACATAGAAATTGAATCATAAAAATTCATGGTAAAATGAACTCCACAATATATGAAGGATATAATCAGATGAGACGTGAAGGAAATGAGGTAGATAAGTAGTTAGAACCTTCACTTTTCCATATTTTGAATTACAATGCTGATGGTTGACTATTTATTTTTTATCTTCCTTTTTATTATATGTTTTTAGAAGATATTTTTTTTTATATTTACTTTTGAAAATTCGCCTATAATTTTCATTTTTAGCCGAACCTATATATTTAATTCCTCAATATTATAATACAATTAAACACGCACTTAGAATTCCTTAAAATTTCATTACATGAAAGCTAAGAAGAGCATAGGGTCCTAATCAACAAACCTAACCTTTATTTGGTGGGCCAATAAACTAAAAAATCATTGAGAATGTAGTGCAAGCAAAAGATGTAGAATATTGGACTCCACTAGCAGCCGGCCACACCAGATTCCCTGGTGGAGGTGGCGTTACCATAATGATTGTAAGTATGGTCTGAAAAGTATTATGGGCAAGCTTTGACCATCACAGTTTGACTGTCACATCAGTTGCCAAAAGACAATGGTTTGGTGTATCACACTAAATAAAACAAAACGTCACATCTCACATAAACTGGACAATTATATAAAAGTACACCAATCGGACAATTATAACCATCTAATACTTGGGTACAGATCAAGCCCCCACATTTTGGATGGTTAGGATTGATGTATCATGTGCTACTATGGGAAGATTTCTGCATGTTTTAATTTATTTTTTGAATTATTATTGAAAAAGTCTTATAGGAAATAAATAATCAAAAAAATTCAAATCTCCTTTATATGATTTCTTAGAATTCTATTAAAGAACTAGTTAGGCCCGTAGAGTTTATATTCACATCTTAGAGCCCATTAATAGTTGACTTAGGTTTAAGTTTAGTTACTCTTGTTACTCAACCTATGACTCAACTTAAATACATGTTTAACTCAATGGCTCAATATATGATATCCAGATACCGCATCAATATGATTGAAACGTGCCACGTACATACCAAGGACACAAATTTATAGAGAAAATAGAGAAATTTCATATGAACAACACGATATATTGCCTAATTTAAAGTATTCAAGCATTTAAGAATTGGAGATATTCAACTACGTTAATAAATGGGCCAACTTTGGGATGAGCCTATACATGTTACCTAAATTTTAAGTATCCAAGTATCATAGAACCCAACCCAACCTACTCAACGAGGTTATAAATGGGTCAAATCTGGGATGACCCTGTACATGTTACTACAGGATTAGCTGGACCCGACCAAGCCAGCCGCAGTAAAATAAGGTTTCATGAGAGAGGTAATAGCTTAAAATTACAATGATGAATAGAAATAAATCCCAACACAAACGAGTTTTAATCCATGTACACAAAAAAGGATCCCTGCACTTTCTATTTTGCATTTTTCACTTTTACCTGGGAGCTGATGGGTTCCTCCTTTCTGAAGCCAAAGCAAGAATTGAAGTGGCAAGCTTGTTGACAGCTGCAGTGAGGCCATTGATTGCTTGCCTGCTGATATCTGTCTTTGATTCTTCAATCTTCAGTTTCCTCTCTTCCACATTTATAAGCTCTCTGTGCCTTCTCTCTTCCTTCTCCTCACATGCAAGAAGTGCTTCTGATAGGATAGAGGCACTCTTGGAGATTGCAGAGCTAAGCTCATGATCTGCACCAGTGCTGCTGCTTCCTTCTCCTCTTTTTCTCCTTCTCTTTGCAGATGAGTTCGAATGCTCACTCCCATCAGAATCTGAGCTATCACACATCTCCAAACATATGGAATCAAACCAATCAATTTTTACAGACACAAAATGAATGACAGAAAAAGAAAAAGGTCACAACACCCATCAAAAGAAAGCTCAGCCTCAGCTCAGTCAACTAGCACTTTTCTTGAGAAAGGGAAACAATTAAAAGTTGAGCAATAGACAAGTGGAAGAAAGTAAACAGAATCCATCTGAGGAAAGCAAGAATAAGTACACATTAAAAAGGAAAGAAGCAGGCCATGTTGCAATGGAATCAAGAAAGAAGAGAAGAAAAGCATATATGCATCCAATTAAAACATTAAAAAAAAAGGGAAAAATAGTATCTGGAAGAAACATAAACAAAGTTGCAGGTAAAGGAGTAATGAAGTTGTGATGAATCAAAGGAAGCTGCAGGAGAAACAAGGTAGCCATCAACAGATCATGAAGAAATGAATACACAAATGATAACAGACGCATGAAAGTATGTATAATACTGCCAGATGACTGGATGATAGAAAATCAAAGCACAAAATGACAATGAAAAGATATCTGAAAAAAAGGTCGATATATATCCGAACATGAATTATAATAGCAGTAAACTGATAAAAAGAACTATACTATGATAAGATGAAAGTATTGCAGAGAAACCAAGCTAAATTCCTCCAAATTGAGCAGACTAGAAATTTGAAAACCCAATGAAGAAAGTCACAGCAGTTCTGCATGCTGAAAAAGCCATCAAACCCTACATTTATTACATGGTGAAACAAAGGATAAAGATACACAGTTTCGTATTAGTATTGACAGATTAGATGTAGGAAACGTACCATAGCAATATAGAGAAGAGTGCAGACGAGACATCAAAGAAATGAATCAGAAACAACGAAAAGATTATAGAATAGAACATACCCAGATCTCATGGGGTTGTGTGTGGCGGGAGGGAGAGAGAGAGAGAGAGAGAGAGTACCTAATGTGGCTAATGCCTGAGCATGTGGAGAAGGTGGTTGGGGAGGAGTTGGAAGTGAGCTGTGATGTTGCGATAGAGGGAGTGAAGGTGGCATACTACTGCTAATTGGTTTCTCTCCTACAAGACCAACCTCGACAGAATTAGGAGTAGGAACATATACCCTGGCCCTCTGAGTGCCTCTCCTCTCCACCACCTCAACCAAAGCCTCATGTATTTGGGGCAAGAGATTCGTGGGCAGGTTCTTGTCCTTCCTCTCATGCCTCTCAAGCTTCCAATAAGAACTCTGCTCTCTACCATCCTCCACCTTCTTCTCATGGTCTCTTACCTTCTTGTAGTCCCTCATAAGGTTGTCCCACTTGTCATTGCATTGGTTTTGGCTCCTCATACACCCATTCTTCCAACAGTAGTCCTCCACCCATTTCCACCTTAACTCTGTTGGTCTACCGCCCCTTCCCTCACCACCACTCTCTTTTTTCATCCTCCTCTCTTCATCCAGCTTCTTAGCTGTGATAAGAACCAATGCCTCATGAAGTGTCCAGTTCCCTTTCCTGTATTCTCTCATAGTCTCTCCTTCAGCTACTCCTAGCACCATCACTGCATTGCTTTGATCAGCCATTCAAAACCCAAATCCAATGTTCTGAGCACCAAATCAGCTTCTCCTTCTTTACTTGTGTAACAGTAACAAGACAAGCATGAAGAACACGGGCCCTTAATCTCTTTGTTAACGTTCTTTCTTATATTTGATAATTGTTTTGAAGTTGGATCCTTTCTAAGTCAAGTAAATGCTAATACCAGACATCTCTTCAGAGTCATAAAGAAGAAGATAAATAGCTGTTTTTTTTTTTTTTTCCTTCCCCTTCTCTCTTCCTTCCTCTTCCTTTTTCTGTTCCTGCTTTGTTTGATGCGATTTGATTAGAAAATTTCTACTAGAGTCACATGTTCAAACTTTAATGTCCATTCATTCATGAGAGAGAGAGAGAGAGAGAGAGAGAGAGAGAGAGAGAGAGAGAGAGAGAGAGAGAGAGAGAGAATCATAAGATGCAGAAAATGAAGCGCAAAATTAAAAGAAAAGGCCAAGCAAATCCATTCAAAGTGACAGTTCCAACAAACCCAAAAAGAATCTATGGTGTGATGGCACTCATAGAGAGAGAGAGAGAGAGAGGACACCACATTGTTGTTGTTTTTTGGTAAAAGGACACCACATTGTTAAATGCACTGAAAATGCTCACTATGATTCCACGATGCTATTGAAAATGCTTTGATTTTTCAACTGCGCAAGACCATACGAGTTTTTTTCTCTAGTAAATACATTCCTGGTTGTTCATGTGGAAGAAGTTGCCTTGCACTAAGCTTCCAATGGTATACTATGTACAATTTGATGGAACACTTTCCGTTTTAGAAAGAAAAAAGTCTTAAATAAAAACTTCCCTGCTCATTATATATAAAATCCTCTCATATTTGGAGAGCACAAAATCTAAAAAATGTAAGAGTATCTGTTTTTTTTTTACAACTACAAATGACGACTTCCTTCTTTTTGTTTCGAATAACCTTTTTTTATCAATCATCCCATGAGGTTGATTGACAAATGATATAAATCTAATATCCTTCAGTCTAAACTCAGAGCATTTATACAAAGAGACCATTAAAATAAAATAACTTAACCATGATTAAAATCCATAATTTAATTAAAAATGATTTAGATCTAAGAAAATCTTCATCCTTTCAAAACAATATAATTAAATATTCTCATTTTTTTTATGAAAAGAAAACAAGCAACCATGTGGAAATATGGATGATTATTAGTAAGGTAAATGCGACCACTAAGGCCCCGCTCGTTTGGATTGAATTGGATTTTTAGAAGTTCTAAAAAAAGTATTCTAAAAAGTGGCTAAGTAAAGTTGAAGATCCAAACCACTATCAAGTAGCGTATTAGCAAATGGTTCATCCATGTAAATGAGGAAATCAAGTTCATCTATGTCTCTACCATATATCATTCACCAACCACCCCTTCAATAATTTTTTTAGTTAAGGAAATTATAAGTATTTTATAAAATCCAACTAAATATGAATTTAAGGCAAACGATAATAAAATGCAGTAGAATGCGTGAGACCAAATCTCTGATGTCACAAAAATTTTATATATATATATATATAATACTTTGAGGCCTTTTTAATGAGATAATCGTGATCATTAGATTCTTCCATGATGGCCCATTTCAGATCCTCCAACTCCCACTTACCCAAAGGATTCGCATTTATGTAGTGGGGCTTTCTTCTTCGTATATGCCACGTCAGCACGAGCTTTTTCAAACTGCCAGCATTGTCTGCGGACGTACGAGTAAAAAAAAGGCTCCTTTGACCGTAGTTTGACCGAAGTACTGCTTCGATTCGTCTCTTTCGTTTCTCTCGTTTTTGGACTCTAGCCTGCCATTTGAACTCCGCTACAAAAAACGGAAGGGTAGTATAGTCATTTCCTTAGAGCTGAGCTGTCATAACCGGGCAGTTTAATCATCTTTATAGTAAGGGCATTTCCATTTTCCACTCATGGCCAATGTTCCAAATAAAATCAGATTTTTGATAGCTTTGAAGTTTGAGCTCCACTAATTTTAATATCTTTTTTTTTTCCCGTAAAAATTCTGTGGCTCCCAGGTGGTAGCACAAGCGGACTCAACCTTCAATTCCTGAGGAGGGGGGAACTGGAGATCTATACCAAGACCTCTAGCTCTGCAAGAGGGAGGAACGATAGTCCCGACCATTCGATCAACTCCTTGGGATTATATCCCTTCTTTTCTAAATTATATGAGAGAGGGTGTTTGGCTGGCTCCTTGAAAAGCCATTAATTCTGATTCATGGTCCTTCAATCATTTATGCGGACCCTGTGTTCTAGGTTTTTTAACTTTTAAGTGAATGGTGCTTTTCACCAATATGATTATTTATTAATGTGGGTTTTCATATTGGGGGCTTAATTTACTTTCACCATTGTCGCAAGCATCATATCAGGAAATTGTGATCACAGGAAAAATGTCTGGATATTTTCAGATTTTGAAAACAAATGTTAGAGAAAATTGATTTCGACTCACATTCGCTTCGTGAGCTCGATGTATGTTTGTTTGTTTTAATGTAATTGAATTCATTGGAATTCTAGATTTTGAAATCTTGTCAGTTGGTCAAAAAGAGAAGAATCAAAGGAGAGGATATTTGATGGTCATTTTTATATATTCACCTTTGGTTTTCATATTTTAACCACTCATAATATAAATTCTCATGTATACAATTCACATTTTATCTATGAACAAACAGGCCCTTAGGGCCATGCTTGTTCGCATTAAAATACATACGAACTGTATGCATAAGGTGGTTAATTTTGAAAATCACGTACCATCTTCTTTTGATTCTATTTTCCTAAAAGAATATGTTATTTGATGTTTAATTTTAAAAATTCACTTTTAATCTTCATTTTTAACCACTATATGCATTCAATCCTTATGTATTTTAATGCAAATAAATAAAGCCAATGCTCTCCTACAAGTAAACTGCATACTTCTCGCTTGTAGTTCAACTCAATAGGCCCCACTTAGATGGCTGCCAATTAGTGGTGTTGGGGTACATGGAAATGTTTCTTTATTAATAAGGGTGAAAAGAGAAAAACAACACTGTTAGATCATCCCAATCCCTGATTTAGTAGCCCTAAAATTTAGTGGTCTTTTAACCATAGATTTTTTTATAGAAAATCAATCTAATGGTGGATAAAGATTTGATGAGAGTGAAATTCAGCCTAATGTCAGATCATGGGGGGCTAAGAGTGTAAAAGGATTTGCATTGATCAATTTCAAAGGGGGTCCCAAGCTGACTACACGGAGAAGTACTGCATCTAATGTTGCCACATTAGAGTGGAAGCCACGAAAAAAAATAGTCGCTCAACTCGCAATACATTGTACACACTACAAAGATATGGTCGCCACTATACAGATTATGAGTCAGTTTCTATTGGTTTGATGTCTTGTATATCAGGTTAATCAGATTGCTCCCTTGTTGGTTGAGGATGAGATTTTGGGAGGGTATTTTGATAATTGTATCGGGTTTTCTTGGGACCTAAAGCAGAGAATGTTATAGATATGGTGTAACCTATAAACCTAACATCTAATAATTGTAATAACAAAAAGAAAGAAAAAGAGGACTTCATTTTCAGTCCCCGGACCTAAGCAGACTGCCGAATCACATAAATCTCTTCATGTAAGCTTGTGTTGTTTGATTAGTCAATTGCGGGTTTTCCACATCTGCACTGAAAAAAATTTCTATGGTCCATAACTAATAGTCTGCACTATATATTCTGATTTAAGATCCAGCCGATGAAGGGCTTGTCACATAAATATCATTATATGATAACTAGATTGCAAATCAATTAGGCCTGGGTCTTGGCCCTATCATATCAAATCACTTGAAATCTTAAATCTTAAATTTAGGTCTATTTGTAAATTTATGTTGTCACAGACGTTTAACCATAAATTCATTTCAGATTCGGCGATCTAATCAAAGTAACCCAACTACTAAGTATCGACCCATCACTATCCGACTGTGGTAGAAGGTGGAATGGAGCTACAGAATCCAACAGTACTCATCGTACTAGGCATGCATGTGTAAGCTACTAATGAGAACTTTCATTATTTACATGGAAAGCAGAGGCTCCCAATATGGATTGAAATGGTTGGTCATGTATCAGGTCTGGAGCTGACTTGTAAAGGGCTGCATTTTTAACATGGTTACCTCAAAAGGCCTGTTTGAAAAAGGGCTGGCTTTTTAAAAGCACAATGGCACCAAGAAGCATGAGCCACCAAATAAACCCTGTGATCTTTGGACCTTAACCCAAGAGATTAAAATAGAATCTAAGCTTTATGAATGCATTTGTAATTAAGTGCACCATGTGGAGTACTCCCAAGTCCCAATTCCAAGAGATTGAGAGAGACTTCTCCCCTTTATAGGTAGATCATGGAGGCAACAAAACCTGGCATGATTGCCATCCAACCCGCATATAGGACCCGGATGTCACCGGTGCATGGTGCAATGAAATGGGTTAGGATCTTTTGACCTGCAGTTGAATGATCTGGCTGGTCATGGGTTGACCCACCGTCTAACCCTCCCAAACCATTTGGAATGGGAGCTGTATGTCTGGTTACATCTTCTCATGAATTGGCTCACAACCTTCTTGGACTCAGACATTAAACCTGCCACGATCTTGGTTCACTTCACTTTTAAAAATTATGAGTTGGGCCCACCTGGTAATAAACGTACTCAATTTAAGCATAAATTTCAGGGATAGTTCATAAGGGGTCTCCCATGGACTTTACCCAACACACTGCAAGGATGCCAACCAGTTAACAAAGGTGCTCATGGTCTAGATTGAGCCGGCCAGAAGCTTGTCTAAGGCCAATCCATTTAATTCTGGACACAATTTAGCCCCGATCCAGCCTACGGGCCTGACTGTTATGCCCAAGACTCGCTTGTTTGCAATATATTCATATCCTTTGTATTAAATTTTTTTTTTTCACTCCTAGCTAGGGTTGCTAGGACCCCGAGAGTACCCACACACATAGGGAGAGAGACTTGCAAACACAGGGAGTGAGCATTCGCACATGCCAGGAGAGCAACATGTAGGAGGTGAGAACTGAGTACTCACACTGCTAGGAGAGAGAACTCATACACACCGGGAGTGAGAACTTACACATCCAAGAAATTGGGAAAGACCAGATATTGATCCCTGATTAACTGTGTGAGAGGTGGACTGCCAACCACGTGATCAACTCCTCGTTCTCTTGCTCCTATCTGTTAAATAGATATCCAAGGCCCGTTCATGCCTGGTTTGAACTATGTGGAGGCCCAATCTAGCTCGGGGCTGTACAACTTAGATTTACCCCACGACCAAAAGTCAACGATCAAGTCAGCCCAATGCAGGCCATGCTCGGATGGGACCTGGGCTTGTCTGGTCCATGAACAGCTCTATCTGTTTTTGTAAGGGTCTGTTACCATAGAATTTTTCGCCTTTGGCTTAGGACTGTGCCATAGAGTATGCTTGTTGCAACCTTGATATGTAGCAGTTTAAAAATCAATAAAATATTATTGAGGTAATGTGGCTACACTAATATATTTCTGGAATCGGACGAGCCAGATCTGATTTCTCCTCATTTAAGGCCCAGAGTCAAAATCGAGTGCACTTCATATCCTACCTAAAATGCATAGGCCGGAAACAACTGCAGGTTGAAATTCCTGCCCAAATTTCTATAGATCTCCGAATGTAGGTCAATCCATTGGCTGGGCATGGGCCTGAGAAACTTGGGCTTTCTCTGCCTTAAGCATTACCCAATCATTTTAACTTAGGTCCAACTTGGACAGTTGTCACAGGAGAGAATTTCATTTTGCTCTGACACCATATTGTTAGCTTTTCTCAACCCAGCCAGTCATGACATAGCAAGCCCACCAATATGGAATTGCATAGTATAACACCCTTTTCTTGCACACAAATTAACACCTGTATGCACCCAAATTTAGCATACATGTCTACGAGGGCTGGACTAAGTACCATATATATTTCCCTCCCTTAGCTTGTTCTTATCCTTACATATCTGAATGCATTTCCTTTTATCAATAGGACCCAAGTGAACATGAGCCTTTGATTCACTAACTAAAGTGATTATGTCAGACTTGTCATCCCAAGCGTTCTCTATACTGGATATTCAACCCAGAAACCCTACACAAACCTGCACTGATAATTCAGTGTTCAGGTTTACCCTTTTAGCTTAGTTTGGGTCGTGTTCTGGACCAAGTTAATAAATGGGGCAGGTTCATTCTGGGGCCCTATATGGGACAAGGAATGGAGAGCCCAACCTGCATTTGACCCAACCCAACTCAATGCCACCCCTGAAATATTAGACATCAGACCTAATCCAAACTCCAGATTTAACAATAGCAGTAAAAATTCAAATCCCAATCTGAAAGGGCTTGTTACAGTCTAGATAGGGTAGAAGAGCAACATTAAAAAAAGGATGTGATAGCCAAATCAGGCGCTCTAGTTCATGGTCTCTATTTGGTGGTTTGGAAGCACTAGTCCAGGATCTCAGACAATGAAGAGTCCATTAATACCTGTTATATATTGCAGGCCTGGCCCGTCTCTTGTCCGAAAACTAAACTGGACCAAGTGACTTGAAACAACAATGAGTTTTATTATTATTATTATTATTATTGTTATTATTATTATTTTTGGGTTGCGTACTAGCTCAGGCATGTTTGACCGAGATTTCTTGGAAGACTTGGTTAGATTTGTTCGACTAGGTCCCCTTCCAGTCAAGTCGACTCACCTAATAAGGAGTCAGTGGGTTTTCAAACTAAAGGGTCTGCTTGTGTGGAGAGAGAATTCTGCCATGGAGAGGAATAGTTACTAATTTTTCATGCACTGTATTGTTTGTGTTGCCTTTTAATTTTTTTTTCTTTGGAAAAAAAATATATAATAAAATAATATTCCTTAATAGAGAGGATTTAGACTTCCCACGGGAGGAGGGGAGGAATAGGGAAGCGGGAATCCTCTCCGGTGTGGCAACATATATCCACTTAGCACGGAATCCTCTTGTTGCGTAAGTGAGTCCCAAAAGTCAGTCCCAGCAAATTGTGATCAAGATTTGACTAGCCTTGGGCCAGAAAATTTTAATATTTCTTATTAAATATTGGTGATGAGTGTAGTCTTTGTCAACTGCCCATTGATAGATCCCACCAAAAAAAATTGGCTAGGAGCCAACGATCGATCATCAATCCAAGTAGTAGAAGGCAGTAGCAGGGTTCGAAATAGAAACTCTCGGACCTAGTCCACTTCACAAATGAGCTTGATTTTTAAGACTAGAAATGGTCTCTACTCGATCCTCCTAAACCCGAATCTAGTCCAAGGTCTTGGTACTGGGTCCCGGGTCAGAAGCTATCATCATCTGCATGATTTTAGGGCTAGTCAAGCCATGCCCTGTTCTTCTTGTCATTAAATTTCTCCGTTGCCTTTTATTGAAGGAACCTTGAAGTTCTTCACTTGCTACTATTCACGAAGTCGTCGTCAGCCATAGTCTACATTTCAGAGAGAGAGAGAGAGAGAGAGAGAGAGAGACGTTTGAGAGAGATGAAAGTCAAGGTGAATAGACCTTAAATGCAGTCCTTCCACTGGCAGGAGTCTTGACAACCTACATTAACGAAGTAAAGACCTGCTGATGAGTGACTTTTGGGTAAGAAAGGTCCAGTCAAGGCTAACAGTTCTGAGTGCGATAATTTGCTGCATTTCGTTGAATGGACGGCAGAACTTAAAGAAACTCTAGTAGTCAAAATTTTGAAATTGAATCGATTTGATAACTTAACCACATACCCAATATAATAGAACATGGAGCAGTGAAAATAGACGAGACAGAAAAGAAAGGACAAAAGTGGGGGCGCAGCCACAGGCATGATATTGAACATATAAGAGAGGAAAGGAGAGGCCCACAGCCCAGACTCAAACCTGAAAAAAAAAAAAAAAAAAAAACTAGATCCATTCCATTCATTCATTGTGTCACACAATGCATAAACCTGTAGATAAAGAGAATTTGCATAGTCGAGTTGGACTTAGCGTCTTAAAATTCATGTAGTAGATGTGACAAAAGATTGGTGACAAAGGTCAATATGATGATACCCTCCTTTATTTAAGCATCATAGTAAAACTTACTTACAGAGATAAAAGATAGATATGAAGTAGTACAATCTTTGTGAGGGTCTAGATTTACCTTATAATAGACTAGACTAGTGAATAAAATATTTAAACAAGGCATTGACAATTATACTGATGATGAGGTGTAACAATGTATATCAACTACTTACTTTAAAAGCTAAAATTGGTAGAGAATTGTGTAACAATGTATATCATGATTACAATAGAATTAACAGCTTAGTATACAATGGATCACATTAAAAGAGCAAAAATTTGCAAGAGACCTTTGAGAATACAATAGTAGTGACAAGTTGAAGATGGATTCCGTAGGATGAATGAGGTTGGACCTAGTATTTTTGAGTCATGTATAAAGTAAATGAGTTTTAGTCATTTTTCTATCCGTTTGCGTTGGATCAGTTGGAATCTTTGGTCAGCTCCAATTCTTTTCTTATTGAGAATCTTTCAAACATGACTACTAGAGTGAATTGGTCTTCTTACCTAGGCAATCACTCTCAAAATAATTATTTTGAAACAAAAATACAAACTCATGGTTGAAAAAATTGCATATTTTATATTGCTGCCAAGGAATTATTATTGAAAGCAATTTCATTCAACAAAGTTCTTAAAATATCTAAAAATATTTAAATTTCTATTCAATCAACATCAAAACTTTAAGTAATTCTTTGTACGGGTGACAACAAAGGAATCTAAAAACTTATGTGGGCAGATTTTGTGTTAGATCTTGTAATTCAGGTACGTCACATGAATTCATTTTTGCCTAGGTGCAGAAAAGGGGCTGCTTGTCCATCTTAAGAAGGATTTTACAGAATTGAGCAAACTTAGTTTAAAATTTTATGCATGAGAAAGCATAGCTTCATCAACTTTCAAGATCTGCCGGAACTGAAGCATTTTCTATGGCGTCATGAAATCCTCAATTGAACACAAATTTGGTCTAAGATGAATTGGCAGTGCCCACTGCTTCACCCCAAAAAAATAATAAATAATAATAATAATAATAATGATAATAATAATAATTTACAGTAGTGTCATATGTAAATAATCATTAATCATCACTAGTCATTAAGCTATATGTGAAGATGATTGAAAAGTTCAATATTTTACATACATTGACCACATTCGCCTAATCAGGGTTTCTTGTCGTTCTTCTTCTCTCATGGGAATAAGAAAATTATTACGGAAATGATAAAGAGATAAAAAGGATGTTTACACAATTCTACCAATCACTGGAGAAGAGAGAAAAAGAACAGGTGGCAGCGGGGCTTAGGGTTTTAATTACAAATGGTATAAG
The DNA here is from genome assembly GCA_003546025.1 of Camphora micrantha. Lineage (NCBI taxonomy): Eukaryota > Viridiplantae > Streptophyta > Magnoliopsida > Laurales > Lauraceae > Camphora > Camphora micrantha. Next base: position 5,635,209 of record QPKB01000004.1, on the reverse strand, counting down.
TGCTAACCAATATCATTAGCCATGACATCATGGGCTAGGGTGAAGACCGTAAAAAAGAGTTTAGAAAATAAACAAATGGCTCTGATGACATTTTAATTTGGGTGTCTTGTTACTAACCATGGAAGCCAGATTTAAGAGGGAAGTAGTCCAAAAAAATCCCCAAAGAAAGAGTCCTCTTTTGATTTCTCAATATTTTAAGTAAATCTAAGCAGAATCTACTGTGGTCTTACCTCCATGTTGTTAGGTAAGAAAGATTACTGGATCATTTATATTTGTTAATGTGTCACCAGTCCAAGGCCATACAAATTGCACTGTACTTATGTCAAAAAAATGTCTAGAGGGCTCAAGGTGGATCAATTTTACAACAATTACATGAGTTCAGATCATCATCTAATATGGGAATATATGAGAAAAGTTCTATGGCCAGGCTAATAGATTGACTGTCACTTTTAAAATTCAAACGGCTCATTAATTAACATGTTAGCTACTTACCTGTGTGTTGACTCTTGGTCAATTTCATTACAATATTGGAAATTGAGTGGCCTGCTGCATGTAATCAAGTTGGTGAGGCCTCAACTCTGAGACAAGTAAAATTTAGTACAGAACTAATGCAGCGGTTTCAACTTAACAAGCGATCCCAACTAGTCAATTCATGGGCCTAGCAATAGGATAGGGACGTTCTCTCATTTTTTTTTTATATTTATTTTAATGGTAGAGGGAAGTTCTCTCATTTGAAAATACTGTGAAAGTTGATCGAAAGTCTCCCTTCAAATTCACTTTAATTTTCTGTCTTGGGATTTGACGAATCCAAAATTTCAAAATATTAGGAGGTATACATAGCTTTTCTTCAACAGTGGCGACTTGTTAGGTAATCATTGCTGACATGGAAGGCCAATTATTTCAAAGCTAGGACTAAAACATATCATCATAGAATGTGCACTTGACTTCTTCCATTCGACCTAATCAAACATGAACTTTTCCATATATAGACTTTCTTATAATCATCTTGTTTAACTATATAATGCTTACATTACTGTTATAAAATTGCGGAATATGGGATACTTGTGCTGCAACACAATTTTGTAGATGGTTTGGTAATATACATAAATACTTTTGAGGATCACCGCCATACATGGGGTCCCAAAAGCTTTCAAATTGGAAGATCCAATCACAAGAAATATATTATGAGGCCCGTGGATGACTGATGGATCCTTGAAGAATCTAAGGGTGATAAGGAACAGCAATTTTAATTTAATAGATACGGAGATTTATTTCACTTTTATAGGAATGTTTAGATTGATTTTCAGTTATTTGGAATCCATATAAATCTTTCTTTTTCTAATCAACTATTCATAAAAGTGGTTGAAGTGCGCCCCCCTAAGTCATTTGGGCTGGACTTGATCATTGCTCTTAAATAAATTATTAGAGGGGAAACTTGAAAAATGACATAACCGTATTTTTGTAATTTTTAGAAAATTACGGTGAGGTCTTAATTGATAGAAATATGGAAAAGATTTCTAATATTTTGATATATTCCAATCATTATGTACTTTGTTGGAAAACGAACTAAAAGTCTTACACTATTTTGAAATTTTCCAAGAAAATAAGAAGATTTGGGTACTCTTGGAAATGTAAATAGTGTAGTACACATATCAAATTACTCTGAGCTCAATGCAATAGGTCGGTCTGTTTGGTTCATCTAATAGACTTTATTTTTGTAAGTTGTTAAAAATAAAATTGAAGGTAAATATCCAAAAATGACCATCAAGTATCCTCCTCTTTTATAGAAATTGAGTCAAGGGAAGGTAAAAAATGAATATCCTACCATCATCATATTAGATTCAAACCAATGGAAAGTCAAAGTCCTATTTACATCAATATCTTATATCTTACACTCCCTTGCCTCTTTAATATATAATTCTTCGGTAGCACTTGACCATGAATTTCTATATACCAAATTCTTTAGTATTCCATGCAAACAAATAGTACCTAAAATGAGTTCATCAATGGGTTTGCCTTTAAAATCCAATTTACTCATTTTCATTGTTCCACCTAATAGCATCAGCAAGGAATAAATTTCACTCCTAATAAATAGGTTTGTGTGATAAGAAAATGAAATTTGAGATCTGAGAACCTGACAATTGGTTAGCAATCCCGTCTCCCACCCAACTACATTTAGAACTCCCACACAGATACTGGGATTTTTAGTACTTGGTGTCCACTAAAGAGTAAAGAGAGTCCCTCATTCATGGGCCAGCGTCGTCGCCATCACTCTTGAGGTATTCTACTCACCTCCCTTTTTTTCCCTCTGAAAAAACAAGTTTATTGGCTACTATCTCCTGTACAGGTAACTCAACCTCAGTCATGCCCACTGAGTCGACTGATGAGTTCACTCAACAATATTTTTACTATGGTAAAATATCCTCAGATCTAAAGAAATAATTTTGTTGGTTGGTAGACTCATTCCAACAAAATGAGTTCAATTACAAGAAATGAAATATGGAGCACTACGATCAGGAATCTAACTGGCAGATTATATAGCACTTCGTTCCCTTTTTGTGAAAGACTCAAAACATTTAATAATGATTACTCTATAAAGTAAGAAGAAAACTGATTCAAACCAATAGATCTCATGACATGAACATATATACCTAGGACTCTGGTTATTTATTACAGAATGTACGTACGACCTGAGACCCACTCAACTAAGAATTCTAGGTCTTGGTTCTTGGTTGAGTCCCAGCCCACTACCTGAAGGGCCACCTGAAACATACTAGAATAATATAATAACACATTAGTGTACGTTGTTCAGTTTTTTTTTTTTTTTTAAGTTTTTAGGTAATAATCTGGATCCACTGAAATCAGATCAGATAAAATAAGGATTAAGAGCATGTCTATGAAGTAATCTAAGACTACTTTATTAGAAGAGAATATAGCACTGTTGGAAGGCACTTATCTCTGCAAGTTTCAGCTACAGTGCTACCAATCAAATTAGCTTAGCTTAGAAAGGGAAGTTCTTTTGTAAAACCCAAGTCCTGAACTTAGTAGAAGTTACTTAAAAGCAACAGAGAGTGGCTGTTGCCCTTTAACCGACTATCATCCTAAGGCAGCTGATAGACCCATTAGAGAAATAAAAGACGCTAACAGTTCCAAAACATACCACAACATACATTAAGATAAACAAACACCAAAAAGTATATCACATGACTACCACTAAATCTACCAATTTTTTTTTTTTTTTTTTTTTTGGAAATGACACCTTTGAAGATGTGGCATTGCTATGTAGAGGTGCAACTTGACCTACACCAAACCAATCCATGACCCCACCAAAAGGAAACGAACAACCCATTTGAACTTCGAGAAATATGAGATTGATACCACACAATAAAGAATTATTTACAATCTCGGTGTGGAAAATAGCTCTCACTTGCCAAGGAAACAATTGGATCTCACTTTCCATCTATGACAATCATTGGATCTGAATTTTGAATATCATCATGGTGGTTGGGTTGGAGAAAGAGATCCAAAAACATACTTTACATTTCTTTTCTTCTCTCTTTTATTTAGTAGAAAAGTTCATTTTTCAATGGGATGCATCCATGATTTATCTATTCATGGATCTCTTCCCGTAAGCAAAGTCTATTGTCCCTCGACTGTTCCTAAGCTAGTCAGGGACATGGATAGTGCCAATGATTACGTGCATTTAAGTCTATTGTAAGAAGGGGAAAATTTATTATAAATTATATTTTATTGCTCAAAGACCTTTTTTACTTTTCCTTTTGTGACGAGAGCATGATATCAGAAACAGGTGGGAGGCTCTTTTTCTATTCAACAACACATGGTCGATCGGTTTTGAACCACAGTCTGCAACTTTTGAAATTCTATTCTCCTCCATTATTCTCATGGTGCCCCACGCAAGAAATTCATCCCCATCACGACAATTTAAAAGGCCACACTGACGAGCACTTACATGTTTTTCTTTTGGGTGCCAGGCTACCAGCCAAGATGGCTAGGCCCATATGTGATACCAAACTAATACAAGGGAAAAACCCAGTACATGTCCAGGGAGAAGACTACTTAAGCAGTGAAAAAATTACTTGTACACGTAAGGGCTGGAGAGGACATTTGGATGAGACCAAGACTCCCAACCACGACCATTGGTCTGCGTCTTGTTCCTCGCATCCCCACTAGCCCACTCTCCATGAAATACTACATGAGGCAATATCTCAATCGAATTAGAATTTTCCATTTTGTAACTCAATGGCTCACTCATATCAGGTGAGTCTATTCAGCTCAACCAAAGAGACCCGGACAGGTATACTGTCCAAGACCAGCCCCAAATTTGGCAAAATAGGATTTGATTGAATTAATTGACTCAGTCAAGATGAAAGAAACTCAGTCCCCAGCAGAAAGCAAGGGAAGAAAAGGATTTGAAATGGGGACAAGGCCAGTAAGCTCTCTCATGAATTATCAGCAGCCCAAGAATTACTTCAACCTTATCAATGGTGTGATGATGATGCACATAGAACGTAGCTGTGTGGTAATTACATATTTTACACATGACCAGTAAGGCTATTGTCATTTTCAAATATGAAAATAGAGTCGTTATTGGGACCTATCTCGTTTACTTTTCTTCATATAAGAAATCACCTCTAGTACACTTTGGTGTGATATATTTCTCTGAGAAAAAAAAAATTGACTTTTTTTAAAATAGAGATAATTTCTTTTTACTTTTTCTTTGACAAGATAAGCATTCGGGCACATCAGCCAAGGCCCTCACCAATCCATGCTCCAGCTAAGCATTAATTTGGTGGTATTTTTATGGAAGGGTAGTGCCTCACCAATTGAACTAGCTACTGGTGGATTGGCGTCTAAATCGAGTTGTGCTGGCACCTTAGTATCACATACATGCCCATAATCGATCTTTGGATCTTTAGGTTTAAAGTATCACTTCTAATCGATAGGTCAACTTTGAAAATAAATAAATAAATAGATATAGCTTTAATTTCTTATAGGCCTATTCAGTTTTAGAGCATTTTTAACAAGAATTCCTCGTGTTTGAAATTCCTAACAGACGTGCAGAGGTTATCCGTATAAATTCACAATATTCTATTAGATTGAATTTAGGTAGTTGGTATTTATTGTGCTGGTTGAGAAAAGTTGCTTTTGGCAAACTAAATTCTCCGAGTTTTGAAATTTAGAATACTCATTTTCCATTAGCATCTTGAACTTCTATATTTTGGGTGACAACACTACAAACTCTCCAAATTCTTCATACATGGTATCCCAAAATGTTTGGGATCTAACTCGTCTCGTCTGTGACAAGAATAAGAAAGTAGAATTCCTCCCTTCTCTTGCATAGAAATAGAAATCTACCCTTGGGTGGCACGGGAGAACACTCTAGACCAACAGAAGTCAAAAAGAATAAAAAAAAAAGGTTCTAGAGACCGTACGATTACTGCAGATTAGTTGCTGTGCTGGGTCGTAGTACCTGATTGTTGCTTGTTTGACAATAGAATTCAGATCGATCTTCTCGATGCCACGTACGTATTCAGCTCGTCTTATATGGTTGGCTGGCTAATATCACGTGAGAGTTTGCTATTCCACAGAAGCTTCGAAGCCTGCGATTTATTTAATTGCTTCATCATCTTTGATCAGATGTAAATCATCTTTTCATCATGGAAACGACTTTGTGGCCTTATTTACTTACTTCAACTGTTGCGTTAATATAAGATTACTTAGTTGTAATTTCATATAAAAGTGGACTTTGAAGAAAGGATCGATTCATATAAAAAACTGTATCTTTTACCCAATGAGTACAAGTTTCACCTTGGACATAAATACTCAAAACAGAATTTACTATTGGGTACTTAATTCTCTAGAACTATATTTACTTAACTCCCGCAAGGAGTAGCTTAGTTCGCGTATGACCACGATTTGTACTATGAAGTTGTGGGTTCGAAACTGCACTACCATATTAGAATGCTATAGAGGAGTTTACCCCATTTCTCTCTGCATTCGGAGGGATTAGTCCAACCAAAAGGGTTGGGTTAGAAATCCTTCCGATAACAAACAAACAAACAAAAAAAAAAAAAAAACCTCTATTTACTTTATAGATATAGCTAATTGGATTATACCCATGCATGTCCCAAGCCAGAAAGTATGTTCAGAGGACACGATGGCAAATGATCAGTTAAAGGGACGGTGTGGCTTACAAGGTAAACCACAAAGGATGGTTGAAACTTGAATGCATTTTTTCTTTTTCTTTTTCTTTTAGTGAGACGGTAATAAAGAAACTTCAATCAGACAGACCAAAGATACAAAGGATGTCAGACGAAACTTAAATGCCAACTGAATTGGTGAAAAGGAAGGGCGACCGAAATGCCAAAAATATTTCTTTCTTTTATAGAGGATGCTTCCTACCAAAGCTCTTCTTCATCTTTCTTTTATTATCACAACTGATACAGGCTGAAGAAGAGACTCAGTCTCTTCCTTTTTCTGCGAACATAAAGTTTCAGGACAGATCTCGGTAACAACTGGATGTGTCATTTGCTGAGAGCCATAAATGAGAGAGAGGGAGGTGGAAAATTCCAAGAGAGAGAGAGAGGGAGAGGTAATCCTTTGTTTGTACGTAGATGTAGACGCATTAATTAGCTATATATGTAAATTCCTTTTATGATTTCTCTCTTATATATGTGTACCTTGTGTGATTTAATTGTCTATGGTAGAGTTTTTTTCTTCCATACTCGTACAACAGGGATATGGAAAATCTTTTACAGTGATTGAATTGGTCAATGAGACTTTTGAAACCCAACAAAGGGCACAAGACCTTAAATCTAGCACTATAATGAGTTTGAGAAAGACCGCCTCGATTATGACCACTGAATCATAGAAAGCCATAGGTGAACAGCAACGCCAATAGCCGTGGGGACCAAAGGAAGCTAAAGAAAGACACTACAATCCAATTAAAATGAATGGGATGTTGTTATGTTTTCAAGAAAATTATTCCCCTTCATGCAGGTTGCATGTGCTGCCCCAATCGTACAAGCCTTTGTTGAACATTCATTCACCATTGAATTGATCAATTGAACACAGATTAGATGGTAGTAATTAAAGTTTGGCCATATGGCTATCGTACAAAATTTCCTAACAAAACTTCTAACAGTTACTGTACAGAAGGTGTTAAAGCTGAAAATAGTTTCAGAACAGTCAAAATATATATATTTACCGCAAAACTATTTGATCTGTGCTGCGATATCCTAAGGATGTAGGATATCCCACAGTCAAGGACAAAAGGAAAAAAATGGATTGTTTAAGTCTTCCCGCTTTTAATTGTAGGATATCCTACATCTCTAGAAAATCACAGCTTGCGATATTCTATAGATTGAATAATTCTGCGGTAAATATACATTTGTCGGCTATTCTAAGACTATTGTACTCAGCTTTAATTCCTTCCGTACGATAATTGTCCCAACTTTTAATGAGCGGGGGGGTGTCGATCTTATGGATGGTCGAGGTCGAAGTCCTACACCGCCCATCAAGAAAAGCGAGTAGTGAAGATTCACCTTTCAATATCTGTAATCATCGCTCCTATCGTTTTTTCCCCAGCATGTATCAATGAATACTGGTTCCTATGGGACCCAAGGTTTTGGACTTGTGAGCTCTGTGAATTGGTATAAGTCTCCGGACCCATTATTACACTTCCTGGGGTACCACGTCACCAACTTGACAAACGTTTTCAAGTCTGCATTTTTCTACCAAAACTACAAGAAAGAAGGAAGTAAGTCTGCATATTAAATGCATCCCACTTGGGAAACCCATGACCATCAGTAGATTGAGCTCCAGAAGATTAACAGCCAAGAGAAAAGGATGGCAGAGTTCTAATGCTCTATATTGCCATTTTTCCTTTATAAAAATTGGATGTTAGTCCTATGCCTTGTCACAAATGTTGTTCCCACATAATTACTATCTCTAGAAAATATCCCAATATTCTTTGAATTTGGTGTTTTCACAAAGATGTTACAGGAGAAATGTGGCATAAAATACATTAATTCTAAATAATAAATAAATATAAACGCGGTAAAAAGTATTATTTTTTCATTTTTCCCATTCTGGCTGATATTTTCAACAACTTTTGAGAAATATTGGCTGATATCAAAGGTTTGGTAACTAGCTCAACGTATAGAGCTCTCGGTCCGTTAAGGACATCAAAGTTTTCCAAAAATATTAAGTTTTAAGCATACACCCTACAGTCTCTAGTGTTAAAAACAACCTTTGTAGCCAATGTGACCTGACCGTTCACATGCAATTTTTGATTGGTATATAATCCCTTATCCTGACAGAAGATCATGCCCAATGTAAGATTAGAACCATTTAACAAATGGGTCAATCAGGCTGCAGAGTCCCTGCCCAAAATGCACGCTAGCCAACTCGTCAGCCGTTCACCTTTACAAACTGAACTGAATGTACCATAGGCTTGTACCTCCTCATGGTCATCCACATTGTTTTCCCATTTTTGCCAAATGAATTGACCACCTTGTTTTTCAAGCACTAAAACAATGCAAGCTTGACGCCCCACCCCCTCTTTGAATGTCTGGGATGTGGGGATGTTTTTCTCAGTTTTGGAAGGAAGCCCGAAATTATAATGATAATAAATAAACCTCAGGTAAGAGTGTGTATTCAAGTCCCACTCGCATCTCCCTGCCCAAACAAAAATCAGAAATTGACAAAGAAAGGCAGAGATATCTGTTAGAAAGTCCAAAATCTAGGAGGTTTTGTCAAATAAAATGCTTTCCATTGGAAAGACTTTTTATCTCTCGCCTTTGGTATGATTTTCAAGCTCCAATTAATGTCACATCTTTCTTTCCCACACTCACCACCCTCTTCGTCCCTCTCTTACGTGCATTCTTTCTCTTTAAAGACAGTTCAGATCTCTCTTTTCTTGAGCCACATCAGCAATTGGGCCCCATTTATTACTTCAAAAAACATGCCTAAAGGACATACCAACTTTTTATCTCTCTTTGAATCAATAGTTGCATCTTTTAAAAAATGGAAACACCCCTTTCATATCTTTAAACTATTTCTACCCTAAAACTAGATCTCCATCACACCACCTCTGGACATTTCTTTTTCACACATCTCTCACCCAACCTCCCTCTCTGTGTCCCTTTATTCTAACTCAAAGATGGATAAGACCTAGATGAGGTAAATGAAGTGTAGAATTATAAGGCACGAGATCATAATATGTTTACAAGAAGACAACTAAGCGGAGAAAGAGGCAACTTTGTTTTATGTATTTCATATAAGTGGATTTATATGAAAGAAATAAGGTTACATGAGACTTAAGTTGTGCATCTCACAGGGCCTTCATGCTAGTAATGTATGATGTATGTATATGTATCCCCTTAAAAAGAGTCCGGATTTAAAGGCAGGGCTCATTTGATTTTCGAGTGCATCCCTTTATTAATTCCTTCTTAGGGGGGTTTCCGTATGTAAACTTCACATAACTGCTTAAAATCATCATTACCTGTTGTACTATGTTTGGGCCATCGTTCACTCGACCGAATTGGATTTGTGCTTACCTTGATTGGTCATGCCTGATCATGCATAAGGATTGATGATCAATGTGAAAGGCGTGCCCAACTCCTATTCGAGTGGAATTTAGGGTCACATAATGCAAAAGGGGGATAGTGATTTTTATCCGTTGGGATTATAGACGTATAGACATGGGACCCATTATATAGGGATGTCCCAAGGTATATGTAGATGTATGTGTAGGGTATTTGGATTAATATTGCATGAAGCTTTACTCATTTCACGGGTACTTTTCTTACGGGTACTTTTCTTAAAAAACTAATATTATTACTATCATTATATTTTGAGGCATTAAACAGGAGACTTAGGTTACGGAAGAGAATCTTCTCCTACGAGTAACTATACTTGCCACCCAGCTCTGTGACGCCCGCCTTTGATTAGAGCAATTTCATTGACACCCGTATCCCCCATGATCTACAATTAAGTCTGTTTTTATGATCATCTAACCTTTGAAAAAGAAGGATCAAGTCGGTTACTCAAGGTTGGCACAAGCTCCAATACCATCAAGGTCATGACCCTGAGAAGTTTCCAAAAGAATTAGGTGACTACAGCTCCAAATTCTAATTTGAATTTGAAAGGGTCTCTTCTAATATGAATGGGTCTATTCTTACAAAGAAGTCTTTCCAATCAATAAGAGGGTCGCTCAAAACCTTTAGGTGTATTCGATCTTCTCGTGATTTTTTACCATTTAAGTTATGTATTTCGATAATATTTACTGGAATACCAGAAATCATTGTTAACAATAGTATTTTCATTTAGGCCGCATTTGTGCGAGTGGTTTTTCACGAAAAAAATATAAAAAGCACAAAAGCTTTTCTGTGCTACAATAAAATCCAAGTTTAGTGCATCGCTTTTTTCTTTTTTAATTCTTTTTGTGGGGAAAAGCAAAAACATGAATTGGTTTTTCTATGATTCCAAAAGGCAGGGGTGTTTATTCAACTTAGTTGGAAAAGGTTTAATGTGGATTGGGTTTTCTACGGGGCCACAAAAACGCATTCTTACTCGTCGTTGGATTGAGTCTAAAAAGAAAATTTTGGTTAAAAGACCATTAAATTTTTACTCTATTTTATCAAGAGCTAGGATAATCTGATGTAGCTACCAATGATAAAAAAGCAATCGAGGGAGCCCCATGATGGGGAGTGCATGTGCACTATTTGCATTCTGCTTGTAGGTGAATATCTTCAAGATTTTCTTATCATGGTGTTATTTATTTATCCCAGACCCTCAATTTTCCCAGAACATAGTGCGCCAGCCAAAACGGAAGTAAATTTTTGGACAGCACACACAGGCTGATTGGAGTATACCCCCGTTTTCAGGAGCCATTTAAGAATTCTAGCAAAAAATAATAAAGTATTTTGTCCAAAGGGCCAACAAAGTCAAACCTTATGACTTGACCTGAGCAACCTTCCTTCACCTTCACAATTATATGGGGATCATTCAGTCATTCATGCTGTAGAAACTTGGCAAAGGGGTGATGGGAAGAGAGCCAGAAGACCCAATGGACATGGAGAAGAGGAGCGCTCAAAATAAAAGTGACGAAGATGTTCTACTTCCAGGGTTCCGATTCCACCCAACAGATGAAGAGCTCGTTGGATTTTATCTTCAACGGAAGGTCCAAAAGATACCCCTTAGCATAGAAATCATCAAACAGATTGATATATATAAGTATGATCCATGGGATCTTCCAAGTAAGTTTTGCATCCTTCATCTATCTATCTAATTATTCTCTCATAACAAGTTACTATGCAGTCCAAGTCATGGGTGTCTATTGTTGAAGGTCAGTGCCTAGACTAGTTTTAGAACTTGCACTGATAATGGATGTTGTGGGTATATGTTGAAGGTAAGTGATTAGTTTTAGAACTTGCACTGATAATCGCTGTTGTGGGTATATGTTGAAGGTAAGTGAGTTATAATACTAATAATAAGCTCATAATAATCTCTCTCTCTCTCTCTCTCTCTCTCTCTCTCATAAAATTATGATTTCTTGTTCTTTTGATAACGCTTTTGATACTATTGCAGTCCTCTCTATCATCTAGCTTTAAGCAAGTTTTTTTGTGTGTATTCATACGTGAAATCTAAAAGAAAACAGCCCTTATTTTTCTTTTGCCTTCCTTCTAAAATCACACATTTAGGAAGCATAAAAGCAGGTAAAACATGCATCGTTTAAAATTTTAAGTCATGGCCGAACAGTCTCTTATCTTTCATTTTTCTGGTTAATGAAGAAGAGTCTTAATGAGAGAGGGGCATTTTGGTCCAAAAAGGTTCTAAATAAAAGTCGGTATCGACAATTCTCCCGTTTAGAGGTCGTTTTTGGCTGAGGTCAACTGCGACTTAAAGCAGCCATCCCTGGGCAACGGCGACCAAAAAGACCCTTGGAATTCTTTTATTTACGATATTGCCACATACGATTTTACACTAATGACCCTCTTTAATTTTAAAAACTACACTTCTACCACGATGGCATTCTGTTCTACGTGATCGAGAAGCGGTTAAATAACGGTAATATTGCTCATTGTAATCGATTTCAAGGTGCAGACGGCAGTTGATCATGATTTGAGCTGTTTCAAAATCTCACAATCACAGCCATCTATTTATTCTAAAGATGTAAAAAGCATCAATCCGTTTAACTCAGTCTAACAATCCACGTTTCGGTTCTTAAACTATTGGGATCATTGATCATCCAATAAGAATCACGTTTTTCATTCCAACTTTTATGTTCTACTTTTATAGTTTATAAAACCTGCACTGCTTAATCATGATTCTAAGTAGAGATTGAAATTTGCACGCACCTTCACATGTTGATAATATTCTATGCTCCTATAAATGAGGAAAAACTAATGGGTTTTTGTCCTTGTTTTGTTTTCTTGTTCCAAAAGAAGAGGTGAGTACTGTGGGAGACAAGGAGTGGTACTTCTTTTGCCTTAGAGGGAGAAAGTACAAGAATAGCATTAGACCCAATAGAGTCACTGGGTCTGGGTTTTGGAAGGCCACAGGCATTGATAGGTCAATATATGCTGATGGAGAGAGAGCTAATGACTGCATTGGCCTCAAGAAATCACTTGTTTACTATAGAGGAAGCGCAGGAAAAGGCACCAAAACTGACTGGATGATGCATGAATTTCGCCTCCCTCCTAGCACTAATGGCTCCTCCAATCTCACCAATGCTAAGAACAATCAAGAAGCTGTAAGATTTTTTTTTTTCTTCTTGTTCATTTTTTCCACATTATCTTTGTTTTCATTGATTCCTTTTTAGGCCCATGTCTTAAAAATAAAATACAGCATTAAAAAGCTCAAAGTGTGATGCAGTTCCATTCTTCTTTATTTTCTTTTGTTTTTATTAATTTAAGGCAGTAGAAATCCAACTGACACAATTAATTTGGACCACAACAAGAAGGATTTAAGTTTTCGGCACCCTTAATCAATCCATTCAATCCAAATAAAGACCACGATTTATGCTACAATGAAAATAACATTGCAATAACATTTGAATACACTTCAAAACTTAATAATTTTCAAGTCTGTGCTGTTCTGACTAGTATTGGTCAGAAAGTTCACACGGGACAGGACTCAAGTTGGATCCATCTGGGCTGACCCAAAAATGATGTAGATCTCATCCAAAGACCCGAGGACGGCCATGATATCAAGAACATAAAAGGACTCTTACGAAGGTTCGAGGCACTAAGGAGTTTGTAATTAGATTTCTCCCAAGATGTCTCCCAAACTTGTTTAAAACCACAGCAGACCTAAGCAACCAGGAGACCCAAATCTATATGGATTGGCTAATCTTGGGTTTCCAAAAGTCCTAGTGACATCCAAAGGACTATAGTATATATTGTAGAAAATTATGGATTTCATCTTGCTAAAATCTGTTGTGACATCATTATTAATAACCAAAGGCCATTTGTAAGAATACCATAACTTAAAATAGAAAATATATCTGACTAACTAGAAAACCCAACCACATCCCTAGTAGCTAGGTAACCTAATATGTCTAGCCTAAAATAGGAACCCTAATCACATAGCTTAATATAACCCAAATCTATTCCAATTTAATGAAAGATGAACTCATCCTTTTCATCCCACTACACCACATACAATAATAAAATTTCAGGAAATTTAGAGCTTCTCAAATTTATCTTATGTGGGGTTGTTTCTTCTTGAAAGTTATGGTCCTGAAGGACTAACTAAGATTTTATGGGCTTGCAGGAAGTTTGGACGATTTGCCGAATCTTCAAGAGAACTGCTGCTTATAGGAAATACACACCGGGTTGGAGTGATTCGTCCCCAATCAAACGACACCCAACTCATGCAAATTCTAAATCATGCAGCTTTGAGTCTGATGATGGAGAAAAATATCAGTATTTTGGAACTTCCTCCATCCAACAAACTGAGAAGAAGCCTTCTATTACTGTTAATGAAGACAAGCAGTTACTTTCAGACCAATATAACCCCGTAGCCCAAGCTCCAAAAACAGCATTGTGTTCAAGCTTTCCAAGTACAAACTCTAATGAATTCCTCAGACAAGGGAGCTGGGATGAGCTTGGGGCGATCGTGGAGGTTGCACTTGATCCGCTTGTATATGGTTATAGATATTAGATTTTTTCTTTTATAGACATGGAGTGTGATTTTATCTGCTTGTAAATGCATTACTAGATGCACAAAATAATAAAAGACAAGGATTTAGACTGTATACAGTTTTAATTATAGGGCAAAACTTGAAACTAATATTGTCGGCACACTGGCACTAGCTCGTGATTATATGCAGGAAATGTAAGCTTGACAAAGTAAGCAAGAGCAATCTGTAGGCTCATTGGTGCATTTCTTATTTGTGACCCGAAAATAGTCCAATTTTATTGAATTAATATGAAGTACAGATTACTGTCATCTCAAGATAGAAGTATGAATTTACCGTTGTGAAGTAGAGGACTTCAATCTAGCAATTCAATGTTAAACTGTGTTTGATCAAATGGTCGATGTTGATATCTAGTGGGCCCAAATTGTAGGTTTACTCACTCATATCATATAGTAGTTGGGTATGCATATTATCATTTGAGACCATAGACATGGTCATCGTTTCAATCTCATACAGTTAGAGGTTAGTTGGCAATAAACCTCATGCTTTGATTTTCAATAAATTTTCATAGAGTCAACTCCTATGAACATCCAATGGGGCAATAAATACTTCTTTAGTTGGTAATGGTAATAGTACTAGTAGAACAACAACAACAACAACAACAAAATACTGAGTTTCATTTTAAAAATTGTCCCTCAAAACATGGCAACTGATGTTTAGGATATGTACTAATGCTCACCCTATTGTAAAGGGAAATTAAAAGAAAAATAAACCCATAAGTTTGGCTCTTTCACTAGTAGGGCCACTTTGTTTGTATGGAATTGAATACATAAAGATTCATAGACAAATAGCTTTGTGCAAAAGATTATTAATGCGGTGAGTGGTGAAGGATAAGGTGGTAATGTAAATGGTCAATCTTTGACTTTTCTAAGATTTCTATTACAAGGGTGATGGCTGGTATTCTTTGACCATCTCCCCCTAATTTATTTTCCATTGATGGAAGATTATTCAATAGTCATTTTTGGATGTTTACTTTTTTTATTTTTCAGTTTTAACCATTTTAACAATATGGAAAACTAAGAATTCAACTCCATTATAAAAAACAGCCCTTCGTGGATAAACATGTCTAGCTAGTTAATTGATGACTCAAAGCAAGTAGTTATAAAATATCCAAAAGAGGGATTTCATACGACTCCTTATCTCCCTTCAACATTTGTTTACATTTCTATTAGGCTTTTCATAATTCAAAAAAAAAAAAAAAAAAACCTCATTTTCCAAAAAGGCAGATATTTTGACTAATTTTCCAATATCATTTGCAATATAGTCACATTTGCTATGGTATTTTTGTATTTCTTCATTGTCCAAATTAACTGCAAATACTAATGTACGTCTAGATGTTGAAATTAGACAGAGCTATGCAAGTACATTTTAGATAAGAATGATAGTTTTCTTAGCCTCAAAATTAATTAACCTACTCTATGCTTTCCTATGTTTTGTGTTTTCTTTCCTCTTGTTTATGTTGTTTAGGCAACATTGGGGTTGGGTTATCCTATGTGCAATTGTTTTGTTTCCTCTCAAAACTTGTTTTGGCTTGGATTAGAAGTCGATAAATATAAACTGCATGATGATCGTCTATTAAATGGGTACATCATCTAAATTCTAATCATGGATAGGCTTATGGAGCCCTTGGGCTAGTAAGTCATTTTCACCATTTATTTCTCACATTTTTATGTTGTTCTTCTAGTGGCTGATAATGGTTTGATTGGATTTTAAATTGTATAATTCATTGGAGGCAAAGGTACGACAAAGGCCAAGCTTGCTGTGAAAAGAAAAGACACGAACATATATATGATCACCACCTCCATTTTTGGTTTTTTGGTACAGCCACCTGTACTCTTCAACAATATCGATCGATAATGCAACTAATAATTTTTAATTCCAAAAAAAGGATGAATGCCCTTGCCTATTTGGGTTTGTAGACTTAAGGCCTTTTGTTGGTATATATTACATAGAAAATCATCATCAAATGAG
The DNA here is from genome assembly GCA_003546025.1 of Camphora micrantha. Lineage (NCBI taxonomy): Eukaryota > Viridiplantae > Streptophyta > Magnoliopsida > Laurales > Lauraceae > Camphora > Camphora micrantha. Next base: position 5,619,011 of record QPKB01000004.1, on the reverse strand, counting down.
CTCAATCAAAGGATTAATTATTAAAGAGAAAAGATATGAAGGATATATGTTAAGGGATGAAAGACATAAACTAGGAATGGAGATACAACCCTCACTTTCATAAGATTTAATTTCCAAGGGTGGCAGCCGTGTTTTCATTTCCCACCTCTCCACCATTCATCTTCCATTAGATGTGAGATAATTAATTTGATGGTTGTTTTTGAAATTTCACATTTGTTTCTTCAGTTTTAACTATTTTTACAAAGTCAATTAGCTGGTTGAATGTAGGGATCAGCTTGTCCCTAAACAAGCTACTTTATCTTGGAATTACCATAGCAATTTCTACCATAATTTATTTTAAAGTTAACTTGAACCAAGGGTGAATTGTTGATCGATGTTGAATGTAGCTTTCATCCTTTCCAGTATTTTTAATGAAAATCACTAGAAACAATCACATCACATGCACTTGTCAAGGCGAGCACTGGAATGTAGCTAGGTGGTTGCATGTTGTTTGGAAAATATTGGAAAGGCAGGTGGTTATATGTAAATCTTTCCAAAAATAAATGCAAGCACCTGTATTTATTTATTTTTATCTATGCAAAATTAACTTAACGAGTCAAGGTTATAATTATTTATTTATTTATGTTTGAGATGAAAGTATTGGAACATCTGAGCAAAGGAAAAGTCAAATTCTCTCATGAACCAAACGTTATTGGAGCACAGTTCGATTTCAAAGAAACATGGCTGCTCGGCTACGGAGAAGTTATTCACGATCGAGAGTCAACATGGTCGAAATTCCGTCCCCTATATATATATTTAGCAAATAGAAATTGATATATGTTGTAATAATCTTTTTATTTTATTTTGATTGAATCTTGGCCAAGTCAATGAATTCTAAGGGATATCTCTAATTTTTACCATAGTAGGAGTTAGTCCGATCATAAGTTTGACTTTTTTTTATTAAAAAACAGAAAAAGTGTTGTAATGGATAATGCATTAAATTGTATTAATTGTGCTTTGCCTTTTTACAATTGATCATATCCCATTTTTCTCATTTTTCATCTTCCTCATTTTCCTCACCTCCTCAATCGATCTCAATCCAATTGGCCATAGGTGCTCCCTATCGATTGCAATGTTACCTCTAAAACCTCTTTTCACCTTCTAGCAAGCAAGAGGAGAACCTAGTTGTATTTTTCCTCTTCGTGACCCACAACTTTTTAGAAATCAAGGAGTGTTGAACACGAAACCCAATCCTATTCCACTATTATGACGGTTAATATGTGAGGTTTGGGTTTGAGCTGGAGTTGGAAGAAGGAGGAGGAAGATAAAAAACGAGCGGATGAGGAAGGAAGAGGAAGAGGAAGAAGAAAAATGAGCCGGGACAATCGCGAGTAAGTAGGGATATCCCCACTCATAAAAGGTGCAGCTCTCAGATGAGTATGTTCATCATTTAGAAAAACTCTATTATGGGTGGAAATATCGCCACTTATCGCATATAAGCTTTATATATTGAGCGAGGACATCCCCTCACGTAAAAGATTGAGCTCCCAGTTCATATCTTGGGAAAATTTGTCTTGAGAAGGGATATCCTCGCCTATCACATATAAATTTCATATATTTAGCGAGAATATCCCCTCACTTAAAAGGTTAAGCTCTCATATAAGTGTGCTTATTCCTAGGAAAAAAATCTATTAATTATGAGCGGGGATATCGTCGCTCACTCACGATTATCCCTGCTCATTTTTCTTCTTCCTCCTCTTCCTTCCTCTATCACTCATTTTTCATCTTGTTCCTCCTCCTCCTCTTCCTTCCTCTGCTCGTTTTTCATCTTCCTCCAACTCCTACTCAAGTTCAAACCCAAACCTCACATATTAAACTTCACAAGAGTGGAATAGGGTCAAATTTCGTGTTCTATACTCCTTGATCTCCGACGAGTTGTGGGTCACAAAGGAAATGTGTCGTGTTGAGTGATTATGCGAGGGTGCAACTATAACAAGGGAATGTGTTGGATTGTGTGGATCCAAGCATGAGTGAGTCCCATGAAGAGGAGGTTCTCCCTATCCTCAAATTGGGTTTGGTTTGCACACCCCCACATACCCTCAAGCAGGCCATCCATGCCAGAAGTAGTACAGCTAGTACAGGTTATCAAAACACCCGTACGTACATGAGAGAATAGAAGCTTTCCAAAAAGCCAAAGAACCAAAGCCAAAGCCAAGTCCATTGGAGAGAAGAGGGATCACTTTCATTAAACATAACCCTCCACTATCCGTTGTGTGAATTTTGTTCTCCTTCATGTACAATGATTTAATTGATCGTTGTTTTGTCTTTTGAGTTTTGATGTTTCCCATTGATTGATGAAGAAAAATGAAAAATTATGAAGTTGCATTAGGTTTTGATTGTTTTCAGTTCAAGTATGCACTGTCAAAAGAGGAAAATGAAAAGGGAAAAAGGATCGACTGTAAAAAGGCAAGAGGAGCGGCGCTATCCCCTGCTCTCAAGAAAAACTGAAAAAATTATACTAAATCAAGCATATAGGACCACAGCAGTGCATGGAGACTTTCTGAGCCTTTTTTTTTCCTCAATGAGTCCAAAGAAAATTTTTCAGTAAAATTCCCTTTTAATTTAATGGTCAATCTTATAATGAGATCAACATCTATTGAGGTAAAATATAGAAGGAAGTTTATTTTGAGCAACTCGAATTTTCAACGGACAATCCCCACCTTCATCTCAGGAATTCTCTAAGCCAAAGCCTTAGGATCTGGGCTCATGGAGCTTTTACTAAGTCAACTGGATCTGGGCTCATGGAGCTTTTACTAAGTCAACTGAGACTAAACCAAGTTAAGTCAAGTCTGACCAAAACTCATGATGACCCAAGTTTCTCACTGACTACAACACGAGTATTAATTACCTTTTTTTTTTAAGCCCACCAAGTTTTGGGTCTATGGATGCCTTGCCTTGAAGATCAAGTCTCTAGTATCCTATTTGACCATGACCTCGCAAATTAATGGTGCTGCAGATAACCCAGGCTCAACTTAAGCTGGGCCTATATTCGAGTCAATTTAGCTGTGTCTTAGGCATGCAGTCACCATGCGGTAGATAAATTAGCTTTATCTGGGCCTAAGTGTGCTTAATTACCCGGTAATAAAACCCAAGCCAATTCAAAAGAATTATACACAACTAAGCATGAATATTGCTAATGGGCTGGGCTCAGACCTCACTTTCAGGCCTGTGGGGTGACCCGAGATTTGAAATTATGCCCAATTGATAAAAACATATGCCAAATACTTTGTCCAGTCTAGCTAATTCAGGCCGTGCGCTACATCCAGTCTAACTCTAGGTGGGATCTTTTTCATTCATTTATCTTCTAATTGCCGGAGAGAATATTTTGTGAAGCATGATTTCTTCTTGGATTTGCGCAAGAACTGATAGTTGAATTTGGTTTGTGAGCTTATCTAGTGATCAATTTACTTTATTCAAGAACAAAATCTACAAAGGGCATGATGCTTCAAATAGATCAGTATCAGTAGGGTGATTTTGATGAGAAAACCATCAGAAACATTAGGAGATTCAGGGTTGTAATGCAAAGTGTATATGATTAAAAACTACTATATGTTGAACCCTGGAGAAGACAGTCCCTTTATAAACTTCTTTCTTGTAATGGTGATGTGTAGTATCTTCGTATAAGGCTCTTATACTAAGGCAAAAGTGTTGAACCCTTCTTAGGATATTACGCCGAGATGGTCCACCTGTGCTAGGTCTAAGTATTGAGCTAGCAGAGCCCACCTTGATCACTGGTTTAGGCTGGTCTATCGGTCAGATGGGCTTAAAAATTGATGTGATGAAACTAATATTATCAAACTTAAGTCACATAAACTGGAAAATGAGCCAGAAGGCCAAAGATGGACCTTTGCATTAATTGATAGCTTTCAAATTGTGATGGATTCTTATGTTTTTTTTTTTGGATTGGACTTGGATGTCTCCTAATGAGTTCAATTTCTTAATGTCCTAGGTTTACATGGTTTCCTATATAAGTGCATTCTATTTATCCAAACCTTCTGGGTACAGCATAGTTTGCTCTGATTGATTTGGGACGCTTTACTGACCTTACTTAGTCCATATATTGGACAACCTACAGATAGCATGTCCCTAAAGAGTTGCTTAAACAGATGTAGAATTGTGATCAATAGCCTAAAATTGGATAGCTTAGACAATGTCAGATTAAGCAGAAAACATATCCACTGCCTAATTTCCCTATGCAAATGCGTTTGATGCATGATTCATTGGTTATGGAACATAGCAACCTTCTCGCAATTTTGTAATAACTTGATTAGGATTTGAATCAGAGAAATAGCATCTTCTCTAAGGGTATGTCCTGGAGTGTTTTCCACCGAAAATGGAAATAGTTTCAGAAGGAAAATAAATTCTCGGACATTCACCCAGGAGCACCAGTGTCTCAAAGCACTGATCAACTTATGGGAAGACAATTGTTTCAGCCAGTGTTGCCGTTAGAAAGAAACAAAGACGGCGGCGGGGGGGTGATAAAAGCAGAACTGCTTAAAATCAGTCAATTATTCAATTACTAATGCAAATTCCTCTTCTAAAACCAACGTTCCCACATGTCACTGTTCACTTCAAGTCACTCCACTACAAGGACCACCTTCCAAGATGGTCTGTTGGAGCAATAGTGCTACATGGACAAACTTTTCTGCCAGAATTTTAGACAAACCCCTAGATATCCCTTCAATATCAATAATTTTGGACAAACCCCTAGTTATCCCTTGAATATCATAGTGATATTCAAGGGATATCTAGGGATTTGTCGAAAATTCTGGCTAAAAAGTTTGTCCATATAGACTTTTTGTTGTTGGAGATATCCTACAACCATTCCTGTCCTTGTACATATACCCTTTGCAAACACCAGATGGGTCAGATCAGTAACACTATAGAACTCCCCTGCCAAGTACTTTGCACTTTGACAGCCTCTCCTCATAGATATCCAACACCTTACCCAGCTTATCCTGGCTTTCTTTCACTGCCTTCTCATCAATGGGAAGACCCAGTTTTGGGTAGGACAAGATCTGGAGGACCAAAGTATAAATTGGTGGGTGGAAGTTCTGCCCCTCAACTTCTAGCCATCGTTCTACAACAGCCCTGTCCTCTACAGTCTTCCCCCAGTAAATCAACCCCTTGTGACTTGCATTTCTCTGCATAATACCTTACAATTGCATGGGACTCTGAAGATTGGATGGTGACAAACCAACAATCGTGTTAATTAGCGATTACAAATTATAGTTGGGGGTGGGGGAAGCTTGGACAAGTGCAATTTTTTTGTCTTGTGCTGACCAAAAAGAGTAGGATCATCATCTTGTATGAGAGGAACCACTCTGAATCTAAATGGCTGTAGCAAATAAATAAATAAATCGATGATCCTAGCTAGTCATTTCATCATTAATTTTCTTTAGTTTTATAATGTGGGTGTTGTAAATAACCCCTTATCATCTTGTGCAAGAATGTCTGTGGGTAACAACTGCGCATGCTATTTTTTTAGAGCTTCTACGGTTGTTTAGCCTGACTTTGTTGGAAATTTGAGTTCTAATCCTATGAGGTTTTGACTTAAGTGAAATCTTGAGTTGAAGGAGGGAACTCCAAAGTGAAGCTCACTCAGTGAAATTCCGACCAGCTCAGAATGAATGAGTTTTTTTTTTTTTTTCAAAATCTTCCCAATATAAGTTGGCCTCTCCGTAAAATAGGTCGTTTTGGGGTTATTTTGCGTTGGTATTTTTTCCACTTCTCTCTCTCATATGTAGTCTTGCACAAGCTAGAAACACAGTGAACAAGAATGTTTCACCACACCAAACAATAGAAAATTAGAGGGGGTAAGTACTTTTCATATTCCACAGAAAATGAGAGCACTGTTCAAAGAATGGCGAAGAAAATGTTGGGCACAAACGTGCCTAATTTCAAGGGCCTCCGACACATTGAAATACAAACCACCTATCCATTATTTTCTGCATATAATTGTCATATTTGAAAACAGGATATATCTATTGAAAGACAATTATGCCAGCCAGTGTGGCCTCCTAAGAACAAGGGACAGCTTCTAGTCATTTAATTATTCAATCAACCTGCTATCATGTCCATTGATGCAAATTTCCTCATCAAAATCAGTTCTCCATAAGAAAAAGCAATGTTGCCAAGAAAACTTGAGAGTCTCAAGAGACCCACAAGCCAGAAGAGAGAGATTATTACTCACTCCAGTACAAAAGGACCTTCTTCCAAGAAGGTCTATTGGAAATGTCCTCCCACCATGCATTAACATGCTTCCTGTCCTTTACCAATATACCCTTTGCCAATATAATTCGAGTAGCGCTACTTGGATAAACTTTTTGGTCAGAATTTTGGACAAATCTTAGGGTATGCCTTGAATATCCCCTATGATATTCAAGGCATACCATAGGGTTTGTCCAGAATTCTGGCCAAAAAGTTTGTGCAAGTCGACTTTTTGATATAATTCACAAGAGAGTAAGTGAAGGGAAGGTGGGTCAGATCACCAAGACTATAGAAGTCCCCTGCTAAGTACTTGCTCTTTGACAGCCTCTGCTCATAGATATCCCAACACCTTCCCCAGCTTCTCCTCACTTTCTTTCACTGCCTTCTCATCAATGGGAAAACCCATTTTTTGGCAGTAGATGATCTGGTGGGCCATAGTATAAATTCGTGGGTGGAAGTTCTGCCCCTCAACTTCTAGCCATTGCTCTACAGCAGCCCTGTCCTCTACAGTCTCCCCCAGTAACTTGACCCCTTTGTAGTATCGTATAATCGCGCGTGACTCTGAAGATTGGATGATGATCAAGATGGTTACCAAAATTCCATGCTAATTAATTGGCAACTCCAAATTAGACGGGAAGAAGAAAACAGAGAGAAATGCCATTTCAGGTGTTTTTCCTACCATAAAGAGAGAGACCACCATCTTGTATAACTCGAACCACTCCAAATGGCTGAAACAAATGAATAAAAACACACTGAATTAAAATGAATATAAGAAGATGTTACCATAAAAACAAAAAAGAAGGATTCAAGAGAGATCATTTTGATCTGATCGTGGTTAACCTCTTAATGGATAACCCATTCAACAGATGCAATTCTGGGGATATTGTCTGGTACATTATATCTGGCCATTTATTTGAAAAGTTAAAATGAGGCCTATATGGATCATTCCATCCATTTGGTCTGAATCATCAAATCATGCTTAAGAAGAAAATAAGAGAGCACTGAAAAATGCAAAAGAAGAAAAATATAAAATAATTGACAATGAAAAGTTGCGTGTGGAAATACATGTAACTTGAGGAAATCAGGGCCCTTGTGCTCTCCCTTGAGTACATCGATGTGGACAATCTCTAACTCGATATCCTTTTCTACCAGGCAGGCCAACACTCTTCTCGTTGCAGGTGTGTAATGTTACACCCCGACCCAAACTAATCATGATTAAGCCTAATTAAGTGAGATTAATGCTAATTAAGCATGAATAATTGGGTTAATCAAGGTTAATGACCAAAGAGAGACAAACTAGCCTCAAATGATGCATTAAGCATAATGAAATGAAATTGAATTGATTAAGGTGAATTTAGACTCAAACAAGATAGGTAAAGGACTTTTTAGTAAATACGGGTTTTCACGCATTTCGTCAAATACAAAAATTCTTGATACCAACGTGTGTATCTCGAAGAGTACGTCAACTTTCATAATAAACACGATTCCATTTGACCTCAAATGGGCCAAGTGAAGCCTCATTTGACTCAAAATGTAAAAAGAATAAATGAGAGGGGGTTTTGGTGTGAAGAGAGCATATATTAGAATGAAATGGGTTTTCTTTCATTTCCACCTTTTGAAACTCAAGAAAACCCTTGGCACTCTCCACCTTCCTCTTTCTCTTCCATTCCTCTTCATTATTAGTGAGATTAGGAGTGATTGAAAGGAGTTTTTGAGGAATTGCCTCCAACTTCATCTTCTTCCCCAAGCCATCCTCCATTGTTGAAGAGAAGAGCTTGAGAGAGAGCTTAAAAATCCTTTTCCTTTGAGCTACAAGTAAGTAATAGGTCTTCCCTTAGAATTTCCAAGTTATTAATGAATGGTTAGGCATGATTACTAGCATAGATAGCTTATGGTTGTGTATTTGGATGTTTTATGGATTAGGGTTTGAAAAAGGGAACATTTGTGTTCAAGCCAAGCTAAGTAAAAGAGAGTTTTTGGCAAATAGCTTCCAAGGAGGCAAGTATAAACATTGACTGTGATTAGTGTCTTGTAATTAGTGTTAATCATTATAGAAATGCATGGTATTTTCATGGGTTTTATGCACTTTTCCATTACGTTATGGAGTGGATTATGGTTTAATGAATGATTAGAAGTATGGATTTGTGAATGGATGATGTATGAGGGGGAACAGGAGGTTCCAATGATCTTATGCAGGTTGTGGAAATTAATGGAGAAAGGAAGTAGAAGAAGGGAGAGAGAATATTAGAATTTCGGATGGAATTCTGAAGGGTTCGCTCGAGCGAACAGTATGTCCGCTCAAGCGAACGAGGTTCTGTTTCGACTGATAAAAGTTTTGAGGAGTTCGCTCGAGCGAACATTAAATGCGCTCGAGCGAACATAATTCTGTTTGGGTCCGCTCGAGCGAACAATGTTCTGTCTTGGTCGTTCGCTCGAGCGAACCTGATTCTGGCCCAACGATAATAGTTAGTGAAAATTTGGGTTTTTGGATTTTTACAAGAATTTGGAGTACGTCTCGTAAGTATAAATGCTTCCCCGATTAGTTTTAAGACTAATCATGGATTAAATTAGATTATTGAGAATTAGTAATAATTCGAAAGGGTTCCTTGAACGAACCATAATTGATAATGGCCTAAGCTCCATGGGTGATAATTACAGGGACTAGTAATGCACATACTAAATGTACAAATGTGATGTTCATCGTGAATAGCACGTGCATTTGGAAACCAATGGTTACACCCTAATGGTTGATTAGGATTGAGATAGGATTGAGTAAAACCGTGTGTGGTTAATAATACTCTCATAATATCATTGTGATCCAATCTAAGGAGATTGGCATTATTGTTATTCATTTCCTTTGTCATGAAAGGAATTATTGAATTGAATGGAATCCATATAAAGATTTCTTACTGTATGTTATTGACCGTTGAGTCTGGCATTACCTAGCTATTGTATTAGAGCTCTAAATAAGTTTAATGAATAATGAATGACTAATCCTACTGCAGCAAATGGATATTGGGGTGTTCCGGAGCTCCGTGATGATGCTTAGTAAGTCCATGGCCCGGACACTAGTAAGTCCCACTAATTCCGATCATATCTTCGGATATTGATTGATGCCTTCCATTGAAAGATGAATCCTCCCTTTGAGGGGAGATGGTAAAAGAATGAATAAATCCTTCCTTTGAGGGAAGATGGTAATGAAATTAAATACAATGCAATGAATGCTATGGTAGTGGCCACCTTGTATATGTTTATTAATTGACACTGTATCTCCTATTATCATTGTAGAGATTATCTAGTCTTCTCTAGAATTTAAATTGTTATTAATGTAATACTAATGTGTTAATATGCTATTGCAAGAATTGTTTATACATTGTTGAACCGTCGTGTTCATTAGTGTTATTAATGGCATTACAGGCCCGATTGCCCCTGCCGGTGCAGCAGCGCCCCCGGCGGCAGCGGAGGAGACCGCTTCGGTTCCTCCAGGAGGATTGATTGAGTGGATCAGACGGGATACCATATGAGATAGGTATCCGAGTGCGAAATGGGAGTTGAAACGTTTTGAGAAATGTTTTGAGGGGTTGTTTACAAATTCATTTTGGAATGTAACTAATTTGTCATCTGCATAGTATTTTTGGATATGCAGTATTTGACATACAAATGTTGGAAATGATACATGTATAAGCATTTTATTTTGTATACATGTAAATTGTAAATTGATATTGTCAAATATAATTGTTTCCGCAAAAGTTTTGTATTTGACAGGTATTTTGAGTATGTTATCCCTTGTGGATTCCATTTTAACTTCGGTTAATTCGGGGTTTACGGGAGTAAGTATGTGATCACGGCTCGGGGTTACTTGATCTCGGGCTCGGGTCGTGACATGTAAGCATGTCCATACACCTTAACCACCATCCTCTCTCTCTCTCTCTCTCCAGCAACTCTTTTGGAAATGATGTTTGTTGTATGTTGGAGGTTTAAGTTCCTTCTATAAATGGAGATGAATGGGAGCAGTTGTGTACTTTACCATACAGGACCAGAAGTATACCATAGTTACCTTGTAGTCGACTGATTAGCAATTCATTATTTGTGACTTGTCAATTGATTCTCTTTTCAATTCGTCTAATTCAGAGTACAAGTTTGACAAGTTCAATGAACTAATTCATCTGTATTCAAGCTATAATAGTTGTTACACCCCGACCCAATTTAAGTTTAATTAGTACTAATTAAGTATGATTTAACTAATTTAATTATACTTAATTACTTATTATGGTAATTAAAGTAAATTAGTTCCTTATAGGCTGAGTTAGTTGAGTTATGAGTCTTGAATAGTTAGTGGAACCAATTTGACTCGGTTGGGTAGAGTCGAGGGCTTTTATGTAATCAGCGATTTTCTCATTTTGCATCATATGCATGTCATTTTGGCTTCATCGCATGTATCTCGTTGAACACGTCAATTTTCGTATTGCACCGTACTTCATTTGAGCATATATTGAGTAGGTGGGCCCTCATTTGACTTAAAATGAAAATACATGAAAACCACTGGACCTTTGTGCAAATTGGACACCTTTATCACTTCAATCACTCCACTCATTCGTTGTTCATTGTGGCTGGGAGAAAAGAACATTTCTCCTCATTATTTTTTCTCTCCATTTTCTTCTCCTTTCTTTTTTCCATTTGCTAGGAGAGATTGTTGCTTGGGTTTGGAGAGATAACTTGGGTCCATCTTCATCTTCTTCATCCTCCTCTACTCATTGCGACAAGAACCCATCTCTTTAACCCTTCAAAAATTCGAAATCACTTCATAGGTAAGAATCAAACCCCATTTTTTTTTTTTTTTATGCTTTTGTGTTGAAATGGAGTCAAGAGACTCATTTACAGTTATACATGACCATTCATTGCATTTTTCATTTGGATTTGTGGTTAGGGTTTGTTATTTGGAGTTTTTGAATCTTTTAAACAAAGGTTATAGAAAAGGCTTGGAAAGGTAATTTGACGCAAGTATAAGCTTTAATTAGTAAGGCATGTGGTTTTATTCTTCGATTAGATTATCAAATTCTATTATTTTCCTCTTACTGTGATCAGCCTCTTTGATCATAAATTGAGAATGATTATAAGTATGGGTTTGAGTTTTGGGCATTAGTAGTCATAATTTGGAAAGGTAAAGAGGAGATGGGATCGATGATGAAGTAGTGTAGTTAAATAAAATATGAATTGCATGTGAGTGTACATGTAAATATTTGTGCCAGGAGAGCATTATATCTAAATGCATGTGCAGGAGGTTTGAAATGGATGGAATCTTTTTATACAAATGCATGTGAAATGGGTAGTTTGAATGATGACATGTACTATTGTACGTTGAAAATGTGTGCACAGGTGGTGATTGGATGGAATGAGTGGAGGTTTACAAAAACAAACAATGGGAAAAAGGGTTGCACGGACACAGATGTGTCCCTCGCTATAGCGAGCCACAAGCTTGCTACAGCGAGGTGGGCTTTGTCTTGGGCCTAGGTGTTTCGGTTTGGGCCTTTAGTTTTTGACAAAAACATTTCTTTTGACCACTAGAAGTTGACGAATACCCTAAGATTGTGCATTTACTAAACCAATTAGGATTTTGGACTCCAAGGGACTTGTAGGACCCTAGAAAATGGTACCTTTAATATGATCAACGGACCAATGGTATTTAACCACGTGAGAGATTATTGAGGTTAAGATCATCTCATGTGAATTTTATCTTTCATCTAACACCTTGTCATGGATGAGGCTCAGAGAACCCGGTACACTACACTTATACAAAGTGACACCAAATTAAAGATAGCCATACACCGGATCTCCAAACTTCATCGTGTGAGAATGTGAAGGATGAGAGCCCAGTAAATGACCATTGATTCTTCTTAATTAATGCATGTGCATATTGGGATTCATTTTATATTCAACTTTCAAATTCTAAATAATGATTTATATGCATAAATTGTTTTGTTTCTATTCGTTATACTTGTACGGTTATACGATATTCAATTGAAATTCGAGATGAGTAAGTTTATGTGTGAAATATTCTGGATATTAATTATTCAATTCGATTCAAGTAAAAACAATCTTACTCATGTGTGTATTTATTCAATTCGATTGGTCTGGCACTATTGAGCTTCGACCTCGTGATACCCGATGGGGTTAAACTTGGTTTAGTTATTCGCGATTACTGCAGTAGATCGTCTGGAGCACCGGAACTCCAGAACCGAGTAGCCAGCTAGCCTTTGGCCGGGCCGCTGGTAACATCTCAACTAGATTCGCTTTCTATTTGAGATGTAAGCTTAATGTAGTAGCCAACTAGTGCGTTTTATTCCCCATTGATTTGTAAGGCACAAATTATTCGATTTTGACACAATTGTCTAGTTATTACTTGATATTGACATCTTTTAATCAATTGTCTATAAATTCGATTTGATATATCATGTGATTTATTATTAATGCCTATATTTACTGAATCGTCATATTCATGATGCTATTATTTTATGTCATAGACGCATGTGCAACTCCCGATCCTGATGAGGCCCAGGAGGGAGAGGAGGAAACCGAAGAGGTTCCTCCAGGATTAGAGGAGTGGCCAGGAAATGGCCCTGTGTAGTTCGGTCAACGGAGAGCGATGGGCTGATTCTTTTAAGAGTTTAAGTGGAGAGTGTGACTGACTCCTTTTGTGTGGGTCACACTTAGTTCTTTTAGTTATACTTTTGACCATATTTTTGGTATACTTGTATAGGGTTCTTTTATATACCCTCTTTTGTAAGACAAGGTATATAATTATATAATTCTTTTGTATTAAACTTGAATGTTTAATTGGACTAAATGGGAAATGATACCTTCATGTGTAAGAATTGTAAGTCCGGGGATCCGAACCCTAGAGGGGGGGTGAATAGGGTGAGCTTCATTATGACCAATTTTAACCAATTTTAACTTCATTAAAAACAAACTAGTCACTTCGTGGTGATTACAAATAAAATGCGGAAGCTTAATAAAAACAATCACCACAAAGCAAGCACCATCACACAAGGATTTATAGTGGTTCGGCCTCAATGCCTTCGGAACTACCGGCTTGTGATCCAACACCCCACCGGATTTTCACTATTTATGCTTTTCAATAGGCTAAGCAATAACCTTTACAATATACTTTTCAAGGTTAAGCAATAACCTTTACAATGATGTTTTTCAAGGCTTAACATCAACCTATGCATTATGCTTTTATAGGCTAAGCAATAACCTCTTCAACCACAAGGTTGGTTATCTCTCTAAGTAGTGTCTAAATTACACTTGATGGAGATTCAATTAAGCTCATTACATTTGCCTCTAAAATAGGCGGATATGAAAATGAAAATCTAATACACACACACACTATGAATGCAAAGATGAAAGCACATGATGTGTGTGTGTGATGTCCTCAATCATTTTGAAAATGAAAGTTCATAAATGTATGCCAAAGGCTTTTAAAAGTTTTAGCTCATAAAAACATTTATGATTGAGGTAGTAATGCTAATCACATGTTTAAAAACAACTTGTAAAAGATTTACAAATCTAGTTCAAGCAAGTTGTGAAAGTTTAAGAACAAAACATGTGATGCATAAGGATTTCAATCAATTTAACAATGTAGCTTAATCTATGTATGCTTTAAAGCATTTGAAAGTATAAAGCACAAAAATAGATTTGATTGAAATCAAGGGACAAATTACATGTACTTAAAATACAACTTGAAAATGATATACCTATCAATGCTAAGCAAGTTGTGAAACTTTAAAACAAAAGTACATGTGAAGTTGTTGAATCCAAAACATAAGATATATTTGAAAGTGATTTTCTTATGATGAAAAACAACAACCAAAGATTCAACCAAGTATATGAATCATGTTACATATAATTTCAAAGATTCTTTCATTAACATGATCTACTTAGATTTACCAAATAAAGTACTACTTGGATTGAATCAAATGGTGATGCATCCAAAACAATAAATCAATTCAAAAACATAAAACATGTTAAGGACACAACAAATCATAGTTTATCATGCTAGAGAAGATTTACCAATAATTAAAGCTAAACATGAAAACATATGATTTGTGTAGTTGTTAAATCCAAAACATAAGATAGATTTGAAAGTGATTTTCTTATGATGGATAACAACAACCAAAGATTCAACCAAGTATATGGATCATGTTACATATAATTTCAAAGATTTTTCCATTAACATGATCTACTTAGATTTACCAATTCAAAGTACTACTTGGATTGAATCTCAAAGTGTTGCATCCAAAACAATAGATCAATTCAAAACATAAAACATGTTAAGGATACAACCAATCATAGTTTATCATGCTAGACAAGATTTACCAATAAATAAAACAAAGCATGAAAACATATGATTAGGAAAAGTAAAGCTTACTTAATGATTTAACTCCATGAAACCAAGCTTTAGCTTTCCAAATGTCCTTCAACCTTTCTTAGCTCATTCCCCTTTGTTTGGCCTCAAAACATCTCAAGGAGGGCCTCTTTGTTCCTCAAAATTTCTTTGGAAATGAGCTTCTATTTATATCAAAAAAATGCCCAATGGCTAGTCCCCGGTCGACCGCGTACACTGCCCGGTCGACCTGGTGAACAACGGTCAAAAAAGTGACCGTTTGAAAAGAGCTCAACGGCTCTTTGCCCGGTCGACCGCACAGTGTGGCCGGTCGACCGGGTCCATGGGCCGGTCGACCGGCCACACTGCGCGGTCGACCCGGGCCTGGGACCATTTTTCCCACAAATGCATATTTCATGCATATTTCAAAGTTTTTCTTGAGAGAACTTTTTGGGTCATGGAATCAAGCTTGGAAACATGTTTTAAATCAAACTAAGTGGTTTAAAAACATGAAACACAAAAAGCCTAAAAAGATTCAAAACTTTAAAACCAAAGGCTTGCTTGATTTCTAAAAACTCTTTTAAAAAACAAATGCATCCAAGTTTAAAACCAAAACATGCATAAATCAATACTTTTACAACTCTTAAAAACAATGCATGTATAAAACAGGATTTCAAGATTTCTCAATCAATGCAAATGTGTGCAAATCAAATGATGCTTGAATGATAATGCATCCATCAAATTGCAAATACAAAATCCCTAACAAGAATTACAGCTTCCGCTATGATTTAAATATTATTGATATGTTCTAGTGAGCCAGACTCACGTGTGGAAAAAGTTATTTTCTCCTTCGTGTGTTGTATTTGGTTCGAGACAGGTACAGCATCACGGAAGTACATGTGTCTCACATTGGGGATTACCCTAGGCCAGAGTGATTCGGGACCGAAATGTGATAATAGTCCACTCAAACCCACATCTAAAATCCATATACTTGAAAAATAACTGTTGTTCTTCAAATATACTTTGGGTCAAATTTTACTTAAACCCACCATTAGATTAATCAAAAGCAAATGATTAAAATTGAGGCAAACTCTAATTGAAGTTAGACATGGGCTAGTATTAATGCATTAGGGATGTAGTGCTTTTGAGAGGCTTATTTTTTTTAGTAGGCACCACTTATGGATTTTATAGGACTTAGCCCACTGAACTTTATGAGAATAATTCGCTAGCAGTTTGTGAATCGAATAGTGAATTGTTTTAAATGAACTATTTAAAATTGGAAGACCTTCTTAGGAGGTCATTATGAATCAAATAGAGGCAGTCCACGGCTACATGATAGAGCTTCTTTTTCTTCTTTTTCTTTTATTTTGGGTAGGTGGTGGGGGCGCTTGAAAGGGAGGTACATAGCAAAAGACAAAAAAAGAAAGTAGAGCATCAAATAAACGAATCATAGAGCAAAACACCAGTGATAGAAGAATCCTAAAGAAGTCATAAAGAGTAAAAAGATTAGTATCCTAAAGAAGTCAGGAATGCAAAGATTAGTATACACTGTTTCTTTTCTTCGAGAGAGTAGATCAAAGATGCTATCGATCAGTAAACTACAGCAAAGAAAACTACAAGGAGGAAACAAACAAAATAGAGAGCAAAAAAACAACTTCATAATGGCCATGATAACCATTCCAAGTTCCAACTCCCATGCCCCATGACCCAGCGCACTATACCAGATCCATTAAATTATGTCCCTGACCAGGCCCAAGTTCAAAACCGAAAGACTGGGTTAATCTGGATCATTTATTAGGCTAACTTAAGCCTTCAGATCCAGGTTCATTGGACTCTAGTAATGTGCGCGCCCACACAACACACAAATATTTCAGTAAAGAACCTTGTAGATAGATCTTATATGCAGTCTACTCTCTATTTTTGGGCAATCTGGCTCACCTATGGTTAAGTAGCCTCCTTCACATATACTGCCCCTTTCAATTGCCAAAAGCCCAAAATAAGTTGACACTCATTCAACAGTTACACTCTTAATGAGTATAATCTCTTTATGCCCCTCTGTATTTTATTCTAATTTTTCATGACTTTTTGTTGAGGAAAAATGAATTAAAAATGTGCATTTGAAAATAAACAATTGAAAATAGAATGAAAGAGACACCAAGCTTGTTTGTTTGCAAAAACACATAGGAGTTGAATTCATAGGAATTTATGATGAAATGAGCTCCCGCCAACGGACAATTAACGAGATTAGGGGTGAAGGACATGAGGTAAGGAGCGAAAGATAGAAGCTGAAGACGTAGATGGAATCTTGACATTCCTAGAAATTGAATTAATAGGGTGATGGTGGGGTATTCATTTTCCATCAATCTTTGATTCAATTTTCATTAAAGGAGAGGTTATTTGAAGGCCCTTTTTTTTATATTTACCTTTTATTCTTCATTTTTAACCACTTACAAAAACACAATCCTAAGTATTCAATTAGGAGAAACAAAATGCCCATTCTGAATTTTCACAAAGGTTTATGTTCTTTGGCATGTTTCAAAACCAACACCCACCACCCTTTCAAGCATTCCCAATTTCCAAAGGTCCCTAGATTAATGAAACTACCTAACCATTATTTCTTCATATTAAAATTTTTGGAACCTTGTCATATTTAAACGAACATGAAACAGCTCAAGCATAGCTTCATGATAGTGATATCAACTCCCATAGTGACCAACAGGAATTGGAGCCCTGTTCAACCTAATAGAAGACAATCATGCCATCCGGTATAGCCCCCCAAAAGAAATAAAAAAAAAAAAAAGAAAGAAGAAAGAAAGAAAAATAAAAATAAAAATGCAGCAGACGTTGTTCAAATATTTAATTATTCCAGCAACTTACTAACACGTTTATTTATGTAAATTTTCATCTGAAATTCAACCTCTCACTCTCACAGCTCACTAACAAAAGCAACATATCAAAGACGACTTGAAACTCTCAAGACCCACAAGCCAGAAGCTTTATCACCAGTCTTTACAGATCAAGGACCTTCTTCCAAGATGGTCTGTTGGAGATGTCCTCCCACCATGCATTAACATGCTTCCTGTCCTTAATCATATATCCTTTGCCAATATCAGTCACAAGATAGTGTGTGAAGGGCAGGTGGCTTAGATCAGCAAGACTGTAGAAGTCCCCAGCCAAGTACTTGCTCTTTGACAGCCTCTCCTCATAGATATCCAACACCTTTCCCAGATTCTCCTCACCTTCTTTCACTGCCTTCTCATCAATGGGAAGACCCAGTTTTGGGTAGTATAAGATCTGGAGGACCAAAGTATAAATTGGGGGGTGGAAGTTCTGCCCCTCAACTTCTAGCCATTGCTCTACAACAGCCCTGTCCTCTACAGACGTCCCCAGTAAATCAACCCCTTGTGACTTGTATTTCTCTGCATAATACCTTATAATTGCGCGGGACTCTGAAGATTGGATGAAGATCAATATGGTTAACAACAATTCATGTCCATTAGCAACTTCAAATTAGATGGGGAAAAAACAGAGAGAAATTCCATTTCAAGTTTTGTGCTTACCATAAAGAGTAAGATCACCATCTTGAATAACAGGAACCACTCCAAACGGCTGTAACAAAAAAATTACAACAAAAATTAATAAAAACAAATATATTATAAAAGCAGAAGAAAAAAAAAAAGGGATTCAGATATATCATTGTTTGAATATAATTAAACTCATAATTCAGAGGGTTCACTTGGAGCCCCACCACGGATGACGTTTGCTACAAAGGTGGCAAAGGTTGGATGATCCTAGCCAATAACCATCCCTTTTTTTTTTCTTTTTTTTCTTTTTTTTTTTTTGAGTTTTTGTATATGGGTGTTGTAAACAATACCCCTCTGTATTCATCTTACTTGTAGAAGAAGATCAACCACAAGTCAAAGCAGGCCCTGATATTAAGATTACCTGATTGCATGAGCAGTAGTGAACAAATGATTGAGCGGATGGTCATGATCATCCACTCATTTGGTCTAAATTATATAATCATGCTTAAGAAGAAAAACAAAAGAACACTGAGAAGAAGAAGAAGAAAAAAAAAAAAAGAAGATATAGATGGAAATACTTGTAGCTTGAGGAAATCAGGGTTCTTGTGCTCTCCCTTGAGCAAATCAACAGGGACAATCTCAAACTCGATCTCTTTGTCAAAGAGGCAAGCCAAAACTCTCCTAGTTGCAGACGCATAAGCAGGGCCATGCACCTTGACCACCATCTTTTCCCTCCTCTTCTTCCTCTCTGCTGGATCTTCCTTTGGAAGTGATGCTGAGGCAGTGGATCTTAAAGGCTAGAGCTCCTTAAATAAATTGAAGATATATTAATGGGAGCATTTAGTAATTGATTATCTATTATCTTGGGCCAGATCAGGGTCAAACAAACAAAGGTGGGCCAGCCACATGTGCCACCTCTTGAAGGTTCACGTGGGAGAGGAGAGACATGTATCGCGTGGGAGTGGGAGACTCAGAGGCGACTTTTGTCTCTGGTGCCTCTGCTTTTAGTTGAATCTTTCCTTTGCTTTTATGGGTGGTTGCAGGGCTGTTTCACTCGAGACTCAGAGGCGACTTTTGTCTCTGGTGCCCCTGCTTTTAGTTGAATCTTTCCTTTGCTTTAATGGGTGTTTGCAGGGCTGTTTCACTCGAATCAGACCAATCAGACTCCACTAATTAAAATGGGCTCAATGGGCTGGGTTCAGACAGTGGTTTGTCCTGGATTTCGTACTAGGCCACTCAGACTCGGGCTCATGATCCAGGCAGCTTCGCATTCAATATATAGAGAGATGCTCTCACTTTACTATGAGAGATAAGATGGAGACCCTCACATCCATATCCAATGCCAACAACTTAAATGTGAGGATCTCCACATCTATCTCTCATAACAAAGTGAGAGATATTCTCACCCCAATATATATATTTACATTAGGGTTACTTTTAGGATCAACAAAAGTGACTTTCAAACATCTTGCCCATGGAATCCACTTAGAAACATACAAATTATGTAGTCGAAAAAAAAGGGGTTAGAATTTTAAGATCTCACTATGACCTAGCTATGCATGTACTCCAAAGAGCGAAAAACATACTATCAGCGGTCCTATATTGAGCACTTCGAAGTGATTTAAATCCTAGCACTTAAGTAAAGTGGATTTAGCATCAGAATTGGGATGATTAATTGAAGATACAAAAATTTAAGTGATCAAACCGTATCTTATATAACGTATCCAACACAAACGGTGACATGTGACGTGAATCATGGACTCATAGCTTAACATGGGTGGGTACTTATTTGAATAGTGTGGAAACAGTTATAGAGCTCTTGGTTAACAACCCTAGTATCTAAATCGTATTATTTTTTTGCAACTCTTGTAAGCTGCCTCACATTTTTAATTTGAAACCGTTCACATTATGTGAGGGTATTCACCAAATCTCTCACTTAAGGTGGGAGAGATGTCTCTCATATGAGCTTCTCCCATATAATTATTTATATATATGGGGGACATTTATGTACCTCCATCAATCACCATAGGGTGAGTGAACTCTCCCTTTTTACATATCAATATTCTCCTATATATATATATATATATATATATATATATATATATGGGAGGTGCTCTTGTGAGAGACACTCTCACCTTACTATGAGAGATAAGTTGAAGGCCCTCACATCTATATCCAATGTCAACAACTTAAATATGAGGGCCCCACCTTTATCTCTTATAGTAAAGTGAGAGTATCTCTCACAAGAGCATCTCCCTATATATATATATATATATATATATATACAAAATCTCTTATTTAAGGTGAGAGATATCTCTCATAGGAGAATCTCCCTAAATAAGATGAGTATATATATTTAAGGAGATGATCCTATGAGAGATATCTCTCATCTTAAATACGAGATTGGAGTGGGGCCCTTACATCCATATCAAATATCAACAACTTAAATATGAGGGGCCCCACCCCTATCTCTCATATAAGGTGAGAGATATCTCTCATAGGTGGGAGATGCTCCTATAAGAGATATCTTTCACTTTAAATAAGAGATTGGGTGAGGCCCTCACATCCATATCCAATGCCAATAACTTAAATGTGAGGGGGGACACCCTTATCTATTAGTAACTATATATATATATATATATATGAGAAACATTCATGTGCATCTATTCCTCACCACATTATGGTGAGGGACAACATAGTAGAGCTACTTTATGATTCATCCAAATCATCCACACACATGGAATCTCATAAATAAACTACAATGGATCAATTGAGTTTTCATTAATCCGATTGGATTAGACCGTTAGATTGAGGGTCAAAATTTTCTTTTTATATAAAGTTGTTAAATTTGTGGGTCATGGAATGAAGGGGTTAAAGACTTGGGATTGACCTTAAACTTGATATATGGTCTAATCTCATAGGACCGATTCCCATATATATAAATGCAAACTTGGATCTTTCAGTCCCCCTCTGTTCCATGACCAGTGGGGTCTCATAGTAGGCCCCCTAGGCGGTCTGCACCGTAAATTATAAGTACAATCCCTAAGTCCCTGTTGGGACCGATTCACACACACATATACATATATATATATATATATATATATATATATATATGTATGTATGCAAATTATATGAACCCTTACATCATCAGTAAATTGGGAGACCGTGATATTGATGTTGTTTACACTTTCTCATAATGAAACAAAGAGCTGGCTCCACTTCCTGTCTTTTCGAAAGAGGCAAATCTTATGCAGATCTTTCTGCCTAATTTTGGGCTACACACTGTGCGTATCTAACTTCAGACCACAGGTGAAAATCACTCATACATCAATGTTTTAAAGCCCAAACCGGCTCAATTGGAGAGGATATTTCGGTCGATCCATTCTATCTGATTCAAACCTACTGAACCATAACATCAAAATCTTTTACCATAAAAGAAAATAGGAAATTTTACAAAATAATTAAGGTTAAACTCTCATTATTTCAATTTTATAAAGAAAAATAAGAAAACTACATGTCAGTGGTTTGTATATATTTTTATAATAAAAATACCAGCTTTGAGGATATCATAAACTATTTATGATATCGTCAATCTACCCTCGTGAAAAAAACAAAAAAAAAAAAAAAAAAAAAACCCCAAGTCCACTGATTTCAAGCCCACTTTCGTCAGCAACATTTCTCTATGTTGATATAGATTACTTAGAAAATTGTTTGATTACCATTGTGTCAAAACCAACCTTTTTTACATGAGTAAATAGTACATCGAATACGTTTTGGATTTATTTTTATTTTTTAAATTCCTTCACACTAATCTCAAGATCCACAAAGAATTAAACTATAAAATGAACCCTAAAATTTACCATTATTACAAAAAATATTGAATGGTCCATACCATAAATACAGGGAATTCTCAAAAACACCCACTTTAAAATGCCCCTTGAGTCAATTTAGTTTTTTCACACACACTACCCAATGAAAAGTCACAATTCCAAATTTGAAACTCAACTAACTTTTTATCACTATTAAATTGAAATCATAATAAAACAAATGCCTTTAATCTACAATTTTTAGGATCATTGATTGAAAGGAAAGTCAGAATTTTACATATAAGTTGATTTCATAAATCTTTTCATCTAATGGACTTTCATGATCATCATACATCTAAATGGACCTAACTAATAGGGGCATTCTTCTCGTAAAAAAACGTTCAACCACTATTTATCACTCACACTTAAATATATAAGATAGAAGTGGGGACTTTTTCAAAAATTACTCAATCTTATGGAGATTTGATAATCATCCCAAATTGTCCTTGGATAGTTAAGTAAACATTTGAACAATTTGGGCTACAAATTATTTTACCCATAGAACGAAAAAATGGTGTTTTATGGGCCCTACGATAACACAATCCCCATGCAAGAAGTAAATTGACTCATTTTGCAAGAGAGATGTGAAAATAATTTTCAAATGAAATTTTGATGTGCCAACAAACAATATTTACACACTTTTCATACTGAGAAAATAAAAGTTCATATGGCAATCATTTAATTCTCCCTAATTTAAAAAAAAAAAAAAAAAAAAAAGGGCAATACAAGACAAAATTTTATTTCTCCTTAAGGGCGCATTTATGTACACACCCTTTCCGCAGAAAGGGGAAATTGTCACATCAGCAAATTCCATAGAAATGAAAACCTCGGAAAATAATTTCCATAAAATTTAGAAATTCATGTTTTGTGCAAAAAGAGTTTCCTTATTGAATTGGTGCTAATGTTGTTTGGTGCGGCTGTGAATTCCTTATAGAAAATCAAAATTTCTTATTTGGTGAAATACTTTTTTAAAGAAAAATAACATAACATGTATATTATTTATTCAACATTAAATAGTAATTAATATAAAGAAATAAAAAATGAAAGATTTGTAGAATTTTTGAATTGAAATGGACAAGAGTGAGGAAAAGAAGATGAAGTTTTCAAAGGAAATCCATTTCCCACCCCCGCCCTAAGGAAACTCATTTCTACAATTATAAAAAAAAATGCTGACTGAGCAGGAAAGAATTTCAGCGGATTATTCCGCACCAAACACCAGACAAATGGATTTTCCACGAAAAAGTGTTACACAAACATGTCCTCATTTAAACAAGTTAAGAAGGGGGGAAAATAAAACCTTAACTTATGTCAAGTTAAGAAGGGGGTAAAATAAAATCTAATCTTAAGTCACATCGAACTATAATCGTTCCTTTTCCGCTACTCTTGTTAAATTATAAAACAAAGTAAAAGGTAAATAAAAAGGTATATGATGCGAGACCCATCCTCTAAATTCACAGTGTCTTGGATTGAAATAGTATACTAGGCTAGTAAAAACGATAATATTGAAGTTTTACTCCACCCATATTTTTAGGTTAAAAAATATATGAAAAATAAAACTAGTATGAAAAACAAAACTAGTGACATGACACAAAAGGTTAATCTCCATCCATTTTTGACCAATTCTAATTACTTCCCAGTAGTGGGATAAATAAATGCAATAAAAAGAGGAGCAAATTTTTGTCACCCACTACTTTTTCTCCCCCTTTTTGTTGGTTGCCATTCTCTCCCTAGTCCCTACGAAAGAGTAAGAGTAAGGATCACTGAATGATCCTGATAGCATAATCTATCAACCATGTCTTCCCACAATCACATTCGTCAGATGGATTAGGATTAGGATTAGGATTAGGATTAGAATTACAAATCTCTTTACATCTCTTAAATAAAGGGAGGAAAAGTGATCCTCTTCTTTCACGGAGGCTCCTCTGCCAAAGGGGTAAGAAAACAATGTCCTAGGCTATAAGAGAAACTGAGTTTCTTGGCATTTGACCATTCAAGCATCACACTTGTTTGAAAAGGAAGAAATAGAAAAAGTGAGAAAATCATCACAAATCACAAATGCTGATATGTAAATCATCCTATCCATTGTTACATGATGCACCCATCTAACCCATGTCAAATTTTTCACAACAAGTTGATGTTTTCCAGATAAAAATCAACAGTAAGAACCATCTCACTATTGAATAGAGAATATTAACGAAATTGCTAAAAAAATAAAAAAAAATTAATAAAATAAAAAAAAAACAGAATCTTTAAACATTTCGATCTGCCGCACATATGACGGTCAGAAAAAAATAAAAAATAAGAAAAAATAAATAAAAAGAAGAAAGAATCATAAAAATAAAAGTTAAAGAAATCAGCCTTCAGAGCGATAAGAAAGAACATCTTACCGTCGAATTGAATCCATCATAAGGCCGGAGAGAGAGCGATTGAGGGTGGGATAAAGAAGAGAAAGGGTCGAGCAACTCATGATTTCAGATTGAAAACTATTTTTTTGATGATGAATGATCAAAAGGGCATCATAGATCCCCACACTCAGCACTAAGTTTCTATCCACATGCTCAGAGCCGCTTCTAGAACCCTCCCTCCTCCTCCTCTACCGCCCTTCGCTCCCCCTCTGATTTTTTTTTTTTTTTTTTTCTCTTTGGTAGAAACATCTGGTTGATGTTAGGGTTTGGGCATGGGGAAAGCACTCTATATGTATATAAGGCTCTGGGAAGCCATTGTGTGCGTTTGCAACTGTTTTACATTATCTTCTTTTGTTGTGGGGAATGTCCTATGTTGAAGAGCCATATATTTTCTCACTAAGATGGCATGGGAACAAAACATAAAAGAGAGTGGCTACCTACACACTACAAAAGCATGACTCTACATATTGAATTTAAAAAAAAATTAAAAAAATTTTTAAACCACCCTCGCCCTCTCCTTACCTCTCTCTCCCTTCTCCTCATCGTACGCCGCCCGCATGCCCGCCCACCCTCCCTCTCCCCTTCCTCTCCTCTCCCTCTTCCTCTCCTTCTCCCTCTCTCTTTCCCTCTCCCTGCTCGTCACCACCCGCCGCCCGCCCACTCTCCTTCTCCATCTGCCTCTCCTTCTCCCTCTCTATTTCCCTCTCCCTGCTCGTCGCCGACGGCCGCCTGGTCACCCTCTCCCATTCCCCTCTCTCTCACAGTGGACAAGCAAATGGAGAAGAAGCAAATGCTTTGGATGTATAAATTAAATAAAAAAAAAATGCCATTGAAATCAGCGAATCGAGTTCGTTCAGCGACACAAAGCCGAACAAACTCGATTTTGATTTGTTCGGGCCTGTGTCGCCGAACGAACTCGATTAGCCAATTTCAATGGCAATTTTTATTTATTTTTTTATTTTAATTTTTATTTTTTACATCCAAAGCATTTGCTTCTTCTCCATTTGCTTGTTCAGAGAAGAAGGGGAGAGAGTGACCGGGCAGTGGTCGGCAATGAGCGAGGAGAGGGAAATGGAGAGGGAGAAGGAGAAGGAGAGGAAGAGGGAGAAGGAGAGTGGGTGGGTAGCAGGCAGTGGGCAGCGACGAGGAACGAGAGGGAAATAGAGAGGGAGAAGGAGCGGAGAGGAAGGAGAGAGGGTGGGCAGGCAAGCTATAGACGACGAGGATAAGGGAGAGAGGAAAGGAGAGGGCGAGGGTAGTTTATGAATTTTTTTATTTTGTTTTGTTTTTTTTTTTTTTAATGTAGAGAGTGGTTTGTAGTGTGTAGGTAGCCACTCTCAACATAAAATTCACTCCTAGCATATTATTTTAACCCTTGAGTTAACCGCCTAAAAGTTTGATAACGTGTTAAGCGTGGATCTTAACTTTAATTCAATCCAACGGCAAGTGAAGATTGGATGAATATAAAATTAGATCTATTTAGTAAATGGACAAATAAGATTAGCAAAGGGCTTGTACCGACCAAAAGTGATACAAAGTGACATCTGTAGACGAGCTAGAGTGCTGGAGTAAACATAGGGTTGCTCATTGGCCAAGCTAGTCCGAGCCAGATGAGAGCCGATCCACTTTGGGCCTGGTTTGGACATATAATAAACTAGGCCAGTTTAATATATATAGGGTGGGCTTGGATTAAACGATAGAAAGCTCAAAGCCCAGCTGAACCCAAATAGGAAGTGATTGTAATTAGTAAAGAAGATTGTAGAAACCCCAATTCAGCCCAAAGCAGCCCTAGTGACTAATTCAGCAAGCTTGGGCCAGACTTTTTGGCCCGTGTCAATCTTGGGCCAGACACAGGCCTGTGGCCGTGTGTGTAAAGTCAGTGCGGGCCTGAAATGCCTCAGCCCGGCCTGACTCAGCACATGAAAACCTAACTGCACTTGCAGCTCGCAAGAGAAGATTTTTACCTGCTGTCCATTGTCCAATCATTGCAATTGTGTTTCAGCCAATTTTGCCCACCCAAGCTGCTTTCCAAGGAAATGAAATGAGTTTCTGACTATGACCCAACCCATGATCAACTCATCCGGGGACATCACTGTCCCACGATTAGCCACTGTCTCATGCCTATGATTTTTTTTTTTTTTTTCAAATGTCCATCACCCACCATGAGAGTTTTTCGCCCACTTTCTCTACAGGCATTCATTAAGCTACGTTGATCATAAGAAAATTGTTACCCCACCTGATTCCATTTTTAGGCATGAGACAGGAAAATGGGTTTTAATTATATGAATGTTACATGCAACTGTTACCCATGTTAGTACAACTTAGCATGCATGTTGAGTACAACTAATGATTTTAGATGTATTTGGATTTTTTAAATACTATATGCTTATCATTAATATGAGAATATAAAATAGTTAAGATCATGCATTCAGAACCCATAGAAGTGTAGAAAATAAGAAGTATAGATGGGGTCTTTTTAAAAAAAAAAATCACATATTATTCAATAATGAACTCAAAGGCCTTGGGGTTTATTAATTCAATTAACAAATTGAAAAATTGAGAACAAGGGATGTTTGCCCGTTTGCCAACCCTCACCTGGCTTCACAGTGATTGATCCTTAGGTACGTTCTTTCAAGTTTTGACAAATGCCCAATTAAGCAATACAGATTTGATACTATAAGTATTCATGCTCCATTTGAGCAGCCTGGATTTGAACGGTCTAGATTTTAGCAGAACACCTGTTGTTGTCGTTTAAGATCTTCAAAATTTACTTTCAAGTAAAGACTGATTGATGACTCATGTCATCAGGTAGATGATGACCACACATGTTTACTAGTAAAATAGGGAAAAAAGAAGAACTAGCAGGCCAAAAGCATAGAATAGTTTGGTTATTTAGACACTGGAAAGCAGCAAAATTGTTTTTTTCCAGATTCCCTCAGCCACAATCCATTTATAGTCAGTCAGTCATACAATAATGGCTCTGGATCTATTGCAAATGATATCTCAACCAATAAAAAGCCTCCTAAATCAAGAGACCCTAACTCTTCACAGGCCTGCCGGTTGGTCGTATGTACATGTAAACAGCTCTTGCAAAGCACAGAGGTGAAAACTGAAGATCCCATACTCTCTTTATCTGACTATTGTTGAGACACATGGCGCCTTTCACTCTATTAACAAGAGTTCAGGTGCTTTTTAAGCAGCCACATTTCAGATGAGACCAACACAATTCAACCAATACCTCCTCCAAATGAATAATAGGTGGACGGACCTGAAGCACAAGAAAACACTGATGCATGCCATGCAAGCAAGAACTAGCTTTGGCAGTGATCAAAGCTGAACAGGTGATTGGAGATGGTCCACAGTATGAAAGTTTGAAGCTGCAGTATCACTTTCCTCGCTATCGTCAAAATCAATTGGTTTCCCACCAATAAGATTCCTAATAATGAAATGAACAAGTTGATCATATATACTAGTAATAGTCATATCAAAAGAAATTGTAATAAAGAAGACAACAAAGCGGTTGAGTAAAAGGAAGGATGCGAAGAAATTTAAGTTTGTAGGACCAAATGAAGAAAGTATTAAGTGCCCTGCATGCATGCATCCCTGGCTGTACCTCAGCCGGTAGGGGGCGCAAGTGTGTGATTGTATGAGTTCAAGCCCTCCTCGTAGCAAAAGCAGCGTGGGGTATGTGGGTGGGTGGGTGTGGGATCAGGAGAAAGAAATTAAGAAACAAGGGCATCGTTTGCCGATTTAATAGAAGTGCACTCTTAAGGATCACACGTTTACCCTTACAAAACTGAAACAGTTATAAAATTACAGCAGATGAAGAAAAACCATACAAATTCTGTCTTCAAAATAAACATGAGTAGTCATTACTGTTAAAAATAAACATGAGTCATTACCATGGGCAGGTTGTTTCATCTAAAATCAGTTATTATTGATTTCTAAATAACTATACTCATTTTAGTGTCATAGTTCACTGGTAAAACAAGGGCAAATTGTTGCATCTAAAACATCCGAAAATATCATTTTCTAGAAATGAAAATCCAATACTTGAATGAGAAAAAAGTGATGCAATTACAATAGATCATTTTCTACAAATGAAAGGGAGTAAAGGAAATAAAAGGGAAAAATAACCATCCTTGAAAGGTTGAACTATAAAAGGAAAGGACCAAGCTTTGTCCAGCACAAGAGGCCAGGATTCATCCCTATTTTCAAAATGAGCTAATGAACAGACCACAGTCAATATCATGCTTACAACATTTTCTGTTTTGGCCAAAAGCCAATGCCTGTTTCTGAACCCATTTATGACTGCAAAGGGAATGCTTTGCCCCAATCAAACCCCTTGACATCCCACATCAAGATGCCTCCAAGGGATATGGTATTATTTGCAAATGAATGTGCACACTGTTTTTTTTATCAGTGATGTATGCGTGTCATTTATATGAACTATAGATGAAATTCAGTAATCAGGATTCAGGACTGCCAACAACAATGTAAGAACTAAGAAGCATCACCAACCTCTGAGGAAAAAGCCTTTCATCAGACAGTGCCTTCTCTAACCTCTCTTCAAATGGGGTTGCATGCCAACTGACTTTCTGGTCCTGTAAACAAGCCATATATTCATTTTAACATGCAACTTCATTATAACATCTTGAGAGAGAGAGAGAGAGAGAGAGAGAGAGAGATGAGCATGACTACCTCCTTGTATTTGTTGGTTGAATTTGGTATTCCATTTCCATCCCAGGACTTAGGTGGAATGTCGGAAGGCTCATCATCATTCCAGTGTGCGGCAACAGTTCCAAGAATTGGCCTATCATCATCAGAACACTTGCCAGTATAAGAATTCCCATTTGGGATAGCCTTATGGTTTTGGTTTCTGTCATTTGACGATACCGGCTTCAGCCAATGGGACAGGCTTGCATCAACAGGAGTTGGACTCTTGTGATTCTGCATCATACCTTCAGCATTGTCCTTGAAACCCCTCTCTGGTGTCTTGACTGATTCACAAATACCCTTTCTACACTGCTCAAAGGACTCTCCAGGATGACCAACCCAACAGCTTTCAAAATCATTCTTTAGTGCATTCCATTGTGATGCATTCTCAATGGGATTGAAGACTGAGTAGACGTACTGGGATCGGATCCTAGCATTCTTCCCACTTGCAAAGTTCTCTAGTTTTGCTGGATAAACAGTACCTGGAGTCTCCATCTCATCTGTTAATTTTAATGGAGTCGGGTAAGGGGAATGTTTTGGTACAATCAGTTTGGATTTCCTAACATCTGTGCACAAAGAATCAGGAAGGTTGCAGTTATGAGATTCCCTTTCAGATGGAGAGCTTCTCAAGGACAAAAAATCCATCCCTGAGTTATGAGTCGTGTCACATTCAAATCGTACACACTTCTTGCACTGCGAAGTTGCATTTGGAATCTCAGCAGTAGTTTCATGCAAGTCATTGTTACCCTTACAGTGAATGGGCATCCCCGTTTCCATTTCAAGATGCTTAAACCCACTGTCTTTAGGAGACCCATTAGTGTTTGCAATTGACTGCTTCTGCCCTGTAGAGATGGAGCTTCAGAAGACAGAAAACCCATCAAAGACTGCATAAACCTCTTCCTGGAAAAAATTTATAGTCCTGCACTGCAGCAAATGTACAATTTCCTGACACTGAATCTGTACATATGCTGCCCCATGATTGGATAATCCAGACCAATAAGCCCCACAGATACAGAGGAAGCCCAAAGAATCTTCTGGATTTGAAGATCTAACCCTTCAAATTAATCCCTTTTCAATTGATTGCAGGTCTTGGTGTATTAATTTTCTCAACTGATTATATATAAGCCATCAAACAAAGGATTAAGATACTCCAGACTTTGGGCATCGTCAGAACGGTAATGATAACAAGACCGTGTGCACATATATTCAGAACCAAAATAGACCAGGTGTGCCCACATCTTCTTATCTGAGCACCAGCTGTAGCTTAGGATTTGAGTTTCTCGGCCAGAATTCAAGTAAAACAGTGATAACAAATGGGCCATATGTGTCAGGTGAACAAAAAAGATAATCAATGAATTCTACCTGCGTTGTAGTGGAACAGAATTTTCTTGCAAGCATATCCTTCCCTGTTCTTCAAGAAATTTAATGTTGGAAATAGAAACCTCATCATGTTGCTCCTCCCAACTGAGTTCCTTACAAGATGTACCAGGAAGCCATGAATGGAATTTGCAAGATTCATCACCTCCATCATGAGGTAAAACTTTCAGTTTCTCCGATGCCTTCCGGATTTCTGCAGGAGTTTGAAGTAGCGTACCACAAGACTTGAGGAATTTGGCCTGCTAAAATCTGAGGAATAAATCAGTGATATCTCTTTCTCTCTCCCTCCCCCCTCTCTCTCTGTGGTACCACCAGGAAGTACAATGGTTTGTTAAGCCCATGAATGGGTCCAAACACGAAAAAACCAGGGACAAATCAAGGGTTTCATGAAAAAAACAAAAGCAAAGCACCCAGAAATCATGAATGGATTGTTAAGCACATGAACAGGTCCAAACACGACCACATGTTTGCACATTCAAAATGTTCAACAGGTTAGACCCTGCTATGTATAAGATGACTGGCTGATGCAAGAGTATCCCTCAAAGTTAGTACATGGGAAGTTCTGTGTAAATAACCTTGTAATAATTTGTTAAAGTGGCAAGTGACAAATATATGGGTTCTGCAAGATAAATGAACTAGGACACCAAATTCCAAGAAACATCAACCATTCCCCTCTTTGTAACTCCTAAAATTATAGAAAACCAATGACTTGAACTCCCAAACAAACTAATACGGGCCTGTTTGTTTGAAAGAATTGTGAGAATTCTTGTCTGAAAGACTTCCAAATGTTGCCCTCAAAGTAGAATTTCAAATGCTCAACACCCTCTAACATTTGGAATGCTGGAATTCTGAGAGATCATAAGGCTAAAAGTGCCTTTTCATGTGGTATAAAATTCTAAATTATTGCATCAAACAGAATATTTGGAATGCCTCCGTAACTAATAGTGACTTTTCCCCGACAATTAAAAGTGAATAAGTGAAGAACCGACCATAGCAATCAAGTGACTTTGCCAGGACCTTAGTAAACTGATTTTGGCTCAGGCCCTGGCTAGGTCTGGGCTCAGGTATAAATAGTTAATCAGGTCTGAGTCAGGGTCCACCACAGACCTGTACCCAACCTGACCCATTATGATCCCTAGATTAAATATATTGAAATCTGGGTCTGGTTCGAGACCTGAATATCACCCATTTACAACCCTAATTCATATGGCATTACTCAGTATGAGCTCTTACAACTTAGCAAATGGATTGAGAACCCATGTTATTATGATGTTATATAACTTTATGATTACAACTTTTTTACTATCTGTACTCTATCACTACAACTTTAAGCCAATAAAGTGAATAGAATGACTAAAACTCAACTCGCTTAAAAGTTGCTCAATAAGAACTATTGACAAGGTCTACATGAACTTTCGGTGTTCAATACATGTTCACATTTACCTGGTTGGGCATCTATGATGTACGGATACTTGAAAATGGGCAACGTATTGTATCCGCTACTTCACTTTTTATGTGTAAAATCCATGTCCCTACCGTGTCCTTGCCTTATCCATGATGTATCTGTGCATCATAGCTGGGCATGGGCAAAAAAAAAAAAAAAAAAAAATTCCATGATCTAGTGTTTTTCTGGAGTCTAGAGTTCCATTTTAATTTTGTTTTTATGGCACCCTGGCCTCTAGGTTTAAATAAAAATACAGGGCTTGATACAACCATACAAGATACATATCCCCACACAACAAGTATCAGTTAACAGCTACCGTGGACGATTTTTTCAGAGGCTTGTTATTGAGGCATATTTAAAAGTTCAAGCAACAAAAGAGATTATAATCATAACATACACAAAGATAAATTCCATTTATATCACCATCACACCCCG
The DNA here is from genome assembly GCA_003546025.1 of Camphora micrantha. Lineage (NCBI taxonomy): Eukaryota > Viridiplantae > Streptophyta > Magnoliopsida > Laurales > Lauraceae > Camphora > Camphora micrantha. Next base: position 5,586,612 of record QPKB01000004.1, on the reverse strand, counting down.
AAAACAAATCCTAAGCACAAAGAAAGAAAACCACACCTCTGCCTTGAGATCCCTATCATCAGTATCTCCATCCACAGCATTGTACTTAGATTGCAAACCATTCTTTACCTCATCCTTGCATGGAGAACCTGGCACTTCAACAATAAAACCCTATACTTATCAGCTAAAATATCTCAGACTTCCTCACAAAATCAATAGAAACCCATCATAGATGATTCAATTCCACATGATCAGAAAAGCATTACCTTCCAATGAGAATAAAGATGAGAGCTGATTTCTCGATACCAAAGGATCCTGATGAAAGGGGGAATTACATTTCTATTAAACTCAACTCCAGTCATGAGAATTACAGAAAATCTGAAGGAAAGGAAGAGGTACAGAAAAAAGGCGGATCAAATTCAATCAAAGCATACCCTGCTTTTGGAAGATGCATTATTGGAGAAGAGATGAGGCTGCGATCGATCTCCGTCTTTGATACGAAAGCATCCGAAGAAACACCCCATGCTGGAGACAATCTTCAAGAAGAAAACCCGAATTCCCCCTCGGTTGCAAAGCATTTATCGGCTTTAGTCAACTCTCATGCACATTCGATTCTTAATAAAAACCCTAGTTTCTATTCAACCAGACAAAAGCCCTACTTTTCCATGGAATTATAAAGAAAGCTGGGGCAAATCAAAATCAAAAGAGAAAGGCGAAGATCCCAACAGAAAGAACAAGTGAAAAAAAAAATCTCTTTTTTATTTAGTAGGTAAGAATGGAGAATAGGAATGAGAAAGAGAGACAGTGTGTAGGAGACAAGGAGGAAGGGGCAAAATAGAGTGTGTGTCTGTGTTTGTGTGTGTGTGTGTTTTAAATATTATTAGGGTTTTGGAGGTTTTTGAATTTTGAATGGGGTATATGGAGGGAAGGCAGTTTAGGTAGGTAGTAGGAATGGGACATTAGGAGTGTGAGTCCTCCTTCCTAATTCAAAAAGATATATACACTTGAATGATGAGAGTACATGTGGAAGTTGATAGGCTCATTTCACGTTGGCCTGCTTTTATGCAGGGCAGATTCTCCGGACCCTTCTTGTGGGCATTCCTTCTATTCTTTTACCCATAATCTACACAATTAATTTGGGCAGATATTTATATGCATGCATGATGCAGCCCTCATCCTATTACATCTTAGGGAAATATAGTGGGGCCGATTTTATTATCCATCCGAAACATCTACACATAGAACTGTTGAATTATATGGATTCTATCGAGTTTTTGTCTATCCGAATGGACTGAACCATAGGATTTAAAAAGTCGGTTTTCTTTTTTACTATAAAGTCGCTAACTTTTGGACCATGGATGAAGGGATTAGTGGTATGGGATTGAATCTAAACATGATATATAGACACATCTAAGAGGTCTCTTTCGGTCTCCCCCGTCTCAAGATTAGTAGGGTCATACGTGGGTCCCATCAATTATGGTGAGGGACGTATGCATATGAGGGTTTTCTTTTAATTTCAATGCACAATGTAGAGCCATTGAATTTTGAGGACTTAAGGGCTCTGATTATTTGATCTGTCTTCTTCTTCTTGTTTTTTTTTCTTTTTTTTTTAAATGATATTGGATGGTTTCCAATTCTTTGGGTTTGACTAATACCTCCGGGCTGAGAGGGAAGCCAGATATGATAGTGCAGTTTCAAACCTACAATCTTCGGATATAAACCGTGGTCCTAAATCAACTGAGCTATCCCTTTGTGATGTATTTGAGTAGGTTAGGTTAAATTACTAGTTAAAATGATTTGGAGCAAGCCGTCTGACGGCCAACTTTTGGCATTTTGCAAGAGTAGAGAATAGAGATGCCCTGTGGCCATACCATGACGGGTAGTGAAAATGCCGGCCCAGTGTCCCATATGTCTATAAAATATTTATTTCCCATGGTCTTAATCAGGAAGGGTATCGTTTCTATTTACTCCCTTCGATGCATTTCCTTGTTCGAACACATGAAAGGAATGTTGTTTGGCACAAATTGGACATAGGGTTGCTCATGGGCCAGGCCAGTCCGAGCTTAATGCACACCCAACCCTCTTTGGGCCGCCGGGCTTGGGTAAATAATTTGGGGACAGAGCTTGGATCAAGTGACAGAGAACCTAAAGACAGGCCTGGCCAATGAGTGCATGTAATTTAGTGTATTTTATCCAAATAGTTGGCAGAAAATCTTATTTGGCTCTGCCCGGCCTATTTGGCTAAATGGGGGCCTGACTTATACAGCTCATGTTGGGGGCCAGGCCTATGTATCTAAAGTCGAGGATAGACCTCGGCCTGACCCGGACTATGAACACCAATGATATTGGTCCCTGTCTAAGAGGAAAATTTCCTCCTGGAGATGTTCCTGCAGTCGGACAAAAGAAATTTAGGAGGGTTCCAGACCTCCATTACTATTTCAATTGGAAGTGAAATTTGTCCCTAAGAACAAAGGGAGCAACATATTTTGAGCAGGCTGAAATTTAAAAGCTGTGTTTTTTATGAATGTCCAAACCTTAAGAGTTCAATTATAGACTAGGTTACCGTTTTAAACCACTGAGCTGAGTGTCCATGTTCTAAGTTTACCTCCAAATTCGATTATTTGTAACTGTGCTTGCTAGGGTTACTTAGATCACTGGATTCTAGTTTGAATTTTGGTGGATCATGGGTCGTTATTTGCTCCCTGTTAGGATCCCAGTTTGTTGGGTGTAGGATGATGAGTTAATTTATATTTATGGATAGTTGGCACAATTATGACAAATTCTTTTTATTAATGTACAAATACAAGGTTTCAAGCCAAGATATGAAGGACATGTGTCCAAATCCTTAATATTGATGAATTATCATGAAGATTGGCATGAGTTTATTAGTTTGGCATCATTGTTGTACTAAAACTATTTCTATTCTGAAAATGGACTCCGCTGAGAATGATCTATTCTAAGAATGAGATATTCTGAAATTGTTTGTAAACCACTCTCTTCAAAGTTGTCCCCAAGAAGCATGATCAACATAATCATGAATGGCAAGTTGGCAACATTTTTTTAATTTTGTATTATTACGTAAGTGTTTTACATTCATATTATTGTTGAAAAGACATTCATGATATAGATCTTATAAAATATAAACTTTGTAAGAATTAAAAACTAATACAAATATCAAGAAAACCAATACAAACCTAAAACTTAGATCTCAAATCACGAGGGTAAAAAAGACTCACATATCTCTCATACGAAAGGTAGTTTTTTTTTTTTTTTTTTTCCTTTGCTACCCCATCTAAGAGGCTGGGATCCAAGAGAGAGTCCACATACATACGAGAAAGAAGCCCGCTCAAGTAAGAAGAAAGCCAGCACAAATAGGAAGAAAGCACACACAAGCGGGGAAGATATGACATATCCGATAATCGAACCTTGAACAACCAAGTGAGAACTTACGCTCCTTACAACTCAGGTAGAACTCACAAGCCAACTCAACTCGGCTTAACTGAGTTTGAGTGGGCTCAACTGCCTTACAAGCTAAGCTCAAGAGCTCAACTAACTGTCGGACTTGACAGAGGTGAGTAATTTGGATGTGGCCCAATGTGGTCATCGACGAACTTGTTCACGTGTCGTTGTCAAACATTCAAGCCATTCTAGCTCATCTCTCAGACTCTCACCAAGCTTGAGCTGAGCCCACCAGGGCCACTACACTACACTCAGCAGCGATAGAAGAGGCCTATCCTTGAGTTGAGGTTCGACGCAGTTCATAGGCGTGTGAGCAAAAAGGAGGACAAGCACGCACAGTGGGGCCTTGCATGTTGTGGCATTCCTCAAGCCACCAAGTCCTGTTGGGTATGGTGTCAGCTCAGTGATCACATGACTCTATAGCCTATTATGCCCAAAACCCATGAGCCATGAGCATGAGATGCAAGGAAGCAAACAAACAAAACCAGAAAAGAGAAGGAAACAGCCACGTAATGTGGTCCTCTGTTGACTGATGTTCATGGTTTCAAACAATGCAACTTGCTCAGTGCTCACCAATACCATGCCATTGCCATCTCTATCCCACTGAATTTACACCACCCCCTTTCACCTCCTCCTCAAAGAAACAAAACCAAGCCATGCCAAGGTGGTTTCAATTCCATGGGATGAGACACGGTTCGCCCATTCCATCTCACACTGCCAAATCCAAATTGAATTTATGAGGGCCGCCATGGTCCACAGAAAAAATTATGGTCACACTCGTCTATGGTTCTTAAAATTTATCATGGGAAGATCAGCCGTTGAATGAGTGGAGCCCATGTTAATAAATCCAAACCGTGCTAAATTGCTTGCTTCCTTTGCATCCATGCTGGGCCAAATTTCATTTTAACTGGAGTTGGGTCTACCATCCCATTGGTTCACATATGAGACAAATGTCCTAAAACACAAAAAGTGAGAATGTGAGATGGACCTCTATCAATTTCTTAGTAGTTTTGGTTTAAGAAGGTGGTCTCTCCTTTTGGGTCTTGTGGTGTCCCAAGCATGTTTTCGTGCAGAAGGATCAGAACATGGAAAAAGGTTAATTCCATGTTGGTGTCCTGTCTTGGGACCCATAACCTGATTATTTCGACCAAAGTTTTAAACCATTAAGCCAGGGCACGGATTGGTGTGAGCAAAGGCTCCATATTAGTATGTATTTCTGTATGCACAAGAACAAACTGCTCTACAATTACTTTCTTTATTTTCATATTATATAATCCTATAAGCAATGATGCACAGAGATAGGGTTCATAGGATGGGCCAGGTTGGGGCAAAGTTTGTCCAAAGCCAGCTCGATCAGCTATAGATCGAGGCCATGGGCCTGAAGTTCAGGCCCATGGATGAACGCAGGTACATCCCATTTGCAAATTATATACACTCATTTATGCTTAATCTGTCTGGTTGGGCCTTAACCATGCACAACCACAGGTCCAGACTGCTTGACTATCATCCTGGAAAATCATTCCCAGGTCCAATTCACAGTTCTGAAAACACAGTCTAATTGAAGCTCAGGCAAACCAAGGCTCATCAGCATCCCTGTATGAGTATTATTACATATGTAATAATATCTTGTAGAAGTGTTTTTACTCCAGCACTAAACACAACAATGTACAGTAAAAACCCCAGCAAAGCCATGATAAAAGGTACTTTCTAGGAACCTCAAAAAAGTCACACTAAAATGGGCCCCCCACATCAAACCCTGGAAAAAGTTCACAGAGACCTGTAGGTTCCTCCTACATTTGGACCCCACATAAACTCCTGTCAATAGTTTGATGGGGACTTGACATTGCCAATTTGTCATAGGGCTAATACAAGGCCAATAAATGAAGATGCAATGTTCAAATGGAAGTTGGAGATACAGGTCCAAGACAAAAGAATAGCACGAGGAACTTTCTCCATGATTCATGAATCTTGCTATTTTGAACTTTGAAAGTGAAAAGCTTTGCCTTTCATTCTCTCTCTAAATTTGATTACCTCTATCTTTTTGCCTAGGGCTTTATTTAGGGATGTAAATGAGTCACTGATTCTCTGATTATCCGGATATTCATATCCACTAAAAACCGAGTCTGCATCTTTATTTAAGCCCCGATAAATAAATGGTTCCAGGTCCAGTTCACCTTGGTTCGGACCCGTGGACCCGAGACTCAACATATTACTTCACTTTTCGAAAATTTCTCTTAAAAATCATATTTTTTTAATATCATTCTCCACCTAAATCCAGACCTGAACTGGAGCCAAGAAATCGGTTCCGAAACGGTTCCGGGTCTCGATCCAATTCTACATTCTCCTTAACGGTTCCAGTTTCGAGTCCAACATGGACCCGGACAGGATCCAACTCGTTTACAACCCTAGCCCTTTATCTGTTTAATTAGTATTGAACCGGCAGGAATTCAAAGCACTAGCCTATGGTAGAAATCGTTCAACCATCGTACATTTTTCAGAAATCATCCTATTGGATTAAATCCCACAAAAGTGAGAGCCTTGTCTGCATGACTACATCTTCACCTCATAGTGATTATTGCATAATGCAATATGTAAGAGAAAGGTCCATAGCCAATTTGACCGCACAAGATCACTACCATGTCATAGCGTTGATACCATATAAGATTTTAAGAAACACCAACACTGAGATAAAATGATGTAACATTTATGAACAAGCTTCTATGTATATTTATAAATGAACAGAACAATTCAAATTAAAATCAAACTAATCCTATATCTATCTCTAAGGAAAAATAACTAATTGTTATCTCTAAGTAGTAGACCTATCACCTCTAATAACTTAACAAACATCTCTAACATTATTGACCCACCACCCAAATGCGCCACTAATGTTTTTGAGAAATTAAAGAACAAGGTTATGAATGCTTTGCTGCATTATTCCCGACCTATCTACGTCGGACTTATCTTTTAGTGGCCTAAAATTCTCCACCAAATCTTCATCACCTCTCTCCAAATCTATAAATTATATTCTAATCAGTTACACTTACTACATAAAAACATACACTCTGTAACTAAACCATAGCCCATGTTTCCACTTCCAATGACTTCAGCTGAAGACAAAGATGAACCAAAAAATTAAATACAGAATAAAGTTGAAGGCAGAGATTCCCTGCATTATATTCTATCATAAGAATCACATGGTTTTAGGGTAAACCTTATTTTAAGGTAGAGCCTCGTCCTTCATAGGCAGGGGCACCCCTCGATAGACATGTAAATCAAGTCCAGATGATTTATCTGGGAGTCCCGTTACATATTTTACTGTCATTTGGCATTCTGAAGATGATCATCAATCACTTTTGCTCTCCTTTTTGTTTGTTAACTGTACATTTGGTTGCACCAATTGCATGCATGGTCCGGATTGTCAAACTGGCATCATCTTGGGCATGCACAAGTGGTAGAACCTCAAGAAGAATCACAAGAGGTTAACAGTCAGAGCATGTAAGATAGAAGAACTACAAGGGGCCACCAAATAGAGTACTGATCCCCTTAGTCTCTGTCACGACCCGGGCCCGAGCCGAGCCGTGATTATCATACTTACTCCCGTAAACCCCGAATTAACCGAGGTTAAAACGAGATCCACAAGGGATATCATACTCAAGAACCTGTCAAATATAAAACTTTTGCGGAAAAACAATATATATATTTGACAATTACCATTTAACATTTACATGTATACAAAAGAAAGTCCTTATACATGTATTGTTTCAATATACATTTGACCAAAATGCTGCATATACAAAAATACTATGCAGACAACCAGTAATTACAGTCCAAATGTTAATTACATTCCCAAAACGAATTTATAAACAGTTATCAAAACCTTTCTCAAAATGTTTATCAAAATATTCCAATCGCACTCGAATACCAAGTCAAATGGTATCCCGCCGATTCCACTCTATCAATCCTCCTGGAGGAACCGGAGCGGTCTCCTCCGCTGGCGCCTGGGGCGTTGCAGTGCCGGCAGAAGCAACCTGGCCTGTAATGCCATCAATAACACTAATGAACACGACGGTTCAACAATGTATAAACAATTCTTGCAATAAAGTATATCAATACATCCATATTGCAATAATGACAATTTCAATGCTAGAGTAATCTAGACAATTCTACAATGACAATAATAGACAATGACAGTAATAGACAGTGACAGTCAGTATACGTGTACCAATTGGCAACTACCATAGCATTCTTAAATTGTATTTCATTCAATTCATTACCATCTTCCCTAAAAGGAAGGCTTCAATCAATATCCTAAGATATGATCGGGATTTATTCATTTACCATCTCCCCTCAAAGGGAGGCTTCAATCACTACCCGAAGGTATGATCGGATATATATATAAGTGGGACTTACCAGTGTCCGGGCCAGGGACACTAGCATCACCACGGAGCTCCGGAACACCCCTAATACCATCTGCTGCAGCAGGATTAGTCATTCATTATTCATTGAACTCACTTGGAATTCTAATACAATCGCTAGGTAGTGCCAGACTCAATGATCAATAACAGTCAGTAAGAAATCCACTTATGGATCCAACTCAACTCAATGTTTCCTTTGATGGCAAAGGAAAGGAATAACAATGATATCAATCTCATTAGACTGATCACAATGACACAAGGAGAGTAACATTAACCACATATGGTTTTACTCAATCCCATCTCAATCCTATCTCAATTCTAAACAACCATTCGGGTGTAATCATTGGTTCCCAAATGCACGTGTTATTCTTGATGGACATCACATTTATATTTAATATGTGCATTTCAAGTCCCCTTAATTAACACCCATGGAGCTTAGGCAATATCCAATTATGGTTCGCTCAATGAACCCCTTTGAAACCTTACTAATTCTCAATAATCTAGTTTAACCACAATTAGTCTTAAAAACTAATCGGGAGCGCATCTTTACTTAAGAGTCATACTCCAATTCTCGTAAAAATCCAAAACTCGAAATTCACCGGACTCTAACAGAGTCCCCTAATCGGTCGAACTGTTAGGTCCGATCGATTAGCCAAAATTTTCACTAAATACTGTACCTGGGCCAGCAACAGGTTGGCTCGAGCGGACCCACTGTTCGCTCGAGCGGACCCCAAGCAGAACGCTGTTCGCTCGAGCCAACTCATTGTTCGCTCGAGCGAACTCCCACAGAAACCTGTTCGCTCGAGCGAACAAAATGTTCGCTCGAGCGAACTGCGCAAAAACCCATTTCGCCCCAAACAGAGCCTTGATCGCTCGAGCGAACCTCCAGTTCGCTCGAGCCAACCGTGCAGACTTTCACTCCGAAATTCTGTGCAGTTCACTCTTCTTCTACTCTCCTTTCTTAACCACATTTCTACAACCTGCAATGCAAATGGAACCTCCTGTTCCTCCCCTCATACATCATTCATTCACAATAATACTTCTTAACACTTCTAAACATCCATTAATCACATCATTAAGCATTCTTAATAAACCCAAAATCCATGTAAAAATGCATATATTCCATGGCAAATCTATCATACATTTCTATAAACAATTACAATGGTCAATATGGATTACAAGCAAGGTTTATACTTGCCTTTGGAAGCTATTAACTCAAAAACCCTCTCTTGTCTTGGTTTGGCTTGAGATTAAAATCCCCTTTTCAAACCCTAATCAAGAAAAACACCCAAATGAACTCCCATGAGTCATTGGTGCTAGAAATCACTACTTAATCACTAATGGACTTGGGAAATCACAAAGAAAGGTCATTTACTTACTTGTAGTTCAAAAGGAATGGTTCTCAAGCTCTATACTCCTCAACAATGGTGGATTGCTTGATGGAGAAGATGAAGATGAAGAGGGACTCCTCAAAACCCACTTCAATCACTCCTAGCCTCACACTCAATGGAGAGAAAATGGAAGAGGAAGGGAGAAAATGGAGAGCTCTAGGGCTTGTTGCTTGGAAATGAAGGAGAAATGAACTCTTCACTCATTTGATTCTAATATAAGAGTCTTCACAACAAAACCCCCTCTCATTTCTTTTATTTTCATTTTGAGTCAAATGACTCCTCACTTGGCCCATTTGATGTCAAATGGAATCGCGTTTATTATGAAAGTTGACGTACTCTTCGAGATACACACGTTGGCATCAAGAATTTCCGTATTTGACGAAATACGTATAAATCCGTATTCACGAAAAAGTCCTCAACTCACCTTGTTTGAGTCAAAACTCATTTCAATCAATTCAATTCCATTCCATTAGGCTTAATGTGCCATTAGAGACTGATTTGTCCCTCTTTGGTCATTAACCTTAGTTAATTCAATTATCTATGCTTAATTAGCATTAATCACAATTAATTAGCCTTAATTACGATTAATTCGGGTCGGGGTGTAACAGTCTCTTTCCAGAGTGGGACTCCACATTAGAGCCCACTAATTTAAAATCATAACCACTCAAAATGAATATTCTCATCATGTATGGGATGTCTCGCCATTGCAAGATTGGTCATTTGACGATAACATACTTCAATTTTATCCCTTAATAATCATATTTATTGATCACACTATTCATCATATAGTCAATTTTAAGGTGGGCAACTCCTATTAGAGTACAATTTGAAGCTAGTGAGGGTGTTTACTTTGAGATACTCAAATTTTCAATAAGTCAGTCCTATTGTGAGTTTTCACTCCTTCAACACAAGATTTCTCTATAGTTGGGAGACTAAAATTATTGGGAGTCCATAAATAATCTCTTTTTTTTTATATAGGAAATGATTAGTCACTCGCCAGGCTGGAGCATTAAAGCCTAATGAGAGCATGTCTACCTAAATTTTATTGAACTTCTAAAATTCTCCAATGAAGTCAGATGTAGCAGAAGGAATATGGTAAGTGGAGCATGAGGATGCAAGGTTTGGAGAAGTAGAAGAAGCCCTCACTTAGATTTGGTTTACTAAGGTGAAGTTGAACAACAATAAGGGTTGCTCATTTAGTTGGAAACCCTTGGTGTCATATCACCTACCACTCTTTCCATATTTGTGGGTTTATCTTTTCTCTTGTTTGGGCAAACCTTGAATTTACCCCCACTTTTTTCTACCTTTTTACAGCCTCCTCGCTTCCCTATAAATTGTATCAATCAAATAATATTCTATCATCTCTTTAGAATATTCACTGCCCCCAACAACAAACTTTTTGTAATCTCGTCTGGGCATGTACTCAGAATCTTTGGGGTCGAATTTCAAAAGATTTTTACAAGAAGAATTTACATATAATTACTTGCCTTCTTAAATATTCAAGGAAACTAAGGGAAAAAAACCATAGGACCCATAGCATTGATGAGGTCCAGTAGCACAGTATAGGCGGGAGGAGTCCTCTAGGTGCATTTTTGTCGTTTAGCGATATGATCTATATCAACCATTCTGTGGTGGTTGCTTTCGGTTTGCAAAATTCAAATAGAAAGTGGGTTTTTCTATCTTGGTTGCTGGTGCAGCTTCAGAGCGGTGGATGCTGTGGATGGGGCGAGGAGAGGTAGGGAGATGGAGGATATGAAGGATTGAGGAGGAGGGAAGGGGAGAGAGGGAGGGGATGAGGGCCAGGGACCTGCAGACCCAAGGGGACAGAGAGGAGATGTATGCCAGATTTTCTTCATCATTTAACTGTCTTATTTGCCGAACAGTCGATATCGACCATATCGCGAAAAAAGAAGAAGACATTAACGTTTAATCTGCAGGTCCACCTGCTGATCCTCTACTCTCACCTCCTTTCACTCCTATTGGGTTTGCAGGTCCCTGGCCCCCATCCCCTCCCTCCCCCACCACCTTCAGGCCCATGCCCTCTTTCTCATCTCCGCCTACAACATCGCCTTTGTCTCTCCTCCCCTCTTCTCCCTCCTCCTCTCCCTCCATGACGATCCTCCCTCCTCCTCCTATAAAGACGACCTCATGCTCGCCGCCCTTCATTCCTTTGTATCCTCCCTCTCCCTGCCTCTCCTAGTCTCATACACCGCTCTATAGTAGTACTAGCAATCAAAAGAGAAAAACTCACTTTCTATTTGGGTCATGCAAACCAAAAGCAACCACCACAAAATGGTCGATATCAACTATATCACAAAGAAGAAGGCAAAAATGCATCCAAAGGCCCTTTTGTCTATATTGTGCTACTGGGACCTCATCAGTGGTATGGGGTCCTATGAGGTATTTTCCTGTAGTTTCCTCTCAATATTTATAATAATATTTATATGTTTTTCTTTACAATAAAATTTATAATAAAATTTACATATAAATTGTATCAATCAAATAATATTCTATCATGTCTTTAGAATATTCACTATCTCCTGCAACGAACTTTTTGTAATCTCGTTTGGGCATATACTCAGAATCTTTCTTGTCAAATTTCAAAAGATTTTTAAAAGAAAATTTTACATATAATTACCTGTCTTTTTAAACATTTATAATAAGATTTTCATTTTTTCACAACATCTCCTATACTTCCCTGACCTAATTTTTTTTTTTTTTTTAAATTATATGAACCCATCTAATGCTTTCATAAAGGGATAAAAGTTACATTAAAGTATTCCCAACTTAACATGGTGCTATTTGTCTTTGGTTACAATAACTCAAACTAAACAAATTCTAATCTTGTCTCCAAACTAACCAGAACTACCATAATCTTTTCACTAGTTCAAAGCATCATAGTTTATCATCAAGGTTAAAATGTGGAGGTGGAAACTAGCCAGTTAAAGTGCATTTTTATCCTTTTAAATAAATTTTTAGTAAAAAGCCCTTTAAAGCGCAAAAAGACCTCTTTTGGCTGAGTCCGGATAACTTATCGCAGTTGTTATATGAGCAGACCAATAACAGTTCATCATGTCATTTAAAGTTTAAATCAGATTAAATAAAATCGCCTAAATTTTTGAATAACGTGGCAGACTGTTATTGATCTACTCATGGTGAAGCTATAACAACTGCGATAGTTGATCCGATACCTTTTGGCCTTTTAACCACCGATTCCCATTGATAATGTAAGAGGAGTATAGGTGGTTGCATGAACTAAAACTAAATGTAAGAGTGTTTATAATCTCTTGTACTCGAATAAAACAAGAAGAGGTAACATGAAAAACCCCCACAGATCCAAGTCAATTTAATCAAGAGTAATATCTTAGGTAAATAAAATCAGATATGATCTAAATAAGAAAAAAGATTGTCCTCATACTGCGTAGAGCATCTGTTTTAATCAACCAATCTAAAACTATCATTTGATTGTGAATTAAAGTAGTTGATTAAGATTATTAAATTAACAGAGGTGGTTGATGGTTATTTGTTCATTTCTCTCTACTTATATTTACTATTGCGTGTTTTTTTTTTCCTTGTGGGTGGGTGGGGCTATTGACTGCTTGCTTATTTACTCTTGACTCTTGAGACTTGTGTCTGGAATATGAGCCCTAGCTGGTGGATACATATTGGACTAAAGTAGAGGAAATGGGTGGACTGGAGAGGAGAGGAAGGAAGAGGGTGTGAAGAGATGAGTTGGTGAGAGAGACGTTTTTGAGAGGTTTTGGTGTTTCCACGTCCACGCCAAACCAACGGCCCACAGCACTTTTTTGAAAAAAAGAAGAAGGGTCATGGCCCCTTCAAAAGGACTCTGCTGCTGCTCTCAACCACACCCGGACTCCCATTAAAGAATCACTAATCCAGATTCCAGAGTCCAGACCTCCCCAAGAAGAAAAAGATTAAAAAAAGACACAACTTTTCCAAGCTATTTTTAGCCAATTCAGCTGATGGGTCCTTAACTGAATCCACAAATTCATCTCAGAAATAGAAACAAACAAGTTCAAAAGATCCCAGTCACTACTACAGAGGGAGATATATATATATATATATATAGAGAGAGAGAGAGAGAGAGAGAGAGAGAGAAAATGTCTGCTGTTTTTCTTTGGGTGGTTTCTCCCAAGGAGACTGGAAGAAGTAGATGTCCTTGGTCGTCATCGTCTTCTTCTGTGATGAATTTCATTGGAAGAGATGGTGGTGGTAGGAGGAGGAACTGGGTTCGCTGCTTGAATTACTCGAGTGGGTTCTCGGTATTATCGAGCGCGGTTGCCAACCCGTATAGATCTTCGGAGGAGATGGTCTATGATGTCGTTCTAAAGCAGGCGGCTTTGGTTAAAGATCAGAGAAGATTGTTGGATTCTGGGACTAGTTCCGAGGCCATGACGAATCCGACTTTGTTGAATGAAGCTTATGATCGATGCGGAGAAGTCTGTGCAGAATATGCCAAGACATTTTACTTGGGTACTTGCCATCTTTCTATTTAATCTCTCTTCTTGCTGTGTTTGTTTTAATAACTATTCAGTTGGAAGATTAGTGAGCTTTGTTTAATTTTTTTTGACGTTTGGGTGTGGTTAATGTGATTGAAATTTGGCTTTTACTCGGTTGATTGCTGCTTCTTTCTTCTTCCCTTATTGGAAAACATCTGTTTCTCATTTCATTTTCATTTGTTGTAATAGTAACTATAAGTTTTACTTGGACGCCATTTGTCTTTCTTTTTTCCCTTCTTAAATCTCTGTTATTTTTGGATTCTTTTCAAGGACATGGTTGGGGTTGGTATGGGATTTAGTTAGTTTGGTTGGTTTGATCTTTGAGTGTGATTTAAATGATGGGATTTCTGGATTTGTTTCTTGAGTAGTGAACTTCTTTGGATTCCATTTAGGACCCCGATTGTTTAATCAGAATTGAACTCTTGGGATTTCGGACCAGTGCCTTCCTATCATCAAAGGGGTTAAAAGTGAAAAATGATGAATATCCACAAGGGGTCATTAAGTAATCTTCCCTTTCATAAAAAATGATTACCCACCCAATACCCTAGGAAAGTGATGGCTTCATCGACATCTACACTTTAGACTCTTCACTCCTCACCTTTTTGATAAATAATGCTCCACATACATGACCCCCCTTGACTCTGTATTCCTATGAACTCAATACAAAGTAGGCCTATGCCTATGGCCCTCAATACTTGTGGCCAAAGGCCCAAAACATACAATTTGTTCCAAGTAGCCTTGCTTTCTTCAGTTAACAAATAAATATAGAGGCTTATCTTTCTTGGAAGTAGAGATCGAGCAACAGATGCTGTGGACTGGTTCTCAACTGCAAATGGGTCTTTGAGCATTTCTGTTACCATCCTTTGATGTGTTGTTTGGATATACAAGATACAATTTCGATATTCCTCAGTGAAGATGGAGAGTGGTTACAGTTAATTAAAAAAGATACATCTCCAACATGCTCCATTCTCACAAAACCGTAAAATCGTTGCGACGCTTCAACAGTCGAACTTACATATCGAACTTGCATTGTGAAATTTCATTTGCAACCTTCCTCTGAAAGATCTTGTATATTTGCCAATGTCATTTTAATCTCATCAATATGATTGAATTGAAAACACGACATTCTCTAAACTTATGGATTGCATTTGCATCACCTTTGTGGCCCTTATTCAGGATTAGATGGAAAAGTTGACATGGATGTAGCTACACTTATCGATGAGATATTATAGCTGTGATGAATTATTGAATTTTTAAAAACATTGTTTACTATTTTCAGGGACATTGCTTATGACTCCTCAGAGGCAAAGAGCTGTCTGGGCAATTTATGGTATGTGCATAAGAATTTCGTTTGATTCCTTATTCCTATATTTATGCAACCTCTCTCTCTCTCTCTCTCTCTGTGTGTGTGTGTATTCATTATTGCCTCTTCAAATAGACGCGTGTCTCAGTAGATTGTGGAAGCATTTGACAGCAGTCCTGATTTCTTCAGGAAATTGACTGAGATGCTTAGTTGAATCAGATGATCTCTCTTTTCAGAGGTCCATTTGTTCGATGTTCTTTACTATATGCTTGCCTTATAAACAGTACGTTTGGTCACGAAGGCATGGATCTCATTTTCACTAAATGACACTGGATCTCTCACATACATACATACATGTGTATGTATGTCTTTTTCACTTTTGCTTTACAAGAAAGGTACTTGAACTCATGCACCCACAGGTCACACTCACACGCTACATATGTCCCAAACCAATTGACCAACAAGGTTCAATTATGTATGTGCATGTTTTTATAAATGTTTCTACTTATTTGTATAAATACAGTTCTTTATTTAGCATAAAAATGTGACTCTGAATGAAACAGATTAATGTTACTCAACACAAAATTTGAAGGAGTTTAAATAAACAAGTTTTAGAACCATGACTGAGAATGCATATTGGAGCTTGATGCATGTAGATATCCCTTTGTAGGTAGGAAAATTCAACTAGAATTAAATAACCTGGAGATGGACACACCCACACCATCTTTTACCATGAATTATGTTTCTTTTATTGATGTGGACTATAAATT
This sequence comes from Camphora micrantha, assembly GCA_003546025.1. Taxonomy (NCBI): domain Eukaryota; kingdom Viridiplantae; phylum Streptophyta; class Magnoliopsida; order Laurales; family Lauraceae; genus Camphora; species Camphora micrantha. The sequence continues at coordinate 5,570,772 of QPKB01000004.1, read as the reverse complement.
CTGAAGCACAAGGGCCCAAATTGAGGATTTTTGTACTCCTGGTTAGCCATAGCCTTATTTGTGGAATTGGCTTATGTTTCATCTCTCTGTGCACCTTTTGAAGCATGTATCAAGGGAAAGGCACCGATCATCTGATGGTCTCCCTTTCATTTTTTGAATTGTTAAGATTCAGACTTTGTCTATTCTTCTCATTACTCTTTTGTTCCTTGATCCTTCAATGCATGATTCTCTAGTAAGTTGATATCCATCCGACTAGAAAGAAGATTGAGGGGCACTGAATGCATTGATTAGATATAAATTAACCTTCACAAGAGCCATGGCACATTTGAAATGAATGACCTTGGGATTATTGCAAAAGCATAAGAAACAGGATCATGGCCAGTTGATCACAAGATTGTTACCGGGCCATGTTTTTGATACCATGAAGAAATTCAAGAGGCACTACATTTCAATAAATCCAATGTAGCTTTATGATGGGATATGATCGTAATTTATAGAAGGAAGAATGGAGAAGAAACTTCAAATATTTAAAATTCAAATTTCCCAATATATCACCTATCATCTAGCACCTGATATCTCTCCTACTATCTTTAACATTTGGAAGGTGCTCATTGTCACAACTACAAGTTTGCGGGTTCAAGTCATAAAAAAAAAAAAGGATATAACTTAACCTTGATGTGAAATGAGTATTCCTGTTGGATATCTGGCTGAAGCAGAAAAATGTGATGAACGTCAACTATGCTTAATTGCATGAGTTATTAAAATTTAAAGAGGACATGTCTATCATATCAAATTACATTTAAGATTCTGATGTGGTGTAAACCAGCGGATATGATTGAACCTTGATTTTGTTGAATTTATTTGTATTCTTTGTAATTTCCGTGGATCAATAGACTGTGATGACATGAAAGAAATCATAGAAGGAGTTTTTACTGTTTGAATTTGAGTGCAATCACCTGCAACTCTAAATGAGGTTTTATGAAAAATTAAGCTGTAGTCTTGATAAAACAAGAAATCCTAAAATTCTTTTAGCATTCCCAAACACATGCACAAGGAGCCCAATGGACCCGTAGCTGGAGGCATGCCTCATTCCTTACTTATTGTGCCTGGGTATATTGTTGGGCAGGGATCAGATAGGGAATTGAATACATATAAACAACTGCTAACATTTATTTCAAATTCCCAGTGCTGCATTTCCAATGCAACTCTGTGTTTTAGAGAATTATTGGGGTGGGAGCATATGATACCGAAGACAGAAGGTCCCAAGATTTTTCCTTTCAATCTCAGGTCATTTGCATAAATAACTCATGTCTACATGGGTGAGTTACGGTAAAGGACACTAGATGCCTTGCATCTTTACTCTTGGCATCCTTATCCTGTGTTCTGACTAAGTGGCCTTGTTGATTCTCTACCAAAATGAGTAGAATGAGTGATGTTTATATGAGGTCTTTGCACTCATTATCCTGATGGACTTGTAATATTGCCTGGATTTTCATTGTATGTTTCATTTGAAATTAATAAAAAAGATTTTTTTCCCTAGAGAATAGAAGTTAGTCCCTTCTAGTCTTGCTTAAAAGATACACCTGTCACTTCTTTTGTTCAGATTTGTAATGGTGTACAGCAATGTCCAAAATGAAGTCCAAAAATATATAACTAGGATATCCCCATCAGAGTTTTTTTTTTTTTTTTTGTTGGACATTGACCATGCTCAACCTACCAGAGAAATGGTCTGGTCGCCAAATTGTTTGCCCCTGATCACCCCATGGTCTGGTCGCCAACTTGTTTGCCCCTGATCACCCCACCTCACTGCAGATTTTCTCTGTGCAACTTTGTTACTCAACAACTAATGGAATTGGACTGTTCTGTTCATCTTTTTTTTGGGTTCTACTACAAATTTTGTTAAAACAGCTAATGATGGTAATTGAAAACATTTAAGTTCATGTTTGGTTCTTGAACATTCCTATGATGTTAATAAATGACTATTTGTGCCGTTAGATCTGTAGTGAATGGCTATTTACTCAATCAAACACATTCTAGTGTTAGAGAAACTTCCTTTGTTTGGTTGCAAGGCAACTAATTTACTAATCCATTTGTTGGAAGAAAGAAAGAAGGAAAGAAAAAGATGCGAATGCCATGCATCTTTCACTCGATGGAATAAAAATCAACATAAATATCTTGGTTATCTTTTTCTATAATCGAATGTTGATGCATATCAACACGCTTTTTAGTCATGAACACGTAGCATGAACAAAATTATCTGCAGTGCAAATGCCGCCAGCACATTTGTGTATTGTTACGATATAATGCCCAAATTATTTATCCATTTACTATCTACTGTTCTTCATATTTTTCACTTTTATTATAAATTGCTGCTTCAACTGCATAAGTGAATTGGTGGTGGAGGATTCTTGATGGAAATGGTTAATGATATGATAACCGTGCAGTGTGGTGCAGACGGACGGATGAGCTTGTGGATGGGCCTAATGCTTCTCATATAACACCCATGGCTCTTGACCGATGGGAGAAAAGGTTGAACGATCTGTTTGAAGGCCGCCCATATGACATGTATGATGCAGCACTAGCAGATACTGTCTCAAAGTTCCCTGTAGACATTCAGGTATATCGAATCAGAAAACTCCTTGCCCACACACGTCACATACTTGAATATGAGCATTTATATTGTTCTGCCATTATGGGAGACCAACTTGAATTAATTTTTTTTCTCCTATTTGAACAGCCATTCAAGGACATGATTGAAGGCATGAGATTGGACCTGAGGAAATCAAGATACATGAATTTCGATGAGCTCTATCTCTACTGCTACTATGTAGCAGGGACAGTGGGGCTAATGAGTGTACCAGTGATGGGTATTGCCCCAGACTCAAAGGCCTCAACAGAGTGTGTTTACAATGCTGCTTTAGCCCTTGGGATAGCTAATCAGCTCACCAACATACTCAGGGATGTAGGAGAAGAGTAAGTTTCATAAATTCCTGTGTTATGTGTGTGTGTGTATATATATATATATATCATCCGAAAATTTTCCAATAAAAAGGATAAATAGGTCAGATTCCAGGCAGGCTGTTAAACAAAATTAATACCAATCAAGAAGGAAAAGAGGAGGAACAATGCAGCAATGCAGTACAAAGTATTTTCTCCTTATTAGAGCAAAGGCCTGGGCACATGATTGTGGGACCACCTTTCGTGAAAAATTCTGTTGGATAAGAATGGCCCTCCAAAAAGGAAGATCTCACATTGCATAGAAAGATCCCTATACTAGTCTTTCTAGTATAGGAGGGGAAGATGACATTTCTATACTAGTCTTTCTATCTTCTGTTGATAGGATTTAATTTCCCCTTGATTCTTTAAAGTACTGTTTGTGCTTTGGATTTACCAAGTATTTTCTTTTTTGTTCTTTTCCTTCAGTGCAAGGAGGGGAAGAATATATCTTCCTCAAGATGAGCTGGCCCGTTCTGGCCTATCAGAAGACGACATTTTTAAGGGCAAAGTGACAGAGAAATGGAGGAATTTTATGAAGGGCCAGATCAAGCGAGCAAGGATGTTCTTCGATGAAGCAGAAAAGGGTGTAACAGAACTCAATGCAGCTAGCAGATGGCCAGTATGTTATGTTCGCATCATGTTACATTTCCATAATTTCCGTTCTCCAGTAGTATTGATTTGTATGAGAGAGAAGTTGTTGACTTTCTTCTTTTATCTATTGCATAATAAAACAAGTTCTTCACTTATGATGTCAATGCCTATTGGTAAATGAGCATTTGTTACATTTCAAGGGACCCTTTTCTGTTGTTTAGACATTGCCTTAGTTGCATTATCGGCCTCCACCAATATCCTTTAAAAAGTTTAGTAGTTGCTTAAAACCTGTGTTAATGCTCAGTGTATTGAGAAGTTGCTATTTCAAGTTCTGACATATCTTTGCCTTGATCATGTTTACAGGTTTGGGCATCCCTATTGCTGTATCGGCAGATTTTAGATGCGATTGAAGCAAATGATTATAACAACTTCACCAAGCGTGCATATGTAGGGAAGGTGAAGAAACTGGCATCACTTCCCATGGCCTATGCTAGAGCGCTTGTACGCCCTTCCAAATCATTGGAGTTAAGAACATGAATTCAGTTTTAACATTTTAGCTGGTTTTAGTAATTTAGCATGCTAAAAATCCCATTACTGTAGCAGCGTTAGCCAGAGTATATTTTATTTGAAAATGAAATGGAAATTGTCAAGTTCACAAGTATTTATTTTTTGTTCATGGTTTTTCATTGGAACCAAAAAGATAATTAAGAAAAAAAAGGTGGGCAGGGAAATATTGATAGGGAGAAGCTTTTGTTCTATTTTTTGCCCTGTTTACATCCCGATTGATAGGAGAATCTTTTGTTCTATTTTTGGGCTTGTTTGCATCCCTGTTTTGATTGCCCAATAAATCTGATTAGCTGCAACTCTTTTAATGTGGCAAGAATTACAGGATAAGCAGTGTTATTTTTTGGGTCCTCTGACAGTTCATGACTATAGAGTTACCAGGTAACTCAGTTTACACAAGTGGGGATATCCAGGATAGTTTCAGACAGAAAACCAATCTATTTTTTTCAGGCAGAAAACCAATATATTTCATTGTGAATACACACATTTTACAGTGTGGGTGAGTATATGCTAGATAATTGGACTCTATAATCAGATCAAATCTAAAAACTAAATCTTTTTTATATCTATATTACTAATTCGATCAAACTGTTCCCAATCAGATTTAATCGTTTACTTGTACTAAAAGTCCGAGTGTTCGAGCTCAGAACTTATTCTCAAACTGATATAGCTGCACTCAGTTCACACTTCACTCTCTCTCTCTCTCTCTCTCTCTCTCTCTCTCCACCGGGCTATTGCCTATTGGTCCCAGAGCAATACTTTAACTTGAGGACCCAAGATTGATCCCCTGGGCATGTGTGTGAAACTAGGGTGCGACCATGAGTCTGTTGGCCGCCTATTACAAATTTGAACTATAGAGAGTTCTCTAAAATCAGTCACATGGGACCTTTCTTTAATGCCATTTACATAAGAAAAATGCTGGATTGAAGCAAGAAAGAGTCATTTTGGGAAAGAAGAAAAAAAGAAGTTTTGGCTTTTTCCTTCCAAGGTAAACAATAGGGCTGTTCTCGAGGACTAACTAGATGGCTTTCTTGAGGTGTAGGAGTGCTAGAACGTCTCTTGATTCTTTTCCTGGATGAATTCTCAAGTTTGAGCTTTTCGTTTTTTTTTTTTTTTTTGGTACCCTAGCCAAGGGGACTGGGACCTAGCCAAGGGGACTGGGACCCAAGAGAGAGTATGCAAACACATAGGAAAGTAGCCCGCATAAGCGGAGAAAAAGCCCACACAAGTGGAAAAGGAGCCCACACAAACGATCTCCATACCACTTGAGTAAGGAGCCGTTCTTCTCAAACTTGAGCTTGATTGAAGGGGTTGACTAGTAAAGAAAGAGGATGTTTTTGTCCCGTTTAGCACTAGTAATAAAAATAGGTTCACTTGGGCATCCTAGAATTTAGAGAAGTAGATTCTTGAAGCTTGACTGAGTTGAAAGAGGTGGAGAGGAGTGGTGGCTGCTCGTTTCCCTGTCATTTTATTGCTGTTTCAAGTTCAATTTGAGTCTTGAGTTGAAAGGTTTCCTTCAGTATTTTCCAGAGAGGATTTCGAATGAAATTAGAGAGTTATCTGTTGGAATCAATATTTCCTTCCGTCATGAGGTTAGATCTGCTAACTCCATGGCTGATGTGTTAGCCAAGTAAGGGGTTGATAGGTTGATTCTTTGGATGAGTGTGATTATGTAAATTGTTGATATATAGGTTATTTCTTTTGGTGGGTGTGATTTTGTTTGTAGGGTTGGAGGTAGTGCATTTCTCCTGCACATCCAATTCCTTTCTTTCTTTGGTTTTTTGTACTTTATGCCTTCTTTTTTTTTAATAAAACCGTTTAAAAAAAAAAGACAGCATGCATGGTCTTGCATCTTGGCTAGCATATTCTTGTAAGGTAACCATGTATTCGTAATCCACTATTGTAATGCTCTTGCTGGCATAGTGAAAATAATTTCTCCAAATTGCCCGTGGAATTGATGCCTTGGCTGATTTAGGAAGGTGCCAAAGTTTCCAACAGGATGGAACATAAATAAATGCATTTGCTCATTAGTCAGATGATCCTAACCATTCATAGTTGATTGACAGCAAAAGGTAAAACGTGTATGATCCGCATTCAAATGAAAGTTCTTTTGGCAAACATGATTTGGATTATCCTTTTTGAGATGTTTTCTCTTGACATGTACAATATGGCCCACTTGAGGGAAGATGCAGATTTTATTCGAGTATGGAGTGTTAAAATGGAAATGTATGGCATGATACAAAATATAATGAAAAAAAATAGTCCAATGGTGCTTTCTGAAATGACCGGATTGATTGTGCTCACCTCTTTATATTTATCATTCACTGTCATTGCCTTTAATCAAACAACTAATTTGATCACCAGTTTGACATGATTGAACCTTGAGGTCAAATTGCGTAAAAATGAAGACAGAACATCCATTAGTAAAATTTGTTGCTATTAACCGAAAATGTTCTCCAATGACTAACTGCAGCCTAGCACTATGGGGCCCACTTGGGCCCACCGTTCATTAGTGCAACCCCTTTGCTCCCATGATCTTACGTTGGGTCCAATTTTACACTCACTGAACCTTCACTCACAGTTTCAATCTCAAGAAATCTATTTAAGGCTGTTAAATCAATATGACCTCCTTCCATTGGTAAACTTGTATCTAAGTGGGCCTCACACAATCTATACTGCGTATAAGCTAGATGCAGTTACTTGTAGGAGAACATTTCCCGCTGTTAACGAAACTGTAGAGGTTGGTCTACATTGGATTAGATTGCCTTGACAGGTTCTAAACTATTTTTCTAATCTAAGAGATGTTCTTTTCTTTACTTTTTCTTTTTTGCTTTTTATGTTGGGCCACTGTCCAATTCTTATAGGCTTTGTTTCTACTTCAGAAGGGATGGAACCCATAGTTTGGAAATCAAGAGCCTCATAACTAGCAGAAACGGTGACCAATTCATTTTGTGGGGTCTTCTGGTTAGATCTGGGCAAGGCTAGGATGAGCCAAGACCAATCCATTTATATTAAAGTTTACTATTGTGGCCTGATCCGGTGGGCCTGGAAAGTGTTGGCATCTCTGGCCATATTTCAACCTAGATAGCCCCATATGCATCGTTGGCTGGGCAGTAATAGAGGCCTTAATTGTCCCGACTATGTAGGGGCCGGCCACATAAACTCTTGTCTCTTTATTCCGATTTATCTTTAGACAAATTCTTGAATATGTTCCACTTCTTCAAATTCAAATCCAACATTACTGCTTTCATCTATGCCCTCTTTGCTCTACCCCTTCCCACCTAACTCCATGCTCTTCCACTCTATTATTTTGGCCCAAACTGCCTGCTTGACTGAAGATGTAACTGGAGTCCGGTGGTATTGGGCCAGTCCCAGAAGCCCTGTGATAATAAGTCATAGGTTCAGCTATAATTAAAGGGCCCATATTGGCTTCATGAAAACCCAATACCATATCATCCCTATTGGTGATTATCAGTTTTTTTTTTTTTTTTTTTCTCAAAAAAAAAAAAAAACAATATGCATTAGGAGGGTATATATGGTTTCTGTGGGACATCCCTGGCCATTATCAGCCAAATCTTGATCTTGAATAATAGCAATACTGCCTTTGTACTTCAGCCCAAGTATAAAAACATGGTGAGCTGATTGCTTCATTCGGATTTGTCTCAAACTGACAAAAAGAAATTTATTTAGGTCAGACATGTATTCAAGTCACCAACTGGCTTCCACAAATTATAGAGAACTTGCAAATTTCAAACAGTCCAGAAGACACCCTAACCATGTGAAGAAAAAAGACCTGCCAATATTGGCTAAGTGGCTAGCTATGGCCTTCTGTATTGTGTATATATATAGTCCATACAACCACAAGAAGAAAATCTCCATAAAGTGAACAAACAGACATCATTAACATAAGCAATATTCATCTTGCAAACCCCACAGACCAAGCTCTTCATTACCTTCTATATAATAACTCAAAAAGTTCATATGTTATCCTTATATACAATATTGTTAATGACAAGATCTCCATCCAAGTCACATAGGAGTAATTAAGGACTAAGGAGCTATGAAGATGAAAGAGCTCTTCATAAGAGGAAAACCCAACAAAAAAAAAAGAAAAAAAAGAAGCCCTTACAAATAGTATTAAGTAAAATATGCTTGTGTGACTAGCATGACCAAAGGGACTCCCCCATGTTAGTCTGGTCAACCACCATATCCATTGCAAATAAGGATCTGGAGTGACTGTGAGGAGTGGTTAGCTTTGAGGAAGGCGAGCCACTCTCAACGGAGTTTCCGGCGAGGCCCGAGAAGGATGTGGCCTGGCGCATCCTCATGTGGACCACCTCTGCTTGTGCCAGTGCCAACTGCGTCTGAAGGACATCTACCTGCTGCTGTAGAGATGAGATTGCGCCCACACATCCATACACTGGATCCCTCACTCTCGCATTTGCTTCATACACCATGCTACTTACTGCGTCGCTGCGCTGATGCATTGGCAACTCCTGAATGAGTCACAAGCCAAAGCCGAAGCCAAATCTTAGTCATGAGCTTTACAGCCTAAACATTATAACAGAAACATGCATGAAAGATGTTTTAAATGTTTCTAGTATTAAAGCAATGAAGATATTTAAACAAGCACCACCAAATTTTGGCCTTCCTACTTGTCAATTGTCAAAGAACTAACAAAAAAAAACCACTTCCAAAATGTCAGCCAACGGCTAGTGCTTATGTTCAGATGAAATTGAAAAGCTAAAAATGTTATTTGTAGACATAAATATAAAAGATCATAGACTAGAGACAACTCCATATACAAACCAGGAATCAGGTTGTTAAATGTGAGGAGATGTCAGATTATGGAATAGGAGAAAATGTGCTTCTTAGTTTGGAATAAGTAAAAAAGTAGAACTTAAGCTTACAACATAACTCGATATATTTACCACTTTTTATCATTAAAATGACAATGATAAAGATACAATTAGAGGCCTCGAAGGAAGCAGCGAGCATAGAAATGACATAGTTACTTTCCGGACACCAAAGTAATTGTGTGAAAGGATGTGCAGTCAAAGTTTGTTTTTTAATTTATGTTTCCATCCATCATCATTTACAAGCTAAAAAATGATGACAACAACAATAACAATGATGATGGTAAAATCATTTACCATGAAAAAAAGTTGTTTTCACTTACCCTATAAACATATAAATATAAAAGTAAGACTTTTTTTTTTTTTTCCTTTGGTCAACTTTGGTAATCTATGATTATGAGTTTCTACTGCAGTAGTAGTAGGCATATATTATTATATCAAGTTATTATATTAAAATAGTACTACTAATAATCTCAATAGCCCACGTTCCAGTCTTAGAGAAATGTGCCTTTACGGGGACTAATACTTGAAACCAATCAAGAGGAGGTCCCACAATCAAAATGGGCCTGTGGCTGTGGGCCCCATGTTTGACTATTGTCCCATCCGGATCACAAGGGCATGTTCGCACGCACCGAAAGCTCACTGGAGGACGGAAACGGATCCAAACAGGAAAACCTATTTGGACCAATCATGGGGGTGCCACATGGGGGAGAAGATGTCAAATCGGATACAACCCATCTCCTCCAATGAATAGAAAAAAAATAAAATAATCCTCTCCTCATGTGACTTAGCATCCCTTGTTTGATACAAATAGGATTTCCTATTTGGTCCAAATAGGGATCCGGATCACGCAGGGGTACGTGAGCCAAGCGCTAGCAATGAGTAGGAGATAAAAAAACACAGCGTGACATCACTATGTCGTCATGTACAGTTTGATTGAAGGAACCGATCTCTTATGGTTTTGGGCCAATCAAATCCATGGTTTGTCCCTTTCGGACTTAAGTATTGAACCATGGCGCCAGATAGTTCAAATTCCTTCAGTACAAGATCTATTTTCCCGCGAGAGTGCCCCAGATTTGCATTTCATTGGGCCCACCTATGGAATTTGGAAGCATTCATTTGGTGTGACATGTGTCTTTCATAGATGGCCCACGTTCTAGAAAGATGTGGACCGTCCAAGTGCAGGCGGCGAGTTGGAAGGGATGGACACAGTTATATATTTTGAGGTCTCATAAGCCATGGAGTAACTTCTTCTCATGTCAATGTTTGCTAATGGGAATTGGAATCTCTCTACTGCAGAGAGATAAAATATATTATTCTTCTGAGAGTAATGTGAATCACATCAGTAAAGAAAAGGGCTTTGCTTCTTTTTCTTTCATTTAAGAAATTTATTGGAGTACTAATCTTGACATTTAAGACTCACACGGGGCCCACATCGAATTGACCCAAGCCATTCATATCACATTCTATATGAATGATAGAAATATCTTCCCTAATTTTCTCTTTAGCAGCGGGGTGGCTTAAAATGGAAAATCTGATTTTACAAGTCTTAATCACTCTACTGGTGGTTAAAGTAAAATTGAGGCCTGTAGCCAGATAGTGGACTGCTTCATGCCTGTGATGTAAATGGTTAGAATAGATCAAAGGTGGGCGTCATGTAATGAAGAAAATCAAAAAGGTGCTGGCCAGGGCCAGTCTTTGGGACCGTCCTGTTTCCTACTAAAAGAGGAAGCTTGCCCTTGTGAGGAAAAAGACCAAAATGCCATTTTAAGGAAAAATATGTGAAGAGTGAATAAATTCTCATAATTAGTTGCAAAAGGGAGATTTTTGTCATTTCCACTGGTATTATTTGGGCATTGTCCTGAAAAAGTAAATTTGTGGGTATTTTGATAACCATAATTTCTCTGTAGAACTCAGGGGTATTTTGGTTAAAGTTAAATATTTGAAGTAGTTAACTAGTGAAATATTTTTGGCAGATTAACCCAGAAATAACAAAGTATTTCAGTAACTTCAGCTTAAGAAGATTTTATAATAATAATAAAAAAAAGAAATAGCCACATAATGTAGAATTTTTTTTTTTTTAAAAAAAAAACAACAGACATAAAAGGACACAAGTGAATTATAAAAAAAGACCTCACAAAGTAGCAATATCCTAGTAAGAACTTTTTTTTTTTTTTTTTGTAAAAAATTAAAATTGATTGATACACAGAGACATAATTCACAAATGTAGGGGGAAAAAATCTTTAAGATATAGATCAAACATTGTGGATTTCTTTTATTATCTGAAAATAAAGTACATTTTTACACTTGAAATACCTAAATCCAGCTTTCAGCTTTAAATTAAGAATGCACCCACAATTGGACGTGTATGTGTGGGAAGGATAGAGAGTTGAACCTGTAGCATTTTGTTGACATTGCTGGCCCCAAACACCTTGTGCACGTTCGCAAACTTCTGTGGCTCATCAGCAGGGAAATAGGGCGCAAAAACACAGCCCTGTGCACACCTTCTCCTCAGAAGCTTGCAAGCCGCGCATGGCGAAGACGCCCCCTGTTTCCTGCTCATGTCCCTCATTATCTTCAAAGGTAGATGCCCTCCTAATTCCTCCTCTCTCTACCTCAGAAGGGCAGCTACCTTCACTATATGTAAGATGAGCTCCTCCTTACTACTAAAGCTAGCTCACAGATACAACAAGATCCCTTTTCCTTTTTTTTTTAGAGAGAGAGAGTGCAAACAAGAGGAAGAAAGCGAAATAGGAAGGTAGGAAGAAAGGGCCGGGGTTAGAGATGTTTATATCAGTGAGAGGAGGAAGATAGTGATATAGGAAGGGAAGAAGAAGGGGGTGCTGGGAGATGTATATATCAGTGAAGGGATATGTGAGGGTGGCCCACCAAAGCAGGAGATCATAGATTTTAGGCGACAAAATACAACATCACTGACAAGATCTTTAGCGGCTTTATTTATTTTATGTTTTTTTTTTTTTTACTATTTTATTTTTCACGTAATCTTTTGCACACCACATGCAGCCACATTAATTGTCCTTTAGTTTATTTTTGCCTCTTTCTCGTTTCAATTTTTTTTTGACTGATTGACGTTTTTTTTTTTTTAAATAAAGTTGAATGAAGTGAAATAAAGAGAAAAGAATAAAATATAAGTGAGTTATGATGGTATTTTATTTTTAATTATTTGTGATAGGATATTATTGACTTTTTGTAGGGGGAAATTAAGGTTTTTTGTCTTTTAGTAAATAAAGGTAGTTGTTTTTTGAACTTTTTTATTTTGAAAAAGATAAAAGGAATTGTGGTAAAAAATACTTTTGATTTGAAATTTAACTTGACTTTGCAAGTAAAATTAGGAAATGGGTTTAGCGGTATTGGGTGGGTCTTCAAACTGTCATTTTCATGCTGTATCAAGTCAGTGGGATGAAGACCTTGGCCGTTCATCTGGCCAGCAGTTGGCCGGAATTAAAAAAAGTAAAGGTCTAAAAACCAAGAAACTGATCATCTGCCCTGGTAATCGATTGTGTGCTTTTGACTCTTGGGGCTTCTTTTTTATTTTAACCATCTTGGCTCAGGGTCAGGGACTCAGGTCCTACGGAAAGTGAAATTGAAGGATTTTTGGGCAGTGGGGCTACCCCTGACCACATTTTTGAGTAGTACTCTGGACCAAACCAGGGGTTGGCCTTTTCACTTTCATCTAGATATCTGAGGCCTTCAATACTGAAATGGAAAATCTCTGTGGATATTTCCTGTCTTAAGTCAAATTTCACATCAAATTGAGTTATGCCCAACACTACATTAATCATATATAAAGAATAGGTTTAAATTAACACAAACTAGAATCATGTTTTGTTACGCATGATCTGTGTTGAGAAGTTTGATAGAAGTAAATTTTGGGTTAGAAATAAAATATGGTGGCGCAATGATTTTGAGTGGTTTGGATTTCTACCGGTGATAAGTTAAGAGAATCATCTAAATCCTACCCTAACTAGGGATTCAAGTGGAAAAGATGACACGTATTTTCTTTAAAACCATATATGATGTAAGAGCCGTCAGCCCTCACTGAAAATAAATCTATCAGGCCAATTGGACCTGCTAAAAGCAAAAGAGAATTTGTAATCGAATTGACGACCTATCAATTTCAAGGTCCACTAAATGTTTGTAGAATTCAGATTTAAACCAATAAGTTCGAGAGTTGGTAAGAAAGACAGAATCTATTTACTAACCATCCTTTTATTCATGGCCATATATAGAACCTTTTCTTCTTTAATAACTAAACGCAATAAAGTTCAGCTCTGCACCTAAATTTGTATATGATGCCTTTAGTTAGACTTTAAAGCGGATTACAGTAAGCTTTCTTATTCGCTTTACAAGAGATTTAAACTCATATGTTCACGCACACTTCACATGTCCTTAACAAGGGGTTCAATAGAGTAAGACCGATCACCAAGCTTACCACGAGAGTGACTGCATGCTTCTACACATGCTAGACTCCATTTGGTTTTCACATGTACATCTTATGATCAATCCAACAATCTGGATCATGCTAATTTGAGTGAAATTGCAACGAAAGGGCTGCTTGAAGCATTGCAGGTCCTTTGAGTGCTCTGACCGGACTCGTATATATTGAAGGTATGGCTTAGACAACCCTGATCTGGGCCCTTAGACGGTCCTAGACCATTGGTTCTTCCCCTTGAATATGTCCATAAGAGGTGGGGCCCATCCACTACGTCCTTTCCTGATAAATTGAGCCAAGGACGCCCCCACATATCCAATTTACCGCTGGGGAGCTTGGGTTTGAGCGTGGTCCATCCTTCCACACAGTATCGTTCCACTTTTTCTTTTCCCTTTTGACAGAGACCTATTCCATGGACAAATGTTTTGGCTGAAGTGATAAAAAGGGTGTTATGTTTTTCACTTTCTTCGTTTGTGATACACTCTCAACAATTTGTTCATAGTTTATACACTTGTAGTCTCTAAACTTTCATACCTTTTGTTCATAGTTTATACACTTATTATCTCTAATATTTCATACTATTATTGATCCAACTTTCCTTCCTTCCCCTCTTTGTCACTCAACCCCAGTGAATTGACGCTCATCCTAATTCAACACATCGAATGCATTGCTAAATGCAAAGTTAAAAACACATCGAATGCATTGCTAAATGCAAAGTTAAAAGGGCCATTAAATTTGAAGAGCACTCTTGAGCACATAACTTAAAAATTAGCCAGTGTTGATGTAGTCAGCCGACAGACAAATGTAGGGCCTAGAATTAGATGTATGGATTGGTGATATCATATATAAAAAATGAAAGCAAGAGAGGCCATCCGACAGTAACCTAATTTTTTTAATTTTTTTAGAATAGAAAGAAAGGCAGGAATACTAATAAAGAAAAGAGTAGCCACGAGGATGTGTCGGCAATGTAGCAGCGGAGTAACGTTAAAAACGGTCAACCAACTGAGGCCATTAGGTTAGGTTAGTTGAAGTAAGTGTCCGGATCCTAGGCTTTGACTTGGAAAAATCATGAGGTTAAAAGATGGAAAAGATAAATGCAATACCAGGGCTTGTTGTTGTTAGGCATGTTATTGTACTTGAGATTCCTAATGATAGAAATTTATTAGCATGATGTAATGACTCCTTCCTCTCTTTGGTAGAATTTCAAATTCCATCAAAACTTTAAATAATATTTTAAAATTTTCAAATTCCACCCTCCTTACTGACCTATTTGTTTGAAATTTTTTGACAAAATACAATGGATGTCCTAGAGATTCTCGACTTCTCTATTTGATTAGGATTTCAAGGTGATAATTAGTTGAGTTAGCTATATTAAAAATCACTTTTAGCCGGCTGAATTTTCTATATTCTAGCATTCTCAAATTCTACTTCTTAGAGTGCTAACATTTAGAATTTTCTAAATGCTAAAGATAGGAATACTCCAAATGCTTGCAACTAAAGAGACTTTTATGCATTTTTGGATGCTCCAAGAGGAGGATTTAGGAATTCTATCATAGGGGACAACTTTTGAATCTCACAAGATATGGCTTGAGTTTTACAATAATAGAAGTTGATCTACCATAAGATTGTTATTTATTCAAGAACATGTTTAATGAATAATGCATAAGATTGTGTTTTCAAGTATTGATCAAATGGTCAATCTTATAGGGGAACAAACACGTATTGGGATAAAATTTGAAGACAATGAAAGGGCGTTTGTTTTCAACATTATTATTTCCATTAAGTGGGCTCCACGATAGATTTTCACTCTTTTTACTCATGATTTCTCTGAAAAGTGAAAGCCTTCGGGGATCTGATCCAAGACTCAAACAATTAAGAATAAAAATCCGCTGCTTCTCATCATGCGACCTTCTCTTTCTGAAAAATAGTGAAAAAAGGTCAAAACTCAGTACTTCCTATCTCCATTTGGTGGGTACTACAAACAGGATTGGTATAAATATTAGATTATGGTTGAGCCCATGTGTGATATTCAACCCTCCCAACTAAACTCAAACCCGACTTTTAATCCAAACTCAGTTACACAACGACCTTCTCTGAAACTAACCTTGTATTAACAAGTTTGGGTTGAATTCTTTAACTTCCTGGTTGGATTTTGATTGAAAATTAACCCCATTAATAAAAGCATAATGTTGAGCTTGTATTGACGAAGATAAGCCCCAGGTGCGCACAGGTTTTTCCATCTTTATGGTAGAGACCATTACCAAACCATATGAATTGCTCTCTCTTTTCTTTCTTTTTTTTTTTCTTTGGGAAAAATTAGAAATTTCAATTTTTTTTTTTCTAAAAAAATCCATACAACAACTAAAGCCAGTTTCTCCATCTAAAATGGCAGACAATCAAATCAAAATCTGTAGTTAGAACACCTACTACTACAACATTGGACAAGACAAAGATATGATGAAATTGCTTTATTCTGGAGCTCATGTGCACAGTTCACCTTAATCTAACCGCAAAAAGTTGAGGTTGGGGAAATATGGTGGGTGGCCCACATTTTTATCCAAGTCAATAGGGCGATGTGCCGATGTTGGAGGTATGATCTCTTCAGAGACGTTCGTGATGCACGTGTGGGTCCCACCTGCTGGGCTGGTCCAGTCCAAATTCAAAAAACCCCCGCACATAGTTTTGGACTCAGGTTCACACTTTTATATGTCCCTCAGACCACCGCAACAAAGAAAACCTTCGTTAGTCAACTTGCGAGTTGGAGCAATGAGCTGCGCGGCGCGGGACGGTCAAAGCGCGAGGAAATGAATCAAGATCAACGGCTCAGATCCCAATGCCAAATCGTACGGATCATCAAACAGCCGTCGGATAGTCAACTGAAAAACGCGCTTTTCCCCGACAGTTGCTAGAGAAAGGCTCCAAGCGGTTGATGATAAAGTGGAGGGAAAGTCGAGTTTGGTAGAGCACAAGCAGAGTGAGCTTTTTTCAAATCTAGAAAGGGAAGAGAAATAATCTTCCATGGGGCCCATGTCAGTAGAAAATGTGCCCATATGTTGGAGAGCCCAATTATACCAAATGCTTTAAAATCAACCAATAAAAAAGTGGTGGTTAAGGGCTCTTAAACAGGGGGAGCATATATCACTATTTCAGATTTTGGGATTGCTCCATCTCACCTAATTTAGCTGCCCCTCTATGGGCCATGATTCATTTGATAAGAATAGTTTCCTATTCTAAGAACTCATAAGATCATATAATGAAACCACCTCGACTCAATCATGAAAACTCTTTCAGATGGATGGCCGAGATGAATCCGAATCACCTCATTTTTTCTCTTGCATCCCTATTTCCTTCTTGGGTCAAAGACCCTTTGCATGTCTCCTGCAATACCTTATTGTAGGTATGAGAGATAATTTTGTTAATCAAAGAATCGGAATCTTATTACCAATTATACATGTGCTCTCTGAGGGGAGGACAGCCCAATTCACAGGCGCCAAAAGCCACTCAATAAAAGGGGTTGTTCATGATTAGGAACACCCAACCATCTAGCGGTGGCTTGACCCATCATCATAAGTTGGTGTAAGTTGGTTGTGTCATTAGACATCACCATTGCTTTGTTTGTCCAATGCTCATGTCTTTGAGCACATGTTCCATATATTGGAATTTTTATAAAATGTGAGTGACTATGACCGGAGACAAAGAAAAGTTAATTTAAGTCTGCACTGAATGACCGTTGCAATTGACATTTTCAACTCCGAAGATCTTCCATTGAATATAAAATAAAAACCAAAGTCATAGCTTCTGTCTTTACCATGACAAAAGTTTAATGCATGAAATATGGTAGGGAGGTGGAACCTATTGATCTCGGCATTAATTAGGGCATTTAGTTTCCCATGTATTGAATTATTAGAATGATTGTTGGATATATAACATGGATTTTCACTCCAATAGTCCCGCCAAAAATGACATGGCATTAAGTATATGGGAGTGAAATGCTAAATTTGCATGTAAAAAAGGAAGATGGCAAATAATATTTAGACTTTATTCTAATATTCTCCATTGGAGATGGATTGGGTTTAATGTTTTTTGTTTTTCTTTTCTTAAGAGTAGGTACAATTTATAATAAAATATTTCATTTGGCATATGGGGTAGAGTTGCCTCCCATAGAGATGATAAATTTCAAAGGGTCAATTTGCCATATCAGCCACCAAAAGAAATTTGATATCTCCAATTTGACATCTCTATTGGAAATATCCAATAGCTCCTTCAAATCCAAGGTGGACATGCCACTTTGGCTATTTTGCATGGAATGGAGCTCCAATAGTCATGCCAGGAATGACATGGTATTTGACATGTTAGAGCTCAGTATCAAATTTGGCTTATGGGAAAGGGAAATGCCAAATCTTCAAATTCTTTTTTAAATTATTTTGTTTCAAAATGAACCATTGGAGATGGGTTGGGTTGTCACTTTTAGAGAGTAAAAGTCCAAAATGCCAAAGAAATAATAAAATATTGTATTTAATATATGTGGTGGAGTTGTCAATTTTTGGTAATGTCAAATTTCAAAATGTCAGATCGTCACATAAGTCATCAAATGAAATTTGACATATCTGTTGGAGATGCTTTAAAGACTTAATCTCATACCCCTTTTTCCAAAGAAAATGTGTAATTACCGCTAAGAAAAGAGCAAATTAAAGAAACATGAAAAGAAAGAAAGAGAGAACAGCATTCATGCTTTGACATTGACATTGAGAATTCGGACCCATATCATAACTATTTAGTACAAGACATGTCCAATGGAAAAGGAAGAAAAAAGAATGCATACACAATGGATGCATGAACTAAGGTTTTGATTTGTGGACATTGCTGTCTAGTGATCTCATGAAAAAAACGAAAAGTATTAATTTTACGAAGACAGGTAACATCATTAAGAGAGGTTTTCTTGATTCGTAAGCGATAATTATTTAGGTGGACTCTCCATTATGGGGCAATTAAAAAAGTGATTTTGGTTGGTTTTATGGATCTCATGTTTGTTGTAGATCTTCCAATCCCCGGATATGGACAACCATACAAAGCAATAGCAATGGGATTCTCTCTCACACACGAATAGATCATCAAATCTAATTTCACTGTCAGAAGCTGATATGTTTGAGAAAGAATACAAAATTCTCATAGGTCCACACGTAGAAGTTGATCCAATTGTCTTATTTCACCATGGGGCAAGCTTGTCTGTGGACCCTCCATTAATAGACGTAAAAGCTGATCTACCACACGTGCACCACATATCTGGATTGGACATTACTCGTTCATTTGGGTGTATTCTAAATCTTTGTTTGTGTCCTACTGGATAAAAATAATGCTTGGTGGGGGAGAAGAAAGTGGAGAGGTGTTCTTAAAAAAATATGGGTTTTGTTTTTTAAGTGTAAGAAGATGATTCAGGTGGGAATCTGCTGCAAGAAAAGGTTTTATGAGTCATATCATGAGACCCACCTTGATGGATGTAAGGGTAGAGTAGCATGGGAATGTTTTAATGTAGATCATTAGCAGGGCACAACAAGGAGGTTTTCCTTGGAGGGGCCTCCTTACAAAAAAAAAAAAAAAATGGCCATGTTTAAAACATGCCCCAACACACCGCCCCATCATCATAGACTGGTAAAATAATGGCCATGTTTAATTATCATAATCACTAATTTAAGGGACTATTTCACCTAATTAATCTTAAAGATTGGTGTGATTAACCCGAAATACAAGATATAACCACACAATACTTGTATTTGTGATTTTTTTTCAACAGATGAGACCTATTTCTCGTAGTGGAAAATGGGGCACGCCTGATTTTTCTCTTTACAGAAAGAGAACTCCTTAATACCTTTTTTAACCCACTTTTCCCCTTAGTGGTTACAATGGAGTAGGGCTGTTTTTCATGGGGCACCATTGCTTTGACTTGAAGAGATTTCTATTACATGGGAGAGCCTTTTCCCATTGTGATGCAAATAAAAGAAGCTACTCCTTGGGATCTCTGTTACTGCACAAGGCTTTCTTTTTCATTACTTGCAGTTCGCTCAAAGAATCTCTTTCTAAAGCGGTACGTATTGTTGGAAGACCAAATGGGTGCACAATGACCAAGACATATCGAGTACATGGTTCTATGATCTATCCATGCCTTCACTTTTCTTTCCTTTAAATATTAAATATAACACTCTTTTGGACTTAGTTTTGAAGGTATGGAAAATTTTGAAATAGAAACGGAGCTTTTTGTTTTATATTTAGAAAGGGTAGATGTTCATATGAGAGATATCTCTTGTCTTATATGAAAGATAGGGGTGTGACCCTCATATTTAAGTTGTTGGCATTGGATATGGATGTGAAGACCCCAACCTATCTCTTATATAAGGTGAGAGATATCTCTCATAGGAGCATCTTTCTTTAAAAATTATATAAATATTTAAATATTTTAAAAAAATTATTAGAGTGGGCTCAAAAAAGGTTATGAAATTTTGGAAATGAGCTAAAAGTTTTATACCGTTTTCAAATTTGTCCTTTTTACATATAGAGCCCAAAAATCACTGGGGCCCACTGCTGATAGGAATGACCTAAAATCCGCAATGATGTAAAGTGATCCTGAGAATTCAATTGGAGGCCATATGGGCCTGCCCATATTGAAAAAGGTGAAAAAAAAAAAAAAAAAGGAATAATCAAGGGTAATTAATGGATGGATATGGTCTTTTGGATTAGGCCAATTCAAAGGATCAGGCCACGGACCATGTATATTCTCTTTAGATCTAAATAAACGTTTGTCCCTTGTAACATGAGGATACAATGCATGTATTTATTGCCACATGCCCATTGGGAGAATGGTGTATTGCAACTCCAGTACACTTGTTGGCATGAATGCTTTACTCTGCTAGAAACAAGCAGGCATGGCCAACAAGAAAACCAAATTTGTGTGACATGGGTGAGGGTGCTGGGGCCATCCTACCAATATATCTACTTTTTATCATGTCTCTGACCATTTTTGAAATTCAGTACACATGGATAAAGTTCCAGCCTAGCTGCCCACCGTATGCCTGCAATGAGAAAAAAAAAAAAAAAAAAGTTTTTGTTTTTCTAGAAAAAAAAAAGATTAAAAGAATATATTAGATTATTTGTATTCAAAAAATTATATCTTATAAAAAAAAGGTGTGAATGGTTTAAAATCAATAATAGCTACAATAGAAAGATCGTTGTTGTGTTAATGAGGTTGATTTCTAATGTAAAATTAATCAAACGAAACTTCTTTGGTCCTGCTTGTTTACATGAGAGGGAGATTAAAAATAAAGTAAAGGTCAAATCATAAAAACACAAGATAAGGTACAAGTTAAAAGCACTAAAATATAAAATTCTACTTCTCTCCATATTATCACACTTGGAAGAGTTAAAAAAAATGAGGTAAAAGGCTTTTTTTTTTTTTTTTGTCTGTGTGTCAACAAGGTTTACTCCCCTCTATCTTCTTTTTTCTTTTGGGATTTTGTTGGTATGGCTACCTTAAGACTTTGCATTTGCCAATCAACAATTAAGATTTAACAAATTTCCACAGATCTGATCATGTTTTATTCTAGGGTCATGCAATATCACATATATCACACTATGCGGTATCCTACATCCACAAGATATCACACTTTTTTTGTGCGAACAACTTCATAGGAAATATTATAACTCTCACCGATCAAAAGCAAAATGTAAGGATCATATGATCAAAAATTTCTTTTCTTTCATCTAAATAATAATGAAATAAAATAATCTTATATTCAAACCGTCATAAGATGAAGAAGTAAAGATGTCATTACGCCATCATTTTCCATATAATACAAAAAAAAAAAAAAAATCTAAATCCATATCTTCAAAAGTTTATATGCTTCAAGTTTTTTAAGGTTTTCAATTGTCTTCTCCAGGAACAAGAGCTCCATATAATGTGCATTGTTTATTCATGAGGCCGTACTCTATAGATAATGGTAATCGAATCTTATACTTTATAATACTCACTCTCATGGGGCCACCACCTGCGGCTGACTCATCTGCCTGGGACAAATCTTCTATGGACAATGCGTCTGCCATGGACCCCACCTCAGGCACTTCTCTTGTCGATTAAGGTAGTGAAAAGAGAGATCAGTGGCCATCAAATGTTTGTCATTTTTTGTTTGGGATCAGCCTCACTATGTTGTGTTTCTCATGAGAGGTCCGGCCACCATGTAAAGACAAAGACAACTTTAAAATGGGCAAATTGTTTGTAAGTATTGTTTAAAAGCAATTGAAGAATAAATGAAGAAAACAAAAAAGAAAATTATTTCATTTAATGATGAATTTGAATAGAGAAAATCCTTTAAAAAAGTATTTTCTACATAAAACATATATTAAATAGCTAAACGTCAACTTTTATTAATACGATTTCTTTTAATTTAATTTTACTGGAGAATAAGGAGTTTTCTTTATCCACTTTGCGTAAAATCCTTACTCATACTTTTTGCAGAAGTTAGATGAAGAAGAGAATTATTTTTCAGCATCCAAGTACATCTAAACAAAGGAAAATCCATGAGTCTCCTCCCTATTTTTCCCATATTCAAATAGGTGCAGAAATTCTACACAGCTTAGAAAGCTATTGAACCAAGTTGACTCAAAGGCATGACCCAGTATTAATCAAATTAAAAGGTCAAAATATGGTATAAATGCATATCAAATAGATGTAGGAATATGTATTATTATTATTAATGTTATTACTATTTTTTTTTTTTTTTGAATTCTTATGTAGCCTTGACTGAGTCTTGGTCGAGTCATGTCTGAGTCAACTGAGTTATAATGTCATGCCTAGCTGAACAAAAACTCATGAAGGTTTCAGTTTTTCTTTGAGTATTCTTTTTAATGGCCAAAGTCGATGTCGCCAATGTGAGTACAATCGGGTTTACAATTTGTAGTCAATATTTGCGGTGCACGCATCAATATTTAGATTTGGGCTGTAGTTCTTAAATATCCGTACTTATGTGATTTACCTCATGGATTGAACCAAAAAAGTTAGTTTTAGGGCATGCATGTTTGCATGAGATATATAGAAATTCACGGTAAAATGAGCTCCACGAAAAGAATGGATACAAGATGAGGGATGACAGATATAACAGTGATGTAAATAGAACCTCGGCTTTTCTAGAATTTGAATCAAAGTAGCGTATTCAGGGTTTGAACCCTGAACAGTTAAGTGAGAACTGCGACGACTTACAAATGAGGTAAGTGGCTGTTCAATGGTCATTTGTTGGTATTCACATTTAATTGTCATTTTTGAACCACTTACAGCAAAACAGAGTCATGCAAATCCTAGGAATTCGATTAGATAAAGCAAACAGGCCCCATGGATATTACTCTTTTGGACCCAATAGTAACCAGATTGGGACTTCACCGATCCCAGAGTGGCAACAGGTTACAGTCCTAAATCAGATCTTGAATTTATCTGGATCCGAATTTGGGTCAGAACGTGCCAATGGGATCCAATCGGTGTTAGCATTCCTCCTTTCCTTGTGTAAGCCACAGAAGAGGGATGACCCAAATCTTAAATATTCCAACCAGTACATGTCCAGTCTAAGAATCTCAATTCTTTGATGCTTGAGTGCATTTTTAATGGTCTAGCATCTTCCTACTCTCCGCCACAAAAGATCCTATCATATCATTAATTAGATAAAAAATCTGGATTAGGAGTTGTAATTTCTGACCGGCGCCCAGGCCCAGTAATTTGCCTGTGGCTCGACATATTTTAACCCAATTAATGATTGGGTTGCTTCTGGTAATTGAGTTCAAACATGCTAGTTGGGTCTGTATATGGGCCTCCAACTTGAGTAGAACCAAACCCAAGATTTTTGGGGTTCTGATTCAGATTTCCTAGTTGATTAAGAAATGAGCCAGGTTTGAGTTGAGGTGCAAACCTCATACCTTAAATGTTGAACCAAAACCCAAACCAAAGCCAAAACGGACCCATTTCACCAAATATACAAAGTTAATCTTAAGGGTTAGTTTATACAACTGAAATAATATGGCTTGTTGTGGGAGGATTTAAGTGGGGACTGGAGAGTGAAAAATAAAATTCAGAGAAATTGAGTACTTCTGTCTTACCAAAAAAAAACAAAAACCCTGACAACACTAAAGACCGTATGAACATACAACTTGTTCAACTTGCTCTGCTTTGGATGAAAAAATCCAGTCAACACTATCAGACTCGTGCTGTTGGCATCTATTTCTTACTTAACCTTTTCTGCCATGAGAATCCTACAAGCGACTGTTGGAAAAAGTGGCCTAAATGCCTCCTGCACAGTGCTCTACCCCGGATGGGAAAAGCTTTTCATATTTGATCATGTAGGCCCAATGTCTACGTGTAGAAGCAATCAGGAGATATGTCCACATGGACCCGTCAATCTACATGTAGGTGAGAAAGAAAAACTACTTTAAAAGAAAATAGACAAGCAGCTAGCCCACATTCATGTTTAGACTTAAGTTGTGTTTCATGCAATTCATGTATTCGTAGAAATTATTATACTTTTATTTCTTAAAGTGGTTAAAAATTAAAAAAAAAACACACAATGGTGAACGTCCAAAAATGATCATCCAATTATCTCCCCTTCAATAAAAAAAAACATCAATAAATGGTGATAGGAAAATGAACACACTCTCATAATTCAAATACCAATAAAGTCCCATCTACATCTCTACCTAATATTCTTCACCATTTACCTTCCTTTAATGGAACCCACTTGACCATAGGTTCTTTCGTATATTTAATAACATGCAAGCAAATGGAGCCAAAATGTTGGGCAATAGTCAGATTCTTTTTTTCCGCAGCATCATCGGAGGTACGACCTCTTGCACCCTGCCCAGATGTTCATGTCTTTAACCACCAGCTAAGGACAATGTTTGAATGTTTTTACATCTAAATCATCAAATATTATTAACTATAATAATAACGCCAATAAGACCACATAAAGTCCAAGTATTTAGACGAGGCTTTTTAGTTATTGGACTGAATTAAGTAAGAGATAAGACTCGATCCTGGTCCTGAGCAAAGTCTAATCAGGCATGACATTTGTGTAACTGAAGTTGTAAACTTTGAATACCATCTGATCAGTAGCATACGACTTTCGAGAACGTGTGAAATGAGTACAATCTGAGCATAAAAAAGAGACAAAATGGTCTAAAGAAGACTAATGCGAAGAGCTTTTTCTTTTGGGTTATCCAAGATGATAGAAGTTTCAAGACCACGACAAAGAGAATATCGAGGACAGAGTCACCACTAACTTACTCTACACAAACCACATCCTTCGTTTTACTTTGTGATGTCATATACGCATGCAAGGACAAAGGGAGGGAGTGAGAGACGAGGTCGTATGAACAATATATAGGCTACAAGCACGCGTGCGATGAAAAGACAAAAAAGAAAACAGAGAGAGAGAGAGAGAGAGATCCATCTAAATCTAATATTCTAATTCCTACAGCAAAATTGTTGAAAAGGAAGGCCAGGAAGGATGATGCAACCCTACTGGCTTTTCTACGTAAGAAAAATTACACAGAAAATTGATTTCAACATTTAAGGAAATAGAAGTAGCATGCCCGTTAGTTGGGATATTCAGTTTTTCACCTAACTTTTCAGGGTTTAAACGTGACTTTTTTTTTTCTACGTGAACAAGTTTCTCTCTCCATCCGAGCATACATTCTCCCCATAGTGGGATCTTTTCATAGGTCCCATATATCCCCCTTAGCTGTTACCTAAGAAAAAGAAACTTTAAGGATTGTTTTTTTTTTTCTAAATCTAGAAAAAAAAAATAGATTTTCTACAAGCATTATCTAAGACAAATACAGCATATTCATTTGCATGGAAAGGAATGATTATTAAAGAGGTGAGGAGTGAACGATACAAGGGATGAGTTACTGGCGTGATGACTAAGTATTCATTTTTCTTCCCTTGATCCAATTTTCATTAAAGGAGAGATTATTTGGCGGTTGTTTTTAGATATTTGTTTTTAATATTCATTTTCGTTAAGGATAAGGATTCCACGGCATCTAAAGTAATCATCTTAGTGAAAACACCTAATATCTAGACACATCATTCAATCCATACTTCAAGAGATCAAGTTTTTTTGTTCATGGATATAAGGAATGCTCCAGCTCATCCTAATCACTAAAAGGGATTGAGAATCAACGTGTTGTAATGTTCTGTATCTTTATAAATATAAAATATACACCTCATGAAAACTTGAGGATTTGACAACCCCTTCTCTCACAATTCTTAACCACTTGGGGGCATGAACCTACACATTCTATGCAAACAAATGCAAACAAACAAGAGACTGAAAAATGAAGGTTATGAGTACATTCTTAGGAACTCTGTGTGGGTAAATTTGTACACGTAATGGCTCATAGATTTGGAGAATTTATCTATAGGTTATGCTTGTTGGGTTTAATGTCAAATTAATTACTGATAGAGATTATGGATAATTAGATTTACTGGCAAACTGAGCGCACATAAACCGCGCTGAGGTTAGTTGACATTATGAGTTAGCACAAGCATTAGCTCTTTCTATGACAAGTTTTATTATGAGATATGACCCTCTGCTGATGTAAAATAAGAGTTCTCATAGGAAGACTTTTTGATCACCTGCACTTGATCAATCGATCTAAATCATTCATATCATTTGTCCTCCAGTCAGCTCAAATTTGTAGTCTATTTCCATATCAACATCAGGCCTGATTACAATTACCCACTAGGCAGGGGCCTCAAGGCTGTGAACTACAGGCCGGGACCAGCTTTGCATTTTTCTTAAAAGCATGATGTCTTTGTAACACCACAAGGAAGCTGTTTCATGGATTTTTCTGCTTTAAATCCACCCATCCTCCTTTGTAGAAATGCCTTTCCAACCCTAGTCATGTAGGGAAGGATTTTTTGTGTCTTCGCAACAAATTAATTGCTCTTTCTGCAAATTTCCCTTGAGTGTGCTAAACCAAACTATAGAAAAGCTACAACTAGGGCAACCATTTCAGTGGAAATGGTGTTACACAAATGTGCCCTTAATAACTTGGATGTTTGTGCACTGTATGTTGTGCTAAGGTTGAGAAATGCTGTTGAAATGCTGCTTTCTGATTTAGATCATATATAAGTGCACTCAGAAAACAGCCAAAAATCATAGACTATCAATGCATGGTCATGTCATTATAAGATTCTCCATATAGAGACCCTATAAAGGACGGGTTCCTCTATCAAAATCACTTAGTCAGCTGTCCAATCGGTCACAACACCCATACAAACTGTTGTTAAATAGAGGGCACTTGTCCACTTTTGGTGGGTGAAATCGGAGAAAAAACAGATGATTAAATGAGCATATCATACGCTTTTACCAAAACAAAAAAGAAAAAAAAAAAAGAAAGATACATGAGGACAAAAATATGTTACTGGATTGTTCATTACAAAGGTAGTAAAGAAAATCAGAGATCTACTTGATGGATATAGAATAAACTATCAAATTTACATTTCCTGGGAAAAGAACGGAAGACTAACTTGAGCAGATCATCAATCCAAATTGCTCCATCAGGTGGTTGTTATAATCTTATATTTGTTCGGAAACGAATATAATGGATAGCACACCATGATATCTTACAAGTGATGCAGGAAGGCATTAGAAGTGACTACAACTGAATGCATAGTTTCAGCTGATCAGAATACGATCAGATGGTGTTGGGAGATACTGCTTCCAAAGATCACCAAAACCCAATTCACGAGTGTTAAGTTCTGATGAACAAGCTTTCCTGGCCCCGTCAAACCGAAGAAGATTTGATTCATGGTTTGTTTTAGATGGTATCCTATCTCTGACCTTCCACGTGGTGGAAAGCTTCAGATATTTGTCATAGAGTGCAAGCACAAATGCAGGATTAGTCTGATTGAACCTGCAAAACGCAACCATACTACAAAGTTAGAAACGAATTATCAACATCACTACAGTCAAACTAGATAATGTAGATGGAAAAGGTATTGAATAATTAAAAAATAGTAAATCTCTCCTCTGCAAAAAAGGTAAAATAATAAATTCACATGCACATTTACACATTTACTTCCCAAAGGAGATTCAGGCTACATTTCAGTGAAACACAGTGAGAAGGATTTTTTTTGAGGAAAGATGAAGTGGCATCATTCAATTTTGACAGTAATTTAACATGAGAAGGGAACCAAACCATCTGTGAAGAAACTTTGTGGAGATCAAAAAGATGCCTAAAATGAATTAGGTAATATATCCAGAAATGAACTGGAGTAATATCTATGGGTACAAGTCTGAATCGACAACTGATGAGACGCATTTAATTCGGCAAATCCTAGAACATATAATTTATGGATTCAAGCAAATTATTTAGATACATGTTTATTTTAAATAAAAACTAACGCAAAAATAAACCACAAAAAAGTAACGTATAAATCTTAAAATAGGCAATCAGATAATATGCATTGCTATATTCAGATGGATTGAAAGTAGATGAAGGCATAATTATCAACTGCAAATCAATGCATCTGTGCAGATGACACAGGCATTGTACCTGATACTGGCACATTGTTCATTTCAAAGAACCCATACAATGTCGGTAACAGTATATTTCCTCAAGTCTGTTTAATATGCAGAGAGGAAGATGAAAATTTTAACCATTTATTGCTTCATTGTTAAAGTGTGAGTATTACCTGGGGCCATATTATGGGTCATTTTGGCATATTCATGGTTTATGTAACAGATCTTCCGGTGATGTTTTTGAACATTGGCCAAGTGGTTTTAAGGAAAGAAATACAGTTGGAATCACTTTGTTTTGCCATTTCTTAGGAGACTTGGAACATAGAAGTATGAACCGCTATTTGAATGGACACCAGGCCTTGGGAAGTCATTGTGCCGGGGTTGTGGCTACTAAAATTTTTCTTAGGGATCTAACATCTTAATTCATTTTTAGCTTTTTGGGAGTTTCATTTGCCATGTATAATGTATTCCCTGTGTAACCTTGTGAAAGATATGCCTAACAGATCTCAGAAGAGCTTGGACTCTTTTTCTTTCTTTCTTTCTTTTTCTTCTGTTTCCTTTTCCATTTAATAATCAAAGAGAAAAAATAACTGTAAAAGAGGTTGAGAACCATTGAGAGAGAGAGAGACCTTTCATTTCCCATAGCTAAAACTTTACTCCACCATAGAATGGCTTCCACGAGATCATATTCCAATTTCTTCGAATTGATTAAAAGCACGCTAAGATCAGGCACACAAACATTCTTCTCATAGGGCTTCCTAGAAACCCAAGGCTTTGTGGCCGACCTTTGTATCGCATCCAAAATATCAAAATTGACATATTCATGTAAGAGTATACTGCAGTCCTCGGCAGCTGCAACAGCATAATTACTCAAATCAACTCCAAAGAGTTCTTCCACTCTTTCCTGTATATGCAACAGGTTGACTAAAGTCAATCATAAAATGAAAAAAAAAAAAAAATCAGTTGTTTCATTGCAAACTCAATTTATCAAAGACAAAAAACTTCAGAACCAAAACAAAAAATGAACCAAACATTTATAACAAAATCTGACTTTATTAGTCTGTTTGAACAATGGCTTCACTTTTGCAGTATTATACATCCCAGACAAAAACCATATCAAAATCAATTTCCTTGTTCAAAACTTTAGTCACATAAAACAATTAAAAATCAGGTTCAGTTATCTCAGAAAAATTGTGGCAAAAAAGTGATAAACATGATGCATTTTATTTGAACCATGCATGTTCTGGTGGTGCCATATTATGGTGAGAGGTGGCCACTGTTTATCACACAGGGGCAACTTATCCACTATTCACACAGCACATGTATGTCAGTCAATCACAAGCATATAGCCCAAGAAATCATAATGATTGTTGTTGAAATTAAAGTAAACCTCTCCTCTTTTTCTGAATTTATTGTGTTAGCAGTTACAGACTTGCAGTAGTTAGGCTGGTGGTAATGTGTAAAGAATGTAGGTTTCTTTTTCCTTTTTTTTTTTTTTTTTTTTTTTTTTTTTCTGTGGGGTGGAGGGTGAGAGGGAAGGAATTAAGAAGTTAGTTTTTTTATTTTTTAATTTGAGAAGTTTCAAAATGCGAGCAGTAAAGAAAAGACGTAGGCCAAAAAGGACATGGATGGAAGCAATAAGGATAGATTTGAAGAAGTGCAACCTCACCAAAGATTTGGCCTAGGATAGACTAGAATGGCAAAACAGAGTTCATGTAGCTGACCCCCAACATAGTTGGACAAGGCTTTGATGCTCATGATGAAAAGCACGTAGTTATTTTCTACAATTACTACATTTATGTTTATGGGAAAGGTGTATATTTTATAACCATTATTAATGGTTTTCTGTAAGACTGCATACAAGCTTTGTTTTCTTCAATTTTTGGCCATAGGTCTTTGGCTGGTTGGAACCTACGCTCATGAACTCAACTACTTGAATCTATCAGATGAATTTGGACCATTGACTAATTTACTTCTTAGCAATCTGTAAGTACACCTCTCAGCCAGCCATCTGATGAACAACATTTGAACATTAACAATTTCCCTCTCAGCTTGAATTTTATATCCATGTTCCAGAATTGGGATACCCTGGACTCCATATTGAATTAATGCATGTTGAATGTATGCTGATTTGGTTACCTGTTTTTAGGAAACTCAGACCTTAGCCAGCCCCATGGGTTCATAATGAACCTGTTCCAAAAACTCAGACCATAGTCAAGCCCATCAGTTTTTATATCTTTAATCAAACAAGATATAGAACCACTAATACCAGTGTTTTATTTTGGAAGGACCAGCACTGACGAGAGTGTTTCCAAATATTGTATGAGTAGGTACATTTTTCATTTTCAATTAAAACTGAACCGGCGATGATTAAGATTTGGGGATGAGTACATAAGATGAAAGTTTCAGGATCAAATATAAAGGATCAAAGTTTGAGATGGTTTTCCCCCATGTAAAAATGATTATATGCATTTAAGCGTTACAAGGTCAAGGAACTAAAAGGGGAATACCAATCAAAATCTTAATGAAGTTGTGATGCCATGATGATAGATTGTGGAGTTACAAAGAAAATGGTTTTATATAGGGTTGAGTGAAAAAGTAGAAAATAGAAAGCCAATCCCAAATAGATGGGACAAGGCCTTGACGCTGATCATGATCATGACAAGAAACCAGTACAACCATCATCATGACCTCATTCAAGGGGCCTGTCCACTAATGGGACAATCATGCCTCCCTTTTGAAGCATCAAGACTCAAGACTAACATAGATTTGGCTAGAGTGAAGAATAAATTTAAATATTTAACTTAATACATTTGCTTTTGATCCTTCGACTTTGTAATGCAATGCTAGTAAGAGTTTATGGGAGAATTATCAGCCAGTTATCAAGATCCCAAAAAAATACTTTTTCAATAAGGATAACCAAGAGACAAAACAGACCTTCATGATTATATCTGGTGAAACATATATAAACCTCTTCAAAAATGGGTGGGTGCTTGGAATGACAAAAGGTGCCACTTCATGAAGTGAAGGCCACACATATCCGCCTACAGATGTAGCAGTCTCCAATTTTTCTTTTACTTTCTCCTGCCTATATAAACCATAATAGTAACTAGTAAGTGATATGAAAGGAATTAAAAAAGGCAATAGTAAACATGTCATGCTTACCCAATGAATTCAAGATTTGAATGTGGAAATAGGACTTTTAGCTTATAGTAGGACACCTTGTCTTTATCCCCTTCCGGTGTAAAGATGTGGAAATGTATATGCTCTGGATATCTGAACCAAAAAATGAGGAAGAGCTGAATAACATGAAATTGACTGCTAAAACAACTCCAGCGAATGGAACAATAGTAACGAAGTCAAGACTAGCAACACTGTGTGAGGTCAGGTCATGCTATAAACAGAATACAGCCTCAGCCCCAATTTGTGGAGACATTCTTAGAGTAACTTCTACAACAAATAACTGGTTAGGTAGCTGATTCATGTCTGATGCAAGATTTGAGTCGGAGTTTCTTCTTTGTTATGGATTTATTTTTCTTTTTGGGCTACATTCGGAGATTTGAACTCTCTTAATCAGCAAAGCTACAGCCGAGGATGTGGATATCATTTTTTTTAACAAGCAGAAAGATACCTGTCAAAGAATAACAAAAGCAATCCCAATATGAGGAGGTCTTCCACTTCCACTGCCACTTTTGAAAGAAGATAATAATATAAACTGCCTCCTTTCAGACGTGTACAGATTTGATCATTATCACAAAATGGTCAAAGAAAAATTCATGCATTCCAGTAGTTGGAGTCTTCATGACAAGCCCGTAGCACATCTAAAAAGAGCTCAAGCCTCAATGCCGCAACCATAAGGTTGTAGGTTCAAGTCATGTTACCATTAAAAAAAAATTGGAGTTTTCATCTTATTACACAAATTGCTGACAGTACAGGAGAAAAAAAAAACCTTGAGTTGAGATCAATCCATGAATGTGAATGCTAATAATAAGAAAATCTGCTAATGAGGAAGTGCTGATCTCCAGATTGAGAAAAATACACCTTAAAGCAAAACCATGGTATGAATGCATTGAGGAGGGAATACAGTTCTAAAACTCGACTCGATCAAGTGACTCAGAAGTTGGAAGGGCTTCAGCCATCAGGTTGAGTAACTTGGGTGAGCCTGCTAGAGTTTTTTTTTTTTTTTTGAAAACTTAACCAGACTCGGTTGCCCAAGTGCCCTTTGGGCTTCTTTGTGTAAAGCCGTAGGTGGAAATGGATTTTTTTTTTTTTTTTTGTGTGCGCGTGTGTTGGGGTGGGGGGCAAAAAGTACTTAAAATCTCCCCTTTTCTGAGGAGGTTGTCTCGCACAAATATGGTATGGAAAGGAAATGGGAGTTCTGCTTCCACAGAAACTCAACAAGCGTGCCCTTTGTGTCAAGTAGATTCAGCAGAAAGTGTGTGAATCAACTTGAGTTTTCAACAATGGACCGAGAAAGGATGAGAAACAACAGACATTGAAGCTTTTGAGACGGGACTGGAGTTTACACCAACCAAGTTCTAGCTCCAAGTACGTGGATTTTAATTTATCAAGTGGTGAGCAAGTCGTTGCTGCAAGAATCTCAGTCCTAAAAACAGAGATTATATTGGTGTTTCTAAATCACACTGAATCAAGTTCCACAAAAGAAAACTCATACAACTTTTAAAGGTAGTTCAAAACAGTAAACATTTGAGAAATTTAGTAGTTTCGAACTCAATTGTTAATGAAATAAAAACATACCTTGAGTTTGAAAGTGTTGAGTTGACAAGAACTGCAAGCATCCGAAGATCCAGACAGTCCATCCAAGAAACAACGTGTACCATTCCAGGCTCCACATTGCCTGTGGAGATTATATTTGATTCTCCTTCATTAGATGAGCTCAAGTTCCCTTCCTGAAGGCAAAGGCATTCAGGTATACACCATAAAATATATGCAAAAAACAAGAAGATAATAATAAGTATCACTAGTATTATGTAGAAGGTGACCATCTCATAATAGAAAAAATTAGTAAAGAGTCATGCTACCAATAAAAAAAAAAAAGAAGGAACAATTTATTAGGAAAAAGGGCATTTACAAAGAGTATACAGACACCTTTCATTGAAGAGATGAAAGTAGCATAAAAAATTCACTTATTCAATCAGGACATCACATTAGCAAGCAAAAATCCTTCCTGGTGGACTCCTTTGCTAGGAAATCCACCAGCTGCATTGGACTCGCAATCGATAAGAGTAAATGGTGCTTGCTCCTATTGTCAATGGCATGGCCTTAATCTCAATTGGAGTGAATTTAAACTACAAAGGATCATACTACTCCCTCACCCACCCACCACACCCAAAAAATAAAAATAAAAAATAACAAAGAAAGAAAAAGACAGGTAGCCAAGGATAATGCATTCTTGGAAGAAACCTCAACAATCAAACTCCTAGTAAAATGCTTATTGAATAAAAACAAGCCTTCCTGAATGAATATCAGCAACTGGTTCTACATTATTAGAGTCACCTAATCTGACAGACTGAGTAAATTTAATATAGTAACACCACATCCACTCTAAAAGGTTTACTACTACTACTTATGGTTACAGTTGGTGTGTGTAAAGAAGCCAATTAGGTCTAAATTGCTTCTTATGCTCAAGGTAGAGTAACCATATGTGATAATACAAGCAACCAAACAAAACAAAATGAATTGAATCCTGACCTTGTGTGAATTGCCCTCCTCTCAAGTCTCGACACTCTAAAACTAGAAAGATCACT
Organism: Camphora micrantha; assembly: GCA_003546025.1. Taxonomy (NCBI): domain Eukaryota; kingdom Viridiplantae; phylum Streptophyta; class Magnoliopsida; order Laurales; family Lauraceae; genus Camphora; species Camphora micrantha. Next base: position 5,536,991 of record QPKB01000004.1, on the reverse strand, counting down.
TCCAAATCATTAATTTTTTTTGGTGGCAACTTCAATTCATCGACCCACTTCAAAGTTCACAATACCCCATATTTTTTTTTTTCCTATCTATCCAAAGTTCAAAATCAAAATTCAATAATGGGGTAGTGGGCCAAGTTGGGAAGAGAAGATCTAACCGTAACCGTAGGAGATGAGAGATCGGGATTGGAATTGTGAGGGATCCAGGTGCCAAAAGGATCAGAAGGATCACGAAAATGAGTGGGAGGACGGAACTGGAGCATGGCTAAGAAGAGGATGAAAGCCAAGGCCAGGTACTGAGCCACGCGCCATGGTTTGGGAGGAGGGTCGATGTCAGGATTAAGAGATCCTCGTACAGATGCAGGCTTCTTCCACGCACGAGCTACCGCTCTCCTGCTAATACCAGCTCTAGACAACAAGTTGGTCTCATGAGAAGAAGAAGAAGCAGCAGCCATTCGTTTTCTTCTTAGCCTTCGTCTTCGTTACCAAGTCATTCATTCAATCTCTTGCCGAATGAGTCAATCAGTAAAAACAGAGTCAATGAAAAAGTACCAAGCTTTCAACCTATCTGTCCTTGGATTTTTAGAGAATTTGAACGGTTCTGATCTCGTAAAATGGGGTCCACAGAACTAAAAGAAATTAATACTTTAGCATTTAAACTTATCCATAAATATCTCAAAATCCGAAATGGGTCAACTGTAGAAATTTAACCTAATAACCATTTTTGACTTGTAACCATGATTACAGGTTTAGATGTTGATTATGGGAGTAGGCGAAATTGGTGACCTCAATGCATTGATTAAAATATCGGCCGATACCGAGCCGATATCTCATTGAGATATCGGTCTCGGTAAATATCGCCAAAATCTCGGCCTATATCGGCCGAGATGATCTTCATATCGGCGGAACCAATATCTCGGCCGATATTTTAAAAATATCAGCCGAGATGAGATAAAAATAGTAAAAATCATAATTTTTTCATCTTTTTCCTCATCTTCATCATCTTCTCCTCTCATCTCATCTCTTTTCTATCCATAGCAGCAACCATACTCCATTACACATCCCTCTTGGATATTTTCAAATCCCACATCTATTTTTTGAAGAAAATATTATTTAAAGTAAGAGAAAATCAACTTAAAACATTTTATTATATGTTTTTTTTTTAATTTTTAAATGAAGCATAGAAATCATGCTAGATCTACATACTTTCATGTTAGATCTACTCATACACATGATTTTGAATTTTTTTTTCAATTTTTTTTTTTTTCCGATTTTTTTATATTTGAATTATAATATATCATTTTTTGGGGATTTCATCATAAATATGTTCTTTTAATGATTCATGATCATTGTATAGTGTGTAAATGATTGATCTACATACTTTTATGCTAGATCTATATATTTAGAGTTTTCAAAATGATTTTTTTAAATCTTTATTTTTTCAAAAAAAAATTATTGTTACTTGTTAGAATATTTGTAATACTAAAGGATTATTAATAGTGTGTAATACACTCATACTCACCAATCTCTCTCTAGTCTCTACACTCTACTAGTCCCCTCTTATTTCAAGTAAACAATGAACCTTTTGATGCCCAAGTGCTTTATAATTTATCGATCTCACTATCATATCATGTTTCTAATTTTAATGTCATCTTCAGGGTCTTGAATTTCACAACTTATTTGATGATTGAGTTAGTATTAAATGATAATTGATATATTATATTTATTTTCTTATATTTTACACTAATAAATTGATCATGAGCATTAATAATGGTTGCATTATATGGAATACTGGAAAAGACAGCGAACTGTGACCCAGACAGGACTCATAACTTAAGGTGACCGAGATTTTGATTTATTGTTGTTACTAATGGAAAAAAAATATTGTTTTCCAGCATTTTCTAATATTCTGGATTTTTTGAATATTTTTGCGAATTTTTTCGGATTAAAAAAAAATTCGCATCGCGACGACCGATATCCGCGACCGATACCGATATCATATCAGTTTTTAGGCCCGGCCGATACCGCGACCGAGACTGAGATTTTAAACCATGCCTCAATGTCATCGGTTTGGTGACTGAAGCGACGCTTCTCTGGTTTGTCGAATTGAGAACATGTTCAACGGCTAATCTATTCTTGCTATTTTTATTTTCATGATCAATGAGGAATCATGCTTCTAAATTTGGACCCATAGACATTTGAGGCATTTTGAAGAGATTTAACAATTTGGATTTTGAAGAAGGGGTCCGTAGGAGTCTAGAAAATGAGATCCAATGCTTTGGATTTTTCTACAAGTATCTCAAAATATAGGAAGGATTGACGGTTGGTATTTGATTACATAGCCGTTTTAGTCCTTTTAAACATGATTAATGGTCCTGATCTTAATTATGAGACCTAAAATTTAGATTTCCAAACATAAAACCGGCACCTCAGACATTCATGCCATTGTTATTGTTCATCAACACTCTGTTACTGTTCTCGTAATTCCACCAACGCATGGATTTACCAAATCTGATGGGGGTGGTTCGACATTGAAAATATTTGGAAAGGAAGCAGGTGATTGCCATTTTCCGCGGATAATCTAATGTGGATTTTCTCATGGGATCACAAAAAAAAAAGCACGGAATCCCCTTTGCAAGTAACTGTGCCCTCGAGGTTTTTTTTTAAATTAACCCCAACAATCAGGGACTAGGACAGGAAGTAGACCACATGAGAGGTATCAAATATTGCCCAGAGTTCTAATGATCTGCCTTCTTAGATATCTTCCCTTTGGGTTGGTTAGATATATAGCTGAGACTTGTTTAAACTAAGCTTTTTGGGCTTCTTGTTTTGCAATCCAGATCCCCTCATCGCATCTCATTCATGCTTTCCCACTGCCAGATGAATTCCAATGTCAGACCCACACAATGATAATCTGGACCATTCAACGATCAAGGTGTTTGATTAACAACACATGAGATTGTGTGCTGTTCACAATTTTTAGCCCTTGATAAAATCTTGCATTAGGTCTGACCAACATACGTAATTGGTTTTTAAAAATTAAATGTTGCTGGTTGTAGAAAACAAAGCAAATCAATGAGCAATGGGACGATGATTAATTGGCTATATATACTAATATTTTACTATTAGAATTAATATAATACTAATTAAGAAAGCAAATCCACTTAGATGGAGCCCACATACAGATGGACCCACAGTTAACACAATCAAAAGATTGCAAGATTTTTCAATAATGAGAATTTTAACCTAATAGGAAACTTGACCAAGAGAGGAGAATTGGAGATAAATAGTTGGTGTTTGGTAAGGTAAAAGCCAAAAGTTTAGGAGAGTTCATATATAGCCTCTTTCTAATAATTTATTAGGAGTGAAATTCGGATCATATCCTTTTTGGAAGGCTGTAATTACAATAAGTTTTGAGACTCTAATTACCATAAGATTTCAACTTGTCAAAATAAAAGGAAGAAGATTGTGTAAAATCGTGTAACCCCTCCTAATTCCTAAACAATAGGGACTTGTTGAGTTTGGATGGAGTTATCCCTATCTCCCTAATTAATAGGGAATTGTGTGGAAAGTGTTTTAAAGTATGTGGACTAAAGATGTCAGATTCACAGAGATTTTTCCGAACCTAATCAGAACTGCTGTAGTTACTAAAAAATAATAGTTAGGGTGGGAATCCTCACCTATATATATATATATATATATATATATATATATATTCTCTTCCTCTTACTCCCATCAGTCATAATCGAGTGAGCTTAGTGGAGATTGTTTGAGAGTTTCTTCCTTCCTCTGGTCTGTTACAGGTAACATCAAATTTCCTTCATCTTCATTTTTTTTTTTTTATCTGTCTTGATACTCTTCCATTCCAAAAAGTGCTTTGGATGAAACTTGTAAAGAAATTTTTTTTTTAATTGGGATGTTTTATGTTTTGTCTCTAGATCTTTTTGTAGTACCAATTTGAGAGAGAGAGAGAGAATATTCAAAGTGGATCCCATCTGTTGAGAATCTGAATTCTCTTATAGGAGAAGGCATCAATTTTTACTCCAGTAGGCCTAATAGTAAGATTGTGCATGTAACACATTAATAAAAAATATTACAAAATATATTATATTTTATACAGCGTCAATTACTCTAATTGGAGTAAAATTTGGCAACAAATGCATACAGATGGATTAAAAAATATATTTTGAAGGTGTAGGGTTTCACTCCTAAAAACGGCGCAATGTACCTATATTGAGGTATAAGATTTCTTATCTTTTTTAGAGATATAAGATATGGTTATCTGATTACTGATTCATGTTCCTTTTTATTAGGTTCAATTAATTAAAATCTTTTGTTGATAGTCTAGATATAGAAACTGTTGAGATTGGGCTTTTTATACTTGGGTCACAGACTCCAGTAAACGTATGCGTATGTATCAGCTACATTCCCTCTCCCGAGTCCCAACTGATACCGGTGTTTGTGCTCCCGCGGTCTATCGAAAATAAAGTAGAAGCCCTAATTTTTGTTACTTCCATATTAAGAAGAATTTAACCCCGTGGGGTAGCTCAGTTGGCCTAGGACTACGGTTTACACCTGGAGGTTGTAGGTTTGAAACTGCACTACAACACTGGGGCCACAGGGAAATTTTACCCGGCTTTCTCTTCTGGGCCCGTAGGAATTATTCTAGCCCAAAGGACTAAGAATAACTAGAGGTTTTACTGTCTTTTTTTTTTTCTACGGTAACATGTTCTACCGAAGATTAGGTTCTATTTGTTGTTGTATATTAGTTGATATATATCAATGACTTCTGCTGACACGTTTTTATTCTTTGAATTGAAAAAATAATATTGAAAATGTTTATCTCTTGGTGTCAATTTAGGGTAAGTTGTTTAATTTCCTTTGCACATGGTTATTGTTATGTAATCATTATAATGCTGAATCCATGAATTATATTTTCTGGAACAATCACTTGCCTTGCATTGGTGTCAGATTTTAATATGCATATCTGTATTTAAGTAACTTGGTTCTTGAGCAAGTTGATTAAATGAATAGTGGTTTATGGCTGAAATTGTAAGAAATTCATCTTGTTAAATGGAGGTTTAGTATTTCTAACATTCCTATTTTGGGGCTCTGACTTATCTACTGCAGACATGACTTTGGAAGGTTTTGGTGTTTTGCAATGTTTGCAATGTGTTATTATTGTTGTTGTTGTTGTTGACCAGACATGGGAATTTTTATGTTGACCCACTGGTGACTTGTGTTGAGTGACTCATCCAGGGCTCATGTTTGCTCAGAACCTTTCATATTTCATCAGTGCAACCCTTTCAATAAGCACTCATCCAAATTCCTCTATTTTTAGTGGAAAAACAAATGATTAATTGATGTTGGTGAAATGGATTGCACTGATGAACCTATTGGTATATGTCTCTCTGTTTGGCCGAAATTCAGGCCCCTGCTTACTTATGGGGGATGATGTGTGATATTAACGGCTTTGGTCAAGAAAAGGTGGCCCTACATTAGTTAATTGATAGTGCCTCGACATGGAAACTTTGATGTGGACAATCAACTTCGGATCTCATTTATTCCATAATTCACCATTTGTTATGTCAAGGTAACCCTAGGTTGAAGGAAGTGTTTCTTTGTCCCATCCAATACCTAGAAAGGCTCAACTACATGAAAAATAAGCTCATGAAGCTTATGCGAAATTGCATTAATTACACTGTATCTTCAGGGAGCTCGAAGTAAAATATTTGTTGTTTCTTTGTTAACCTTCCCCCGCCCCCACCTTTCTGTCACTAATTGCCCCTTTTATCCTGATGGTAAATGGCTTGACATAAACTTTTCCTTATTTTAAATCACATTCCTGCTGTGAATTAGCATTTAGCCAACTTCAATTACTATCAGACATTGCCCACCACTGAATTTGTATCAGTTTGAAATTAGTAAGAGGGCAGGCTCATTGGTAGATTCTTTATGTTGCCATGAATGAAATGTCATTCCACCAGCGTGCTCGCAATTATAATGTAACTCATTATCTTAACTCCCCTATACCCCTTCAATTTCAAAAACCAATCTGCCTCTCATTGCATCTCAGTTCTCTCTCTCTCTCTCTCTCTCTCTCTCTATAATGTGCAATCTTAGCTTACAATTTTTTCTCATTAGTATATGCATAATACTTGGTTATATTAGTGGATTCCAATGTTCTATGTTTTCTTTGCATATGTTGCAGGAACTTCTTTTGTCAAGCGCTATTGTCTGGTGATCTCTGAGACAAGATGGTACAAATTATTTACAATAATAACTGCTATTGGTATTATTTGGTTGTTTTTACATTCTCTTCCTACTAATTCAACTGTTGGTTGTGTAAAAAATATGATTCAGGTGAAGTTTACTGCAGACGAACTCCGTAGGATTATGGACCTGAAACACAACATCAGGAACATGTCGGTCATTGCACATGTGGATCACGGTATGAATGCTTCCACTCATTTGCAAGAGATAATTTTTTTTATCATTATTGTTGTTATTATTTTGGTTCTCTATTTATATGCAACACTAATATGGCCTTCATCTAGTGAATACATTTATTGTGCACATAAATGTTATAAAGATATTTCAACATCCAAGCCTCTTCTGTATGAGGCCTTATAGATGTGATGATATTTAGCTAATCTAATGATTTTGGGTAATGCAGGTAAATCCACACTCACAGACTCACTGGTAGCTGCTGCTGGGATCATCGCACAGGAAGTTGCTGGAGATGTTCGGATGACAGATACCCGTCAAGATGAAGCAGAGCGTGGCATCACAATAAAATCCACTGGGATCTCACTTTATTATGAGATGACAGAGGAATCCTTGAAGAGCTTCAAGGGTGAGCGTAGTGGCAACGAGTATTTGATCAACCTCATTGATTCTCCTGGTCATGTCGACTTCTCTTCAGAGGTCACTGCTGCTCTTCGTATCACTGATGGTGCGCTGGTCGTGGTAGATTGTGTGGAGGGTGTCTGTGTTCAAACTGAGACAGTTCTAAGGCAGGCCCTAGGAGAAAGGATTAGGCCTGTGCTAACTGTCAACAAGATGGATCGCTGTTTCCTTGAGCTTCAGGTTGGAGGCGAGGAAGCCTATCAGACTTTCCAACGAGTCATTGAAAGTGCCAATGTCATCATGGCTACATATGAAGATCCTCTTCTTGGTGATGTCCAAGTCTACCCTGAGAAAGGAACCGTCGCGTTTTCTGCTGGTTTGCATGGATGGGCTTTTACCCTCACTAACTTTGCAAAGATGTATGCCTCTAAATTTGGAGTGGATGAGGCGAAGATGATGGAAAGGCTATGGGGTGAGAACTATTTTGACCCTGCTACCAGGAAATGGACGTCCAAGAACACGGGTTCTCCTAGTTGCAGACGAGGATTTGTTATGTTCTGCTATGAACCTATCAAGCAGATCATCAATATCTGCATGAATGATGAGAAGGAAAAGCTATGGCCTATGTTGCAGAAGCTGAATGTCAACTTGAAGTCAGAAGAGAAAGAACTGGTTGGGAAGGCATTGATGAAACGTGTGATGCAAACCTGGCTTCCGGCAAGTGATGCGCTGCTTGAAATGATGATCTTCCACCTCCCATCTCCTGCAATGGCACAAAGGTACCGTGTTGAGAATTTGTATGAGGGACCGCTGGATGATATCTATGCGGATTCCATTCGAAAGTGTGATCCTGAAGGGCCTCTAATGCTCTATGTTTCCAAAATGATTCCTGCAGCTGATAAGGGGAGGTTCTTTGCATTTGGTCGTGTTTTCTCTGGAACAGTCTCTACTGGGATGAAGGTAAGGATCATGGGACCAAACTATGTTCCAGGCCAGAAGAAGGACTTGTATGTGAAGAGCATCCAGAGAACTGTTATTTGGATGGGAAAGCGGCAGGAAGCTGTGGAGGACGTGCCCTGCGGAAATACAGTTGCGATGGTAGGATTGGATCAGTTCATCACGAAGAATGCAACTCTTACGAATGAGAAGGAAGTTGATGCACACCCCATCCGCGCTATGAAGTTTTCTGTCTCGCCCGTTGTCCGCGTTGCTGTGCAATGTAAAGTTGCTTCTGACCTCCCCAAACTTGTTGAAGGTCTCAAACGTTTGGCCAAGTCAGACCCTATGGTTGTTTGTACAATTGAGGAGTCTGGAGAGCATATTATTGCAGGTGCTGGAGAGCTCCATCTAGAGATATGTTTGAAAGACTTGCAGGACGATTTCATGGGTGGTGCAGAAATCATAAAGTCTGATCCTATTGTGTCTTACCGTGAAACCGTGCTTGAAAAGTCATGTCGGACTGTGATGAGCAAGTCGCCCAACAAGCATAATCGCCTCTACATGGAAGCCCGACCCATGGAAGATGGACTTGCTGAGGCCATCGATGAAGGGCGCATTGGCCCAAACGATGATCTAAAGGTCCGTTCCAAGATCCTTACAGAAGAGTTTGGCTGGGACAAGGACCTTGCCAAGAAGATCTGGTGCTTTGGACCTGAAACTACTGGACCAAACATGGTGGTCGATATGTGCAAGGGAGTTCAGTATCTGAGTGAAATCAAGGATTCCGTTGCGGCTGGATTTCAATGGGCATCCAAGGAAGGCGCATTGGCTGAGGAAAACATGCGTGGAATATGCTTTGAGGTCTGTGATGTGGTTCTTCATGCGGATACAATTCACAGGGGTGGCGGACAGATCATTCCAACAGCCAGAAGGGTCATATATGCATCCCAACTTACAGCGAAACCCAGGCTTGTGGAGCCAGTTTATCTGGTGGAGATCCAAGCTCCTGAACAAGTACTCGGTGCTATTTACGGTATTCTCAACAAAAAGAGAGGCCATGTTTTTGAGGAGATGCAGAGGCCAGGTACTCCGCTATACAACATCAAGGCCTACCTTCCAGTCAGTGAATCTTTCAAGTTCTCTAACGAGCTCAGGGCTGAAACATCAGGTCAGGCGTTCCCACAGTGTGTGTTTGATCATTGGGACATGATGTTGGCTGACCCCATGGATCCTTCAACATCGGCCTGGAAAACAGTGTGTGAAATCCGCAAGAGGAAAGGTTTGAAGGAGCAAATGACACCCCTTTCTGAGTTTGAAGACAAACTTTAGGAGTGTCAGTTTTCTTTGCTTTTCCTTTTATTTTTCCAGGCATACAACTACACTTTCTAGCTCAGTTTTGTTTAGATTTTTTTCTCTATCATACATATTAAATATGCTTGACGGATTCAGGAAATATATTTTCATTGTCTACAACTCACAGACATCAAATAGGCTTTTACGGTGCTAGAGTGGCGATGAATATTTTGTTTCCTTTTTTATTTTCCATGCTCTTTTCAAGGTGCTGGTATGTGTATTTTTCATCTTATATAGATGCGGCCCCCTGATCAACACATGCACCCAACCCTGCATGTCCTCATCAAACGACCCTTCTCTCATCCCTTCTGATTTTGACTCTGCAACATCTGTCCACAGACTGACCTTATTTTGCTAATTGTCATGACCAGATAGGAAAATTGGATTTACAGGAAAACCGAGATCCAATGTTTACCAAAGGGATCCCGAGTGTTGTGCATGTGATTGTGATATCTCTCTCTCTCTCTCTCTCTCTCTCTCTCTCTCTCTCTCTCTATGGATTAGAGTTTTGGCACCTGTGCTGTTTCTTCATTTTGGAGAAATTAAATGATCAAATTCAGTGCCCGCATCATCTAGGGGTTTAGCTACACTCTTGATGGACCAAACAACGATGAGTGTCTCTAATCTTGTACACCTTCTGAGAAAGTAGTGCCATTTCTTGTAACCTTGCTAAACTGGCAAGTAGCCTGGTCTTTATCCAGGAGGAGGAGGGAGAGCATGGCGACAGATTATGTGCCAAGCCTGGTACCCCCTAAATTTTAGGACGCCCACATGTTTGGACATAAAGAATTATTCCCCTTGCCAATAATTACATTAACTGTTAGTTGGAGCTACTTATAACATGAGAAACCTGTGTTACAGATAAGTGTACAGTTATCCGTTTTCTCTGCAACACCGTTTAGGATGACCAGACACTCTATCAGAAAAGACTTGACTGTGACAGAACTCAATTTCTAATAAATCTGCTTTCACGTTGTTAAATCTTGCCAGGATTACAACAACAACAACAACATCAACAAATCCTCTATTCCTCTTCAGCCAAAAAAAAAAGACAACAACAACAACATCAACAAATCCTATATTTCAACAACACACCCTTTATAAACAATTAATATGCACTAACTGCTTAGGTTTGATAACAATCCTTGATCTTGATGGCACCCTCCTTAATGTTTCCATCCCCCTCTATTACTCAATGATCCTCTATCTCAACAATTAATCCTTCTAGTCTTCACTGCATTGAACGTAGAGAGAGAGAGAGAGATAGAAAGAGAGAGAGACAGAGAGAGAGAGAACCAATAAATTTGGTGCTTTAACAGATATAAGATGTAACCATTCCATCCAAAATCAAAACACATGGAATCAACTGGTTCGTCTACACAAAATCGAAAAATTACAAATACAGCAATAATAGATACAAAGAGTGTTTCACTTGCCCTTCTCCATCCCTTTAACAAGAAGCTCCCAGCAAAGAGCACTCTAGCCTCTTTCCCTTTTTAGAATCACATCTGCAGCAAAGATTGGAACAATCCAAGTCAAATCAAATTGCATTCGTTACCATAAAATTTGAAGAATAAAAAAAAAAATACCCACCACCAATGCTCAGTCCATCACATTGAAACAACAAAAGAAAGAAGAAATATATAGTAAACAACAAAAGAAAAAAAAAAATTTCTTATCTACATGGAAACCCAGAGGAAGGAATGATCAAGGTCTGGCTAGGACCCAAAGGTAGCCCATAGTATACAAGTGGAAAGGGTGGCATATCAGATCCAGGGTAGCCATATGACATCTGGGGGTGTGAATAAAATACCCATTATAAACAAGTAGAACCAAATTAAAGAGCCATCATCTTTGGGTCTCCTCATCAATGAATAATGCCTAAGAAGACCCCAGCCATTCAATCTTTGACAATGATCTTGAACGATCACTGTATATGCAGAACCCATCGTAACAACTTGGGCCATACAGGACCCCAATTCAACGAAAATCCAATTTTCAAAACCCAATTCCAGATGATGATAAGATAGACCCAGTTTAGATTTCAAAGAGCTTTTACAACAATATGATCAACCCATGTTAAACCCTATTCAATGCATGGTGGTTTGGATCTCACCTGGGTTGGGTTTCATCTAGACAACAGTAACATCAGCATCATCCACAACAAGATCTCCATTCACAAGCTCTCTGTAAGCAGCAACAGGCCAAATAAATCCCCTGAAGAGCAATCCGGAGGCGAGAGGCACGTCGATGATGATCTCCTTCTGGGTGGGCTTCTTCTCCCCTCTAATGGCAATCAGGTAGCTCCGACCCACCCACCCGATCCATCCGGCAATGTACAGGAACAAGATGCCGGGGGTGATGAACTCGCCCCAGTGCCTCTGATCGCCGCTCACAATCAGATGAGGCAGCCCATCTGAGCCGCACAGCAGCCCCTGCTTGCCATAATTCTCGAACCGCCTCTTCGTCTTCTCCATGGTGGCCTTGATGGCCAGAGCAGGGGCCGAGTCTGGCGCATAGAGCTTGAGCGAAGATTCAAGCTTCTTCAGAGACTGCTTTTCGCGCTTGGCGAATTGCTTGGATTCTTTGCAGGGGGTAAGGCCGGCAATGTCTGCGGCGGCGGGTAGTGGGGAGGAGAGGAGGATGGAGGAAAGAGCGAGGGCCGCTGAGAAGGCGGAGAGAGGAGATTGAGAGGATGAAGATGAGGATGATGGAGATGGAGGAGGAGGAGCAGCAGCAGAGCAGGAGATGATGGGGTGGAATTTAGGGGAGAAATGGAATTTGGATTTGGGTTTGGAGATGGGTTTGGAGAGGGTGGTGGGAATTGCTGTGAGAGACATGGTGTTGTTTCTGTGTTTGAGGGAACAATAGGGGTGGGTTGGGATTTGGAAAGAAAAAGGAGTGTGGTGTTTGGTGCTTGTAAAGAGAAACAGAGAGAAGTGGAAGGGAGGGAGGGAGGGAGGGAAAATGAAGGAAGAAGATAAGGGATGAAGAGAAAGATAAGGTGGGTTGGAATAGGTGGTTGTTGATTGGCTGAGAGTGTTGGATCTTGAAGTGGATATTTGATTTTCTTAGATTCTCCTGTCACATTGTTTGTGGTGGATGATTTTAATTTTTTTTTTGGATCCTGCTATTTTATTTGCTACACTGAGGAAACTCCAATTCAGATCAGGTATGAATTATGACTATAAAAGGGATCTTCACTGTATGGCCCACATTTTGCAAAGGCAAGATCTACCGTTGGATCGAAACATAGTTGGAGTAGCGGGGTGTAATTAATCAGCTTCATCATCCAATCATATCATCTGAATTTCACTTGAAACTTCCAACCGGTCCCATTGTCTTTAGATCTCTGGTACAGCACAGCCAGTGAATGGTAAGTAGGGACAGTCTGCATTGGCATGTTATGGTCATCCATCAGCATGCAAATCCTCGATGGATCACTTTCTTTGCACGAGTCACAACCATCTATGATGATTCCCTCCAGTTAATAATATCCATATCCTCAGAGTTTGCTGCAAGACGGATACAACCATGCCATAATCCTTATCGCCTCATTGGATCTTTGTAAACCAAGACAACATTACTCAGTTTACTAATGCATATGAAAAACCTGATTTAGCTGCAGCCTTCAAGTCAACTACCATAAGTAGACAAGAGTTACAGCCAACCAGACAAGTTAAATGAGTTCATGCTTCCAAGGATCCAAAGTCCAAACAGTGTCTTAACCTTACAGTTTTACCTCATAAGGCACTTTCAAACCAATACAGTTAACACCTGATCAAAGCATGAATTTTTTAACATTGGACCGCATGTAGATGATCAGAACTGTCAATCATATTGACAATTACCATGGGTGGTACGCATACAGCAAACCATGTGTTTAAAATCTAAACTGGATGGCCCTAACCATGGACTGCAATGATTCAAATTTGGCATTATAGCACAAGATAATTTACTACCCATGTTAAATGTCAAGAAATCTATTCGATCAAATGGCCAGAATCATCCCATCCATGCATTCTTTATCTTTTACTGCAGGCAACCCATGACAACACTGACAGCTAGGCAGATGGATATTCCAATCATCCAACATCACTGTCTGTCTGCCTCACCCAGCAACAAAGAATCGCGCAGCACCTTGCCCTCAAAACCTAGCATTTAATATAACATTTTTCTTTACACAACATTTTCCGATAATATCCCAATACAAACACAATTTGAAACTATCTCAACTTCATCTCTGGCTGATATATCCCCATGACAATACTTGCATCATTTCTTAAAAGACCTGAACCAGGCATCAAAATGGAGGCCTCAAAAAGAAATGAATGCAGATTATATTCAAAGTGTACATGGAATATAAAACAAACATTTTCATTCTACAGCGATGCCTTGAAGCAGTTCTCCAGCTCAGGTGGCAGAACCCACTATCATCAACACCATGTAAAACTTCACTTGTTTGGTTTTGACTCGATGCTGTACACAAGAAATCATGTCCAATCCATGGCACCCTTCCAAGCCTCATCTAACCAGAAAAATGGAAAAAATGAAAAAAGCATTACACTGCATTTATCCTAATCTTTCATTGAAGGCTGCTGAGCTTGAGAATCCATCATACCGCATTTACCAAGTTGCTGAGGACTACACCAGATCATTCTTTCAAAACACTGCAACATGTCAAATTTGTAACTTTAAGCAACAGTGACTTGAAAATCACCTGGGAGCAAGGGCGACTAATGCAGTACGGAAGTCCAAAAGAGGCCCTGGGCCCCCATTTGGACTTCCGTACTGCATCAGTGACAGTTAGAAACCTCCCCTCAAGAATTGCTCATTTGCGCTTAACTGACAATTTTACTAAAAGACAGACAATTACCAAAAAGAACTTCCAAAAATAAAGAGAGCATATCAAAACCTCAATGATGGGGTCCGAAACATGACTAAAGGCTAAAGTTTGGGCTCTCAAAAAGGCCAAACCAATTCATAAATCAACTTCAACAATTCCCCATTGCTCATCTTTTCTGCCTAACAAGGTATATGGGAAGTCCAAAACGGCTGAATCAGCCCACAAAATGTGGCAGAAGAAGTCCCAACTCCTAACCCTCACCACCAAGAGTCACATCAAGATGGAAAAGTGACATGTAAGTTAACTTGCAGGAACCCAACAAGAGCCTTTGGATCTTGGGCAGTACATATGATCCCGCCTTCCGCTATGCAATAGCGTGGAAATCAGAACCCACATCGTGTGGGGTCACTTCTATGGGTTTTTCCACCAGATCTCAGTGAAAACTAATGTCACAAGGACATGACACTTCTAGGACCTTGTCAAACACACCACAAGGCTCCGTTTAAAACTTACCTTCTTAGCAGTGACATTAAAAGAATATGCTATATGATACTTATTTTAGAATAGTAATTTTTACGTCTTCAGAATTTCTTTTTGGTGATATTTTTAGATAATAAAAATCTATAATATATGGAAATGTACTTCTAAAACATTGGAATATATGAGCTGCAATAATGGACTTTCCTTAAGTTTCCATGCATGAGAAAACATCAGTGCCCCATGATGAGCATTTCTATGAATTTTCTTACAGTTATCTCAACTAGGAAGCTATAAATTAATCCCACCCATTATTTGCTCATACAACCAACCTTCCAAGAGCAAGATGGAATATCTTAAACTGAGAGGAATTCCTCTCTTCCCCCTTTGCTCCTACTATTAATAAAAAAAAAAAAGAGCACCGCACACAGTCCTTAAAAACAAATTACCTTTTTTTTCCCCCTAAGACAAGCTGCGGTTAAGAAGCCCTTGAAAGGATAAGTAAAGATCTTTGTTATCTGTACCAAATATCTCTTCTGCCTTCCTTAAAGTTTCCTGCATCATATAAAACCATTTTGATTTCATTCATAATTCAAAACAGTCAATAGAGTTCACACTAGATCCGATTAGTAACATGACACAATTGATAATTCACCAAGTCAATCAGCATCAAATGCAAAAAATTCTGCAGTATACTGAAGGACAAAATATGAGATTACCTCTCGTGATTGCCTTTGAGCATTAAGTTCCTTGATGTTGGCCAGAAATGCACCAAACTGTTCATACGAGAGTCGGCTTCTGAATCACAGAAAGAAGTAAAGGTCTCAGAATGGACTCTAGTAATTAGCAAAACCACAAGTCAAGATCTATGAACTGACCTTGCTTGACGGAAGAACTCCTTTCCATCAATCCGAGGAGTGCGACCTAGAAATTTGTACCATAAAAAGAAAAAAAAAAACACTAGTCATTAGGAAATCCAAAGTTTATAAAAAAATATGCATGCAAATTGTGTTCTATGAAACACCAATGACTCGTGAAAACATCAACACTTTCCTGAGTGACTCATGGTTTTCCACAATGTACATTTCTTTAAATACAGGAGATTTGTTAAATTGGCAAATGCATGTCATTCACTCATGGGAATACATGACAAAATGGCACATGAGTGCTGCATACTTGCATCCAAGATGTACAAAAAATGTACCCACCACTTGGATGACCTGGCTCAAAAACCAGGTGCCTGCCTGTTATGACTGACATGTATGAAATAGATGGATGGATAAAAAAACTTTTCAGCTATTCAAATTCAAAGGACAAGTTCAGCCCACCTCACTTTTGGCTAAAACGCCAATTATGATGTGCCCCATAAATATATGTAGTTCACATGCATACCAGGTATAGAGGGCCACAAGGGCTTAATAATTCTCAACTTATGAACTAAAGTTTCCAAGTTGTTTAGGGATCTCTCTCTCTTTTTTTTTTGGCAACCTTTTACATATGAAATCATTACTCATGTGAAAAGTTGTCAAAAAAAAAACAGTAATGTGTCATCTAATGAAATAAGTTTAATAGATAATAACACATTGTATATGTCAAAAAAAGAGTAATGGGTCATATAATGAAATAAGTTTAATAGATAATAAGAAAATTAAGGTTTATTTAGAGATTTATAAATATAAAAAAAGACATTCAATGCAGTACATTAACATGAGTAAAAATCAAACATGTGTGGACAAGGATTGGTGATAGGTAGGCTCCGGCATGCTACCTCCCATTGTAACACCGTGAGAGGTAAATGCATAAGAGCATTTATATATACATATATATATATATAGGAGGTGCTCCTGTGACAGACGCTCTCACCTTACTATGAGAGATAAGATGGGGGCCTTACATCCTTATCCAATGCCAACAACTTAAATGTGAGGGCCCCCACCCTTTTCTCTCATAGCAAGGTGAGAGCGTCTCTCATAGGAACACCTCCCATATATATATATATATATATATATATTCGTCTCTCACAGGAGCACCTCCCCATATATATATATATATATATATATATTTGAGAGGTGCTCCTGTGAGAGACGCTCTCACCTTGCTATGAGAGATAAGGTGGGGGCTCTCACATCCATATCCAATGCCAACAACTTAAATGTGAGGGCCCCACTCCTATCTCTCATATATATATATATATATATATATATATAACAATCATATGTTATACAATATAAGAGCTTTTGAGCTCAGCATGAGTTTGTCAGGCATTGTCAACCCAAGCTCAAGCTTGGCTGAGCTTGACTCATTTACATCCCTAGTAGATAATCAATCAGAAAAACAGGGAGAAATGGAACTAATATGAACACTATATGATCTATCATTTTCTTCGACTTGAATTCTACACCTGAGGAGATGATTCTTTCTTATTTTTGTTTTCACGGTATAACACTCTTATAATATATAGTTTTGTGTACTTCTCTCTTCCCTTCCATACATTAAAAGTTTTTTTTTTTTTAGTAAAGTCTCATGTTATTGATAGAAATCAATCAAAAATCATCATCATCATCATCAAAGCCATGTCTCAACTATGTTGGGGTCGGCTACATGAATCCTATTTCTCCATTATGATCTATCCAGCTTCAAATCCTCACATAAGTTGCACTTCTTCATATCTATGTTACTGATAGAAATATGTTATAAAATATGATGGTGTTGTGAACCTGGAACAGCACGTCCATGTGGAGGAGAGCTTGCAGCTGAAGACTGCTGACTTGATGGGTACCACGATGATAATGTACCCCTTCCTTCAAACTGAGATTTCGTGGGTGATGTAGCACCGGAAGTCATTTTAGGAGATCCTGCAACAGAGTACCTAGGGGAACCGCCTGTTGATATTACTTTTGGGGTTGCATAAGGAGTAAGCCTTGGTGTGATGTATGGAGTCACAGAGAATCTCTGCCCAGCATTCCTTGAGGCTGTAACCAAGTGAATGTATGAATGGCATCATCAATAAATGTGGACTCTAATGGGTGAGTTTAGTCACAAATAATAAAGAAAAGAGAAGTTCCTAGCGTTAAACGGATTACCCATTTCTGTAGAACCACTGATTAGGTTTGGCGCCATGTAGCCATTAGATGCCTCATCTAGTCACCCCATAGATATGACAAAAAGTAAATAAGCATCGAACAGAAATCAGAAAGTAAATGGGATAGCCAACATGGAGAGCTTTAATTGTCCATAGAGATACAGCTAGACCCATCATACGCCCAGCTAGAGTTGGACTTGATTTTATACATGTTCATTAAGTTGGCTGCAACAGAATGAGTAGGTCTGCAAATTAATCAGGACAGTCCTGAACCTACACCTGCTGAAGTACTCAATCTTGCCTAAATAATAGTGACTAGTACTTATTTAGTTGGACAGGACAGAGCAGCCAAACTCAATGGTCCCACATGATGGATCGCAACAAGCCATAGCAGAGCTTAGACAACCCCAGTTGGGCAATATCATAGGATTACAACTTACAAATAGTAAAGGCTCAACAAACAAAATGAAAGGTACCCTTTAGAGAAGAGGCTTTGGAAATAGATTGGTCACAGGTCCCAATATCAATAGTTTCTGCTAGCTGCTGCCAGCACAACCAAACATAGACAAACATTGCTTTCAGAACTTAAATTATATATATATATATATATAGAGAGAGAGAGAGAGCATTACAGGTGAACCATCATCATTCAAGGACTGCATCAGATGCCTCTTGAATGTCTCTAACTGTCGAAAGAATGAGAGTTTAGTTCATTTGATAGAAATAGAAAGCACTGTTGACATTTTGAATGAACAGCAAAAACAAGAATGCAGAATTGAACAGAGAGAGCATCCATAATCAAATAAGGAACAATTGGTACCTTAAAATAAGCACATTTGTTATATAAAAATAAAACATAAGCTGACATTACTGCAACCCACCCACCGTGCAGAACATGTGCACAGCCAACTAGCTTCAATCTTCTCTCTTTCAATCTTGGTAGAGAAGAGGATAAACAGGTTGGAAGCTTGTCAAAATTAATCAGTGTAATATTACCCATTTGATGAGAGATCAAGCATATAGTAAGCTATCTATTTGCCTTTGATCTCTCTCTGCTTTCTCTAGATCATCCCCCTGCCCCTCCTCTCTCTCTCCCTCCAATTCCAGAACCTAACAAAGCCCACATTTTCTACCGGCATTCCCATTTCATCAACCACTAGAACACACTCCCCTCCTCCCCTCTCCCACTCGAGCTTCAGCTACAACAAAGTAGGGTTTTAGGACTTTCAATATCTTCTCATTTTGTTATATTAGAGGAGGGACATTTCTTTGGGCTTTTTTTTAAATTGTTCCCATACATTTTTGCTATCGTTATAAAAATAGGATTTTGAATTTTTAGTTTCTTTATCTATAGGAAATCTTGCTTTGTCAGGGTTAGGGCATGTTGTGTGTAACACTTTTCCGCGGAAAACTCATTTTTCCGGCATTTCGTGCGGAACAATCCCGCGGAAACGGTTTCCTGCCTCATTAGCATTTTCCTTGATAATGGTGGAAATTGGTTTCCTATTGTTTGGGGGTGGGGGGGGTGTTTTATGGAAAATGGATGGATTTCCTTGAAAAACTTCTCCCTCTTGTCCATTTCAACCCAAAACCCTACAACTCTTTCATTTTTTTATTTCTTTAAATAAATTATTATTTGATGTTGAATAAATAATATACATGTTATGTTATTTTTCTTCAAAAAATTATTTCACCAAATACGAAATTTTGATTTTTTATAAGAAATCCACAGCCGCACCAAACAACATTAGCACCAATTCAATAAGAATTTTTTTTTTTTGTACCAAACATGAATTTCTAAATTCTACGAAAATCCTTTTATGAGGTTTTCATTTCTATGGAACTTGCCGACGTGGCAATTTCCCCTTTCCGCTGAAAAGGGTTTGTACAAAAACGTGCCCTTAGTGTATGAGATGTGAATTGGATTGTCGGATTGCTAGTGTAATAGTTTTGAGAGCCCTAGTTAAGACATTGAATTGTGAAGATGCACTAATTAGGTGCTTCATTTACCACTGAAGCTGAACTGAAACTTGTGCGTAAGAAATGGATGCCTATAAACTCAGATAAAGATGGATTCATAGATCAATCTATACCAATCAATTGTAGGTTTATATGTCCAAAAGCAGTTAATGAATCACTCTCAACGATAGCCCAAGAGATGGAAGGGGGTAAGTTCACTAATAGCAAAGTCAGACCTGCCTCTACATGCAGTTTCTTTTGCTTCACCCAAAGACATTGAATAGGCTAAAAGATAAAGCAAACCCAAAAAAGAAAAATTCAAATTCTCAAAGATCCAAGCAACAGAAGGTGTTAATTAAAAGCAAAATCATACCTTGGTCAAATCCCGGGTCAGTTTCTTAGATGCCAGAGCCAGTGCATCTCGCTCACTCGTCAACTTCATCTACAAAAGCAAAAGAACAAACAAATCAAACAAAATCCAACTAGAACAGAGGATTAAGTAATCTGCGTAACATGTGTTGGAGGGAGGGAAGGGAACAGTTACATTTTCATCTAGAGCGGCACCGAGACGAGCATCGGCTTCACGGAAGGCCCGCTCGAGCTGCGAGAGCTTCTCCTGGAGGTCGTAGATGGTGCGGTCCTTCTCTGCGATCTTCTGCCGCAGCCTTCCCGTCTCAGATTCCAGCCTCGACACGCGTGAGGCGATCGCCATGGACGTGATCTTCCTGGCCAGATCCAGCTGGTCGTAAGGATCCGTCGGGATCACAGACAGGATCTCGTCTGGGAGATGGAAATCCGCGCCATTGCTGCTCTGATTCATCTTCTCTCTATTTCTATTGAAGAAAAAGATACCAAACTTTGGAAAATAAAACCCTAATTTGAAACGGATGGGGGGGAAGGGGGAGAAAAGAAAATTCGGACTCGTGGACAGATTTGATTTCAAAAGAAAAGGTGGTACTTGAGGAGGACCTGGAATTGCACAAGTTTAGGTGAAAAGAGGAAAATGGGTTTTCGTGAAAATCGAGAGGAGAAAGTGAGGAATAGAAATTTCAGAGAGAGAGGTGAGTGGGGGGCGAAAAGGGCTTTTTTTTTATGTCTCAGCTTGGAAGAGAAGCTGCCCTAGTGGGAAATTCTTCTCTTTTGGTGGGGCGTTTTGGCGTTCGAAAGTTTTTAAAAGGTTTCCCTCCAACTCCGGGAAAACGTGTTGTTGTTTTTAACGAAGACAAAGGTTTTTAAGGTCTGGATTTGAAAATGCAATTGTTAGAAAGTCTCCTCTTTATGTAGGTGCGGTGCAGCAGAGCAGCTGCTGAAATTGAATGCGTCTTTCCATTTCATGCTGGTTGGTAAACGTTGTACATCATTCATTTCCATTTGATGCTAATTAGTAAACATTCTATTGTTGTACATCATTATAGATATATATATATATATATATATATATAAAGGAGGAGTTACTGTTTTTCTTCAATTTCTCGAAGTGAGATTTTACTTTAGAAATATGTAAATGGTCAATCACATCCGGAACTAGCAGCTTCTTCTTCTTGGGGATGAAAGTGATTTGGCAGCTTTTAATTTGATCATATCATGTATGTATGCAATAATTTGGTAGGATTTTGAGACATTTGGAAGAATTTGGGTTGGCAATTCCATCCATGCATTGGGTTTTGAATTCTTAAAAAAGTCCAGCCTTCAAAATTTCCACTTTCTACAACATCATTGATTTGCACTGACGAGCATGAAAATTGGTATTGTATTTATTGCTCAATGGTGTTGATAGATCCTTTTAAAAAAGAGCAAGACTCTCCTAAGCTCAAGCTTAGGAAAAAATTTCGTAAGCTCATGCTTGTACGACCCACCTTTGGTCCATCCAAATGAACTACATACTTGAGCGTACTTTATTCTAAACTTGAGCTTAGGACAGCTAGCTCCTTTAAACAAAGACTACTTCATTTATTTATTTTATTACCCTAATAGGCCACTGGGTCCTGGACAAAATCACTCATAAAAGCCTGACCAGCAGGTCCAAATGGTTTTTGAACATTTCATAAAAAGATAAAAGGTTCTATGATAATCACTCCAATATTACAAATTTGACCAAGTGTAGAGGGGCTCATGCAAGACACCAAATACAATAAATATGAGAATTTCACCATTTGTGTCTGTAGGTAGGCAATGGTTGCATCTTAAGATGGTGAAGCCCAGAACTGGGTTAGGCTCTTACTGAAGCCCGCCCCCCCGAGAGACCCAATTATTAAGTGGGATGGTTTAAGCATCATCTTTAGGCCCAACGGACCAATGTAACCAACTAACCATTATCTCCTCTTAGAAATTGTACTGTACCATCGTAAAATACTGTAGGGTATCTTTTGACAGCTGAGAAAATAAAAATTGAAAAAAGGATCTCGTCAATTATTCATCAACTTTTCATATGGAAACAGTCATTAAATTAATGATACAAGATATATCACATTTTGACATGCTTGAAATAAGCAATACGAGCTCTGCAATTCAACACAGCACACAAGTATTCTGCACAGAAAGCTCGACATTACCCAGCAGCCTTCTTTTATAATCCTCCGAGCAGATGCCGCAAGGTTCCTGTCCTCATTTTAGGGAGATGAGATATTTATACTTCGGTAGAATAGCGACATCATCATCACTCTCAGGTTCCCCTCCACTAAGAATTCTGTGGAATCGGGCGGTTCTCTTGCTGTGGAGTCTGTGTGTAAACCTGGCCTGCGTCCCGCATGTCTCTGAACATGGAGAAAAAGGAGACACGGTTATCAGAAGAGGCGCCTCCTAAGATCCATAGCAGCAAAGAATTGAAAGAGCTAAGTGGCGCATTTGGAGCAGCTTCTGTTTGTCGTGAATCTGCTGCCCGGAACTGGAGTTGGCTGCCCATTGCGTCTGAGTTGTCCGCCGCTGGTGGTTCTTGGAGGGTGGTGACATCTGCATCTTCAACTGAGTTGACTGGAGGTTGATCAGGTCCCATTCTGGGAATGGGCCCTGACCCTAGTGCACTGTTTACCAGGTTTGGGTTCCTCATGTTTACTCTTGCTATATGGAGGGTTGAGGTGAGGATAGTGGAGGAGGTGATATGAACACCCAGTTGTCTGCTCCTCATGTATCTCTCTAACGCTGGAACCTGGGTAGAAATGCACAGATAAATGGGAAAGAACAAATTCAAGAACCCAAAAAGTTAATAAGAACATCTCTCTACCGCTGGAACCTCGGTAGAAATACACAGATAAATGGGAAAGAACAAATTCAAGAACCCAAAGAGTTACTTAGAACCCTATCTCTTTAACCAAGTGTATTTTCGAATGTATTAACCAATCATTGGTTGACTGCATGAGTTTTGGTTAAATTGTTCTTCCAAAAGGTAGGCCACCGAAACTGAAATGTGTGGTGGACTTGGAAACAAATGTTTTGGGTTGTGCTTGTATTTTATTATTTGGGCTGCACAAATTGTTCAGTGGAAAGGATAACAGGTTTTCCAAATACCCTTGACATCCATAATTTGTGTCCACAAAAAACCAATCATAAAGCATACAGGTTCCATCAACTGAACTGAAATTGTTAAGAATGAATAAGCACATCCAAATACAGGAAACTCAAAAGAGAAAAAACTAACAAATTAACCTCCCATAAAGGGAGTAGAGGGTCCAAAACATTCAGCTGGGGGACGGGAGTAAAATTTCTTAAAGCAGTCTTTTCTTATGTGGATTTCAAATCCCACCACATCATGGATACGAAGTGAGAGAGAAGACAAATAACCACTTAAGAGCATCATGTTCAGGAGGATTAAAAAGTCGTAAAGAAAAAAAATAGCTTCCACATGTAGTGTATACACTGACGGAAACAGGGGGGGCATGGCCCCATACCCACCCACAAATTTTCAGAAACTACTCTGAAGTTTTAGGGACCCCCCCCCCCCCCCCCCCCCAAAATATTTAAAAAAAAAAAAAAAACTCCTATATATTTTAAAAAATATGTCCTCGTCAGATTTCACTTAAATGGGATCAGTAACTTTTAAAATACTCAAATAAAATAATTTAAATATTATACATATGCTTGACAGTGGGCTCATTTCATCTCAAGAGTTAATTTTTTTAATAGAAAAGATGATATTTTGCATTGGCAAAAGGATTTTCTTGTAGGGGGAAAGCGGCTGTCGATTAGTAACATCAATTTTTCAGCATTCCTTTCCACTAACAATCACAAAAGAAAAGTGAATCTTAAAATAGGCCCGGAATTGTATTTGAATGAAATTTCAAGGAAATTGTGCATTTTCTTTTTCTTTTTTGTTTTCCTCACTAGCGATTTTAAGGCCCACTGATGTTGTTTAGAAGTAAATACACATTACGCACACAGAGAGAGAGAGATCGAGATCACATAAACACCCTTGAGAGTGAGAGTTGAGGAGGGGCAATTGCCGAGGAGGGGCAATTGCCTTGAGATTTTATATATGGGACGGCCCCATTTGGATCTTTCGATCACCGCTTTATCTACGATTAGTGGGGCCCACATAATTGTCCCGTACAGTCTCCTGTGCGAGACATCCACACCTGAGCACACCCCAAATATTTGAACAAAAGGATTTCATCATATTTACATGAGTAAACAGGTGAGTGAGATAAAATGGTCATTAAGTCAGCTGCCAAATACTTGCCTCAAAACGATTCCAAAAATACAGGATAAGGTGATACATGAATGCAGCAACTGCTGCGAACGCCAAATATGAAAAACCTGAAAAAATAATGGAAATGTGAGATGGGATATTAGGAACAATGTATATTCTCAATTCTTTTTTTTTTTAATTGGTATATTCTCAATTCTCTCAGGACTAATGCAGAAAGTGATCAGGAATAGAAACATGCTTATTCAGATGAAATTTGAAATTCAGTATGCACTCTGCCAAATAGATGTATTCCAAATCACAATGGATGTTTGACCTGGTGGTGACTGGTGATTTGAGTTACATCTAAACTGCACCTAAGTTAGCTGCATGGTTCTAAATATCATTATCCGACCTGTATCAGCTGTATCGACTTTTCCAAAAATCAACACATATTGGCCATATTGGCGTGCTTTTCAAACAAGGGTCAAAAGAAAAAAGTTAGAAATTTTGAAGGAAAGGAAAATCCTATAATTTGTATTCTTTTCGAGATTAAATGCCCCATTTTGTGTATCAGTCCTTGAACTACTATAAGATGCTGTTTTATAAAAACATTGTCACTGCAGAGTATATTTGTTAATCAACCTTTTAAGCACAATCAAAGTTGTAAAATTTGTTTAATTATAGTTAGTAAGTTGCTCTGTAGCATGTAAGTTCTCAATGAGTGCATTAGCATAATCATACACCATTGTTTCATCTTTTATTCTTTTGAGGTTGTACTTATAATATTAAAATTTTCAAATGAATAAAAATCAGTAGGTATTAATGTGGAGAATCAATGAAGTCAATCTTACGTGTACAACTCCAAACAATGTGGTGTATGCATTCATCATTGATTGTGACCTACCTAGATGCATAACTACCAATGGAAACTGGAAAGCAAGGGATGGAGAGGTTAGCACATGCATTATGGGAAACTTCAATATCAGTCCAATCAAACAATCCTAGCCTTACAAGTTAATATTAAAAAAATAATAATAAAATCCCAGCCTTAGATTTTAGCTCCTTGAAGTATAATGGTTGCATATTGTGCAATTTTGTTGTGATCAAATCCAATGGTTACTTATTTGTAGGTTAGGGTCAAACTAGGGATATTGCAGCTTCAAAGGAAATAGGTTGCTTCTTTTTTATAATTCCCATCTGAAAAGGGGATAGGTTGTTTGTGAGTGGATTTTGTTCGTGATCATAAGTGCCAAATAATGGTTCCTTCGCTGGCCTACATTGGACATATCCAAACTCCAAACCATTGAAATGAGTCTCTCTTAATTAATCAAAATAATTATGGTCACATAAAGTTCAACGTCAGGGCACACAGAAGATGTGATCAGTCCATATCAATAGTAAAAACATTCTATGTTTGATAGAGCCAACTGCACCATGGTGTATTGGCAATGTATTGCATCATTTCTCAGCACAAAAAAAGAAAAAAGAAAAAGAAAGAAAAGAAGAAGCATCATAAATCTGAGTGCACAACTATTTGATGGGGAGAGAGAGAGAGAGAGATAATACCAGAAGCATATGAAAAGAAGTAGATATGAAACACCAAGAAATAGAGCAAGAAGAAGCGAGGAAAGAACTGCTTTGATATCGGTGTGCGGACGCTGCAAACCAATTATAACCATATTGATATTAGAAAGCATGTACCAGCAGATTTATAATGAAATAAGAGCGATATAATGAGAGAGATTACCTTATCATTGTAAAAAGCTCACATAACCAGACAAGAATCAAGACCATGAAAGCAAGCAGCTGATCATCATAAAACTCGAACAGGAAAAATAAGATGCCAATCATAATCTGCACCAGCCATGCACATGCAT
The DNA here is from genome assembly GCA_003546025.1 of Camphora micrantha. Classification (NCBI taxonomy): domain Eukaryota; kingdom Viridiplantae; phylum Streptophyta; class Magnoliopsida; order Laurales; family Lauraceae; genus Camphora; species Camphora micrantha. Next base: position 5,510,991 of record QPKB01000004.1, on the reverse strand, counting down.
TAAAACAATGCAGAAGTGCCCATAAATTAAATAATTGTTATTCTGAAAGACAGAATTGCTATGGTAATTCTCTGGCAAAATGAGCCACTTGTTTTTTTAGTAACACGAGTGGAATGGAAATGAACTGACCGGTACAAAAACAAGAGATTCAATCACATGTATGAAGATCAACTGGAACGTGGGGAGCTGATATCGAGCATGGTGTTGGAGCTGCACTGCAATCATTCAAGAGAAGAAACTGCCTTATCGACATCAAGAATGCTCACTGATGGGTGTCACTCAAGAGAATGTCACCATAAACCAAAAGAAAATAAAATAAGCTGACCTGTGAACTTAAGCATACGAGATTGTGTCTCTCTTAGCGTAAATGACACTGACATTGTTGTTGTGAAGAAAACGAACAGTGACATAATAAGCACACCACACTTGGTCACAAGGTAGTCTGTGTAGACCAGATAAAAGGTAAATTAGGATAGATTCTTCAGCGGATATTTTATCACTGTACAGATATTAAGAAACAATTTCTTTCATTTGTAATAAAGAGAAGGCAAGCTGATTAGCCATTTCTTCAGCGACTGTTACTTTCAAGTCAAAAACAAAGAATTCAACCCCATAAACCTACAGATCTAGCAATCAGAATATAATATGATTTGCATGACTAAATGCTCCCACAGGCAGAGAATATTTCTTGGGAGTGATTATGGGGATCTGAATATACCGGGTCATGATTATGTGCTGATGCTCCATTTCTGTACAACTGGGGTACCACGGTTTGGTGATGCCAATAGTTGAGCATATGACCCCACTGTAGGTGTTTGATGCCCCAAATGCTTCCAGTCTGGAAGATCAGTAGTTGTGCAATCTTTGACCCACAAATAGAAGATTAAAATATATATATATATATAGGGAAATGCTCCTGTGAGAGCATCTCTCACCTTACTATGAGAGATAAAGGTGGGGGCCCTCACATTTAAGTTGTTGGCATTGGATATGGATGTGAGGGCCCCCACCTTATCTCTCATAATAAGGTGAGAGATGCTCTCACATGGGCATCTCCCATATTATATATTATATATATATGTGTGTGTGTGTTATATCCAGAAATGGTCCGAAAAAGACAACATTGGAGAATAAGATTTTACATCTGGGATTTCTTATTCTTATTCTTTGGAATGCATGGTTTTAGAAATCGGATGAGTCCCAAACAACTGAGCATCTAAAGGTTCAAAAATAAATAACCATTCAAAAAAAAAAAAAAAAAGAGTAACCCATGGCAAGGACAAAAGGGCCAAAACTTCTTATTCTCATTTAAGTTGTGGCAAGAAGATGTTGCATGCTTTTGGGGTCCTTTTAGACTAATTTTGAAAGATCAAAACCACATTTGGTGGAAGATCTATGCACTCAAAGATTGGATATACTGTTCATCCAAGTGAAAAATCGAACACAACGGCACCACCACTTATCACTACTTAATATCATTTAGAATAAACAAGCATGTGCCTTAAAATTCCAGATTTATAAGATGCTGATTTCTATTTTTAAAACCTTCTTGTAATTATAAGCCATTGCAATGGCCTCTTGATAACAACAAAATATACCTAATATTTCTCCAAGCTTAGAAGCTAATAAGGTTTAATACCACAGGACACCTTTCTACTAGTGATCAAACACAAGCAGATCCCCAAAAACTACTATCATTTCACAGATAACTTCCCAAAGAAGATCTGATAATGTTAACTACTCAATTTGAACATAAGTACTTTCTGTAAGAACTTCAGAAATCATACAATAATTAGAAGTCATCTCACATTATAAATCATCTACAGCATCAATGTAGGGAATACTACAATTATGCACATTTTCAAAATCCATTTTGATTAACCAAGCAACATTAACAAAGAAAAAAGAAAGCAAGAGTATATGCTTTAATTCTATATGGAATATTATAGCAGGTGAATGAAACATTTCTTTAGATTTAACAAACCTTCAAATCTCACAGAACCTTCTGCTGGTTCATGTGCAAAACTTAGATCATAAAACTCCTTTGTCTGGAAGTTATAAAGATAACCTGCATGAGGTCCAAGTCCAATAGATCTTAGAAACATGCAGATAAGAGTTTGCACATAGGCCCATCATCATATCAGTAAAATAATGAAAAATGAAAGCTCACATGACCAAACATTATATTGTATAATCTTCTTACCTTGACCAGGAGAACTCAACAAACTATTCCTTAGGATTGTATCATAACCCACAAAAATGTTTATGAGAAGTTGCTGCCACCTGGAAAGTAATTATCATCATGTCAGGGAGTTATGGATGCATCCAACCCCAAAAAGGGAAAAAGAAGTAATGACATTCCTCAAAGCAAGACCATCGCTACAAGAATGTTCAATGTCATATACTAGGTATGATCAATGTTGGTCTTTTGGTTCTGATGTGCTATGCAATGTTAAATGCAAGAAGAACTGAAGAACCATATGCCCAATTCTCCAATTCCCATAGATAACATTTAAGGCTAATATCGTCGTAAAAAAAAAAAACATTTAAAGCTAATATCCGTCATCAAAAAAAAAAAATTTAAGGCTAATATCAGTCATTCAACAACAATGAAACACCAGGAATTGGTACTGCCAGATAGCCTATTGGATTATCCATCCGACAAAAAATTATACTGCATATTCTTTTATCTGCTAAATATCTGCTTTCTAAATGAAATTAAAACCTGGTTACCCATTAAAAAAAAAAAAAAAACACTTAAGAATTGGAATTAGAAGTGGCATGGTGATTTTAACCTGTTACCAAAACAGGAGTTTTGAGCAGAAATGCTAATGTTGACAGTCTTTATATTATGCCGAGATTTAGCTCCTTCAGGGAGAAAGAAATATCCCTGCAAAACAAAATTTCAAGAAAACCTCTTGAAATAAGTACAAATATCAGAAAAAAAAATCAGAGAGATTAAATCAAATCCTTGAAAGAGTTTGAGCTGCAGCGCTTGTGCATAACAATGTATGGAGCAATGGCCGAGTTCTCACCAGTTTTAAACATATGCTTACTTATAGCCTGATGCATAGTGGACCAATGGTGAATACTGTTACAAATTGAGTTCAGGCAATATTGACCCCATTCTATGTACAATGATTTCCGCAATTCAGCTATATATGAGTATTCCTCCACATCCATGATACCTGAATAGGGCATCCGTTTCGCTAGGGTGAATGGTTATACTGTGTAACTGGAAGAGACATCTGCTACAATATCAGGTTTTACTCTAATTCTATGCATGCCAATTGCCAAGACATTTTCATGCTATGGGCTCCACCATTCATTAATCCAATACCAACAGATCAGACCAACTCACCCTGAATTCTTCATGCAGTATAATCACTCTGATTGCAAAATCGTTCATCATTGGACTGAGCAGGGCACAATGCACTGCTTTAATCCAAAGCAGATAAATCTTATCAGAGTTACATTTGGATGCCTTAAAAGGGTTTGAATGGTTTTGATCAAGAAAGGTGTGCCCCATTGTACAGATTTGGTTGGAAGTATCTCTGCTTCCCCCACCCCACCCCCACCCCCCAACAACAAAGTATGGTAACTACAAGCTTTCATCTCCATATCTAGAATGTGGGACCCAGTATTCAAAGATCCAATCCACTCAAAATCCATACCCTCACAATCCTATGTATTGACATGTGCCAAATTTTCACATTCAGCAGAGTAAGGCCCGCCACTAGTTGATCATGTGAAAAAACATGAGTTAATCAAATGTTACATAACCAATCCGGCAGTGGAACCCACTCCATAGGGGCATGAAAAGACAGCCAATGCGGGTACATGGAAGGGTGTGTGTCTTGGACAGATTGGACCTTTAAACATTGGGGCCCACATGCTATATATAAATGGAGCTGGCAGCTTTGGCCGTTGGTATCCTGCAGACAGTATATAATAATTTCTCACATATTCATCTACAACTAATCAAATTAATATGAAAGCAAAGGGAGAAAACGCATAAAAAGTACCTTCTCAACAGTGTATAAATAGGTCGGCTCAAATGACTTGCTTCTTCTCTCAAGCCATTGCACTAGAATAGACAAGAGCAAAACTTCAAATGACTCAAATAATATGCAATCAAATAACCACAACAAAAAAAAAAAAAATGTATAGATCGAAGAAAAATGTTGAAGCTTCATTAAGAATCAAAGGTTTTTTTGGTACAAGCACTAGCTTTTGCAGTGGTTTAATACAAAGAACAAGGGATCCCTAAAGCCTTTGAACAATCTCAAGGAAAAATCCGGAAATAAAAGAGTTTTATGCTTTTAGCTAGAGAAAGAGAAAAGAAGGCTCTAAAGCACTTGAGCTTCTCAACTTCTCAAGGACTCTCCAACAAAAAGCCCCATCATCAAGTCCTCCAAATGGAAGGTCGCACCCCTATTTATAGGCTCCCAAACACTCCATGAAAGATTATCAAATAACAGTGATAAACTAGAGATTATGGTAAATTGAGGACCACGTGAAATTAAGTGTCTTCACATATTGAATCCTATGATCCATGTGAATCATCAGTTGTATCATAAATGTAGAATTTGTTTCTGTACCATTTGACTTTTTTAAATTGTGATTTACAAAATCCAATATGAATTATTTTTATACAATTTGATACAAATCTTTGCATGGTGAATTGAACGATTTCGAAAACAGGGCCTTTAACTAGCAAGAATATGCCATGACTTTTCTTTATACTTGTCAGAACTGCCATAGAATAGGTAATCAAATTACCAATCAAATGCACCTGATATTTTCCACTCGGTCATTATTTGACACATGAAAAACATGTCCATCTCAAAACAGAAAAAAAATCTAATAAATCTGGCTTTCAGCACACTTGGTTTGAAATTAGATAGTTCATGAAGAAAGAAAGGCATTGGTATCAATCAATGTAAAAATAGGGCCCTATTGTATGAGAATTAGGCTCGGGATAGATCGGAATGGAGAAACAGAATTCATGTAGCTGACCCTAACATAGTGGGTACAAGGCCTTGATGATGATGAAATGAGTACTGTATGAGAACTGTTTTTCTTTTCCCCTGATTGCAGGAACACTATTCTAGGTCATAGTGACCTAGAGAGAGAGAGAGAGAGAGAGAGAGAGAGAGAGAGCAATAAAAAAAACAAGTTATAAATTCCATTTCATTTCACTAGCTGTTCTGAAACAAAACACCATGTGTGTGTGTGGAAAATTATTCAACATATCTGTGTGTTTCAAGCCAAAACAGACAGAATAGCCCTATTGTAACTGAAAGTGTGCAAGCAAACGTACATAGTTGAATTTCTGAAATTTATTTTATTTCAGTAATGCATAAAACCCCAGAATTTTGAAGTATTTTAAAAAAGAGAAGAAAAGAGAAAATAAGAATTTGGATGGTATATCTTTATATTATTAAACCAATTTCAATATTAAAAAAAAAAAAAAAAAAAACCTCCAGTTTACTAAATTTACATAACAATTCCTACAATTTCCAAAAATTGCCAAAAAAATCCCATCTCTCAACACTTCCCTCCCCTGTGAAAACAAAATCTGGTGCATACAAAGCCGTCATGCCAAGCTTGGAATAAACTTCATATGACTGCTTCTTGTTGACAGCCTTTGTGAGGAAATCTGCTAATTATCTTTTTCTATGTGTGTGCCACCAGCTTTATATCTTTCTTCGCGACGAGGAACTTGAAAACAAGGAATTTAAAATAATTTTGCCGCTATTAAAAAAACAGATCGAACTACAAATAAAATCATTTCGTCACCATAACAGAGAGAGAGAGAGAGAGATAAAAACTAGGAATTTAGATCATCCTAAAATTGTACAAGAAGACAAATTTTTGAAATAGTGACAAATTTTATTTCTGTAGAAGAAGAATCAAAACAGGAAAAACCCAAGACAAACAAGACAACCAGCCCGTCAAAAAACTCAGAAATAAATAAATAAAAGAGTAAAACAATAGCCAAGGGCAGGCAACAAGGCCCTTATAAAAGCATACCAGAAAGACAATGAAAGTATGAAGCACACCCCGCCACCATAAAGGACTGTCACAGAGGGTAACCAATTGACAATGATTAAACAAAAATAAGAATGACAGTCAGTACCTATAAGTGAGTCAATCCTATCAAACTGAAATGGTTGCATCCACTTCGGAAAATCCAAAAGCACATTCCATCCTGCGGTTTTCTGCATTTCAAATTTCAGTTCTAGGAAAAATAGCTTTCTCCTTGCTCTAATGAAAATTCAAGTTACATAAGAAGCACACAAATGGTAAACTCATTTTATATAATAAAATAAAATATTTGTAAGAAAAAACTTGCAAGGGAAGAACAAGGACTCTGTGTGTGTGTGTGTGTGTGTGTGTGTGTGTGTGTGTGTGTGTGTGAGAGAGAGAGAGAGAGAGAGAGAGAGAGAGAGAGTACACAAGCAATTTCAAGATTTTAGAAGGGAAAATGTACAGAGGCTGGAAAAGAAGGGAAATATCAAACAGCATGAGAGTGATTTGTAAAAGAGAGTGACAATTTTAAGTTGATCTTTGGATTAAGAAAATGCAAAAGAAAAGAGAAAAGATAATCCAAATAGTAGTGCATGGAAATTTTAAGTTGGCCCCACAAATCTTTAAAAAAAAATTAAAAAAAAAATAGATGGACAACAGAAAGATCATTCAACCAAATAATAACCTAACAATACCACAATAACTGGAAAAGTGTTTTCTTTGTTCAATTTCCTCACCGATGACTGGCTGAAACTCCCCAATAACAGCTTTGCATTTCTCCATAATGAAGGAAAAAGCAAGTGACACTTGTTGCGGAAGTGAATAACTGCTGCTTTCATTGATTCTTTAGCGTACAAAGGAAAACCTACACGTGGTACCTCCGCATCAACAGCAATTTCTGCACCATCTGCAGCTAGCTTAGAGCTGCTATGGTCAGCTGCATTATCTGTTTGAGGGTCAAGAAACTCTTTATCATTCTTCCAAGATCTAAATATCAATTTACCCCTCTTAGCACCTGGACCTATCCAATTTGACCAAAGTTTGGTGGCAAAAAACGTGAAGCCATCCCCACTCTCTGGAATCTTCAAACTATCAGTGGAACTTCCCTGCTGAGGAATATCCGTCATATGACTATCATCTGTATATTGTGACCACAGCCCAGCACTAGTTATCTGCAACAGAAACAAGTCATAGCATACCTAAGACACTAGAGTAAACAATCTAACAAATTCACATTAACACCAGAGAAAAAATAAGAAAAGATTAATGGATATTAGCATTAAGAGCAGATGCCAGTGACGGTGAGCCGACTAAGGAATAATATAAACATAAGGACATTGTAATTCTTTTTATTAGGAACAGTTGATTTTACTAAATAGAAAAGACCCATAGATACAACAGACTTGGGAAAAAAAAAAAAAGAAGTAAAAAAAACGCTAAGGTATAAGAAAAATTATACCCAACTACATAAAGAACATTGCTATTTATCTTTTATTTTTTATTTTTTCACTGCATGGAGAACTCAAACTCATGTATTCACCCTCTAAAGCGAGCTTTGTTGTCCCTAACCAGTTGAGCTACAACTGGGGACATTGTAAATTGTAATTTATAAGATGGATTAAATGGTGGAAAACTACCTCTCAAAAACAAACGTGCACATTTTTTTTTATAACAGTTTATTTTATTTCCACTAAAAAACAACAAAGAATACAAGCAAAGAAGCCAACGAAACTTAACCAAAATGCAAACTTAAAAAGAAAACGAAGAAAAAGAAAACACTGGACATCAAACAGAATAGAAGAGCGTAACACTCCCTCTTTAGCAAGAGCATCTGCCATGACATGTGCCTCCCTATGAACATGATGAAATGAGGCTCCAAGCAGTTTAGCAATGTGCACATATTATGCAACACTAATAATAAGTCAGACCATTTCTATATAACTAGATGCGGAAATGTTGGCAGCCTTCCAGTACCCTCAAAATGAGGGGAAAGAAGGAAGAATTATGTAATGCCTAGCTGATCATATTCAAAATTATGGAATGCTCATTCAGAGTGAATCTGTATTTCATTCAGGTCAGGCATTCCACACCAAGATTTTGAAAGGACTATTACTGTTGGGGAGGGAGGGAGGGGAGTCTCACCTTAAAGCCCAATAAACTTTTTTAAAAATGAAAAATAGTACAAAAATATCATTTTTTAATCATAAGAATAAATATCACTAAGAAAACATTTGATTACAAAAATGGATAATTCAGGAAGAAGATAATATTTTATTAGACTATTTTTTCGTTTATGAAGATAATTTATCAGAGATAAATAATAGAATATCATCATTATCAAAGCCTTGTCCCACCTATGTTGGGGTGGCTACATGAATTTTGTTTCTCCGTTCCAATCTATCCAGAAAACAATCAATTTATAATAGAAGATTGATAATAAAAAATCCAGAAAAGAAATGCAGTATGGTTATTGAAGCAAATCCATTGTCAGGCCTGTTTCAAATGATTCTTCCATAAGAGATTATGCCAAGAAATTGAAAATCGACTAAATATATAATACACTAAACAGGAAATAAAGGCCACAATTAAGTTAACAAAAAGAAACGAAGGATACCTTAATATGAACTAGGTCTGCATCTGCAATCTCATGCCCAGAAAACTCACTTGAACAGCCAGGCTTCATATGCAAAAAAAATTACAGCAGAAACTGAGCATAAAACTGATGCATTAATACTTATCAACAGAATACAAGGCATTTACATAAATGTCCATGAGAGAAGCATAATCTGCAGCAGAAAATTTACTCCATTCTTCTATTAAAAAATCCAGCAGGTCTCATGAAATGCAGGGCAAAACAGTAGGCAGACAGTAGTTGTTCGGTAATGCGTCCAAGGAACTAAATAATATAGAACAATTAATAAAGTGAAATGTGTAGAGACATAATGTCTGAAGAACAGCACAAGTAGTAAGATCTCAGCCATCCAATATCCATCCCATTTTTTATGTTGAACGCAGAGCAATGAAGCATTTCCTTTTCTTCTCAATTTAGAGAATGTTGCTTGAAGGATTTCATAATAATTACATTTTAGAGTTATGGCCTAAGCACCATGTGGCTCACTAGATCAAAGGACCACAACTGTCTAGATCACCAACCATGGGCACATGTGAAGACATGGGGCTCAAGCTGCTATTCAAAACTTCATGTCACATAATTCCGTATTAAATGAATGCATATCTTTCCACTTCAATTAGAACAGGAACTAATCCTCCTATAAACCTAAAACTTTAGCAATGTCGAAAAGAGAAGCAATGACACCTAATGTATCCATACAAAATTGAAAATCACTAATAAATTCAAGTATCCAAGATTTCATTGATCACAGCACAAATAAGTGTTTGCTATGAATCATCAGAGCACTGAAGTATTTTTCCTATACTGATAATGAAAATGAGTTGATATTGGATTGCATGATACTGCAAGCCTGCAATGCAATTCCTCACATCACAAGCAACTTCTAATCCTTCAAAATCATCAAAAAAAAAAAAAAAAAATGAAAGGATATTGAACAATCAGAATGCAAAGAACTGAATATGATTAAATAAGGATTTGATGATGTGGTGTTAACGATAATGACTTAGATGAATAATTAAAAACAACCGGGACAAACAAATAACAATAGTCTGCAGTTGGAATTGTATAACAGAAAGGAATCTTCAGTTCATAGTATGCTAAATCAGGACAAGAGGCCAAACATTACAAAGTTTTGCCTTCCCATAAACAAAAGTTGCAACGTTAAAATTTTCAGCTCTTATATTATATCATTCAATATCAAATGCAGCAACAATTCCAACCTTTGGATATGGACAGCCACCAATTAGGCAATATTATGACAGTGATTTCAAAAAAAAAAATAAAAAAATGTTAGAATAAAGCTTCCTTCTTGATGATGAGGAGATTTTAAAACGCTGCAAATTGAAGCACGTCCAAATGCACAAATACATCATTCAAACGAAATATGAATCAAAAGAGGAGACCTAAACAGGAGAGATAGATTGAAATTCCCCAAAGGAAATCGAAATTCAGGACAATTCACACCTTGTAAATCCGGAAGAGAGAGATTTGGATTGATCAGTAGAGAGAGGAGGGGGATTTAGAATTTAGAACCTGCTGGACGAAGTTGGTGTGCATTACGACGAGCAGAAAGAAGAGAGCGATGGCAACGACGAGATGGATGTATTCGAGAACGGTTCTGATTCTCGGTTTGAGGAGTCTGAGAAGCATTCCAGATAGCTTGGCATGGACGCGAAGGAAGGTCTGCTCCGGATCCATGGCTTTTGATGAACTTGCCCTAGCTTTTCTAGGGTTTTGTTCTGTTCTGTTCTGTTCTGGGGGGGATTGAAAACCCTAAAAAAAAAAAAGAAGGAGATATAGATAGATAGATAGATAGCAGGAAAGAGTTACGATGGGCTTCGTTGCAGAAACGAATAATAGAGAATAGCAGCAGAATCTCTAATCATTTATACTTTTTTTTGGGGGCTACAAACAACAAAGGAGAAATAAAACAAGGAATATGGAAAATCTGCTGATGCTTTTATCTTCCTCTCTCTCTCTCCTGACCGCAGCTTGGGCCAATTCAAAAATGATGATGATGATGATGATGATGATATGTGACGATGGCATTTGGATTTTAGAGCGAATATTCCAGCTAATAAGCCAGTGTAGTATAGAGGAGCAGGGCTCACTTGTAGGTGGTCCGGTCCGCAGGCCAAGCCCAAACCTTGCGACATATGTAGGTCAGACCAAAGCCCTCAAAGGGCGCATATATATATATATATATATATATATATATATATATATATATATATGATCTTGGCCCTTACTCGGCCTTTCAGGCTAGGCCGAGCTCGTGTGGGTAAATATAAATTTGATGTTAACATCCTCTCTTATTCAAGCTTAGGATCCTTAATGCAATGTAACAAGCAATATAATGGATGAAAATATCATCTTACTTTAAGACCAACTAATTTAGTAAGGTGTTACTATCCAAAAGAAGCTATTTGATTGTATTGGCGACGCTTATCTTTTAACTTATCAATTCCATGCCCTTTATAAAATGTATTACTTGAATTCTTATGAGTTAAATATCGAATAAATAAATGAACCTCCTAAGAAAGGAAATAGGAAAATAAAGTGTCTTATAATTTCCTCTAGAACATATGCCATTTAGATTTTGTAACACTTTAATTTTTTACTCTAGTCCGTCCAATAAGTGGGCCACTGGAGTTAAATCTAAATGTTAGTAACTAAAGAAAAGTGATCTCATGCTATTAAGTACTTACATCAGAATCATGATCAAATAAAACCACATTATTATATATGAAACTTGTAGATGATTGCTCTATTTTGTATTTAATTGCTCAGTTTTGCAATTCATTACTTGATTTGTCTTAATTATGATTTCAGTTTTGACCAAAATTTAACCACATTATTATGGCATTGCCTTTTCTTTTTCTTTTCTTTTTTCCTTTTTGCTAAAGTAGATAGAGTGGACAATACAAATTTTATGTGTTAAATGAAAACAACCACGTAAAATTTTTAAAAACGATGTAAATGGCTGGTTTTGCATTGTAATTTTTAAAGGGTGTGCTCCAATTACCATAACTCCTATAGGTCTGATCCAATTACCTCATGAAATAAGATTTTTTTTTTTATATAATTTTATCGAACATACTAACTAGTTATAAATTAGAAATTAAAAATTAGATTTTTTTTAATTTTTTTTTTTACTTTTATTTAATTAGATCTTATTAATTAGATTAGAGTCTCCAAATGGCACCTTTAGATTGAACTTTTGTATCTTTTTGCTTATACAACAATTAAAATCAATTAATCTTTACCGATACTTAAAAATTAGAATTTTTATTTTATACTATAATTTTATTTCCTCTTATTAATTAGATTACAGTTTCCAAATGGCGTCCCTATATTGAACTTTTGAATCTTTTTGCTTATAGAACAATTAAAATCGGTTAATCCATGCTGATAACTAACACATGGTTACAAACGCCAACCTTAACCTTTTGGATTACCAAATTGACCAAAACTGATGCAGCCAACCAATGATTGGTTAATACATTCGAAAATACACTTGGTTAAAGAGATAGGGTTCTAAGTAACTCTTTGGGTTCTTGAATCTGTTCTTTTTTGGAATAACAATTTGACCAAAACACAATTAAGATAGGAATACATCATAAAGCTATTTTTTCCTGATCTCTAACACATGGTTCGGCCTTTCTATACTGGTATTCTGAGTTTTGTCACACTGGTAGTGGTATGTGAGGAGGGTGGTCCCTCACCTAGCTAAACTTGACATGAGCAAAATCTGAATAGAAAATCGAATTAATTGTAAGGAGGAGATCCGACGTGATCACAAAACCAAAAACCCCGGGCTTGTTTGGCATTTTACTTTTAAGATAAAGTGGAAGTGAAATAAAAAAAGAGAATAAAGTATAAGTTGGTTATGATGGTATTTTATTTTTAGTAGTTTGCGATGGAATATTTTTTACTTTTTGTATGGGGAAATAGAGTTTTTTTGTTTTTTAGTGAATAAATGTAGTTGTTTTTTGACTTTTTTTTGGAAAAGATAGAGGGAGTTGTTGTAAAAAGTGCTTTTAATTTGATGTTTAACTTGATTTGACTTTACAAGTAAAATTACCGAACAAGCTCCCTCAAATCATATATATATATATATATATACGACGAAATCACTTTGTGATGTTTATTTTGTCTTTTTGTCAAAGCTCTATCTACTTCTGCATTCTCATCATTACAAGTTGCGGCAAATACGAATCGAGAATAAGGAGCAGAGAGCTGCATCTCCTTTTCATCCTTAGAAAGGTGGAAGATGAAAATTGGGTTGAAAGAACAAACTCTTTTTATCAACTTCAACCAAGAAAAAGGTGTTTCCATACAAGGTTTACTTCATAGGAAAATTTCTTGACCTGGGAAAATTGGGAATTTTAAGGCATGTTCGTGGTGCCAAAGTTTTCTGCAATGCACTGAAAAATGTTCCGACACAAAATTTTCACTGATTGGTGCAACACTTAATTGTACAGCAAGGGGAACGTTTTGAACTACTACCTTTTTTTTTTTTTTTTTCAATTCCATGAAAAATCATTTTCTAGTGGGACCATCTTACACTTGCAGAATCAAATTTTTGTGCAACACAAAATCCTGGCACTACACAGAGATGTCACTAAGGCATGTGCATTACATTTTTCCAAAGAAATGTAATCGGATGTGTAGGAGAGTTGCAGATTTTCATTGATTTTCTGTTGTAAAATTTTCATACTTTTTTTTTTTTTTTGGTGGTTTTTGTTTTCTAAGTGAAAGAAATTTTCACTATTTTCAACTCAAGCATACGGGTTTATCGCAAAGTATTTTTTAAGCCTTGCACAAGAGGAATTAAGAAACACGTTAATATATCACAAAAACACAAATTGTTGCAACCAAAAATCAGAAATTGAAACGTAGAAAGCGAAGTTTCTTGGTTTCATGGTTCTGAGTTTGGTTGGTGTATTGGGCTAGTGTAGTTAGATGGGCCTGCCATATAACAAATCTAATACAGAGAGGAAAAGTGCTGAATTAATGGAGACAGGAGAATGAGCTCTCCCATAACTACTGGCCCAGTGGGGTGGTGTTCCTCCTCTACCAGCACTCGATCACGTGACCACATGGAAGAGTTTTGAAGCTTCTAACCACGTGGAAAGGAGTGTAGTTGGTGTGGGGTGGTGTTCCTACTTCCTACATCTAATGCATCTATTGATGGTCCCACGTCTAATACTATAAATGCAGGGCCACCTGCTGTTTATAGTGGGCTGGCCCGTGAGAAAGACGGCCTCACTTTGGATTTCATACACAGTAGCCAATTCGGAACTTGTAAATGACTGCATTGTATGGAAATCACCATGGCTTTATGGTGACAACTGAAAACATATCTCAATTATACGAGAATAATAATGAGATCATGAACCGCTATTTGAAATTTTCATTCAAAAACAAAAAGCTTCCTCTCGCAAATGTACGATCGTTTCATAGAAAAGATAAGATTGTAATTTGTTAGGTTGTATGGCTGCAGGTGGAGACGGTGAGACGTGTTTTGTATATGAGGATCTTGGTTAACCGGGTCCCTGTATTGCCCGAGTTGTACTGTGATTAGAAGTAGGGTTTGAGTGTAACAGGGTTTGGGGCTGATATTATAAATAGAGACTCATAGTCTCTATGATGTACATCTCTTCTGATTGCATGACTCAGAGTCTCTAGGATGTACACCTCTTCTGATTGCATAGTGAATTCTCCTGTCTTTTCCGTGGACGTAGACCAAAAGCCGAACCACGTAAATCTTTGTATTCTTCTCTTTGCGTGCTTGATCTCTTCTCGTATGCCCTAAATCACGACATTAATAAAGGGGCAGATATTTGGCAAAAATGATCATCATACTTTCTTGTTTGCATGCCCATAGAGCCTATTGTTGTCGCATCCCATCTATTCAAGTTAATTTGTTGGTGCCAATGACTCGCTAGATAAGATTTGTCAAGACTTATTTGAGTAGTATTCAATTATGCACTTTTGCAAAACCTTAATGAAAATGGCTAAATTTTATATGCATTGATTAACCAACAGTATGTATTGCTGCCTCTGAAGTAAAAACAAGGGGAGTGATCAGTTTTCATGCAAAGAGTACAGTGTGGCATCATTGGGTTGGATGAAGCAAATGTTAGCTTGAAAAAATCCCATGCACATGCAGTGAACAACATAAGATCATTTAAACGCTGGCATTGTCCTCCTAAATGTGATTTTTGGGCCTTCGGTCAGAAGTAGGAATAGGCCCGTCAATTTAGCCCGTTACAATAGATACCCAATCCGGCCCAGCCTAAGCCCAAAAGCACTGGGCTTTTAAAAGAATTTGAGCCCAGCAGACTGGGCTTGGACAATTATTTGAAAACCCAGCCAAAATGAGACTGGGAATGGACAGAGCCTGGCCCGGCCCGCCAGTAAGTTAATAGATTTATAAATACCCAAGTCCTAGATTTATAACTCTGACGCCAGTTCAAACAATTGAGACATGAAGGTTTCAATTCTCAACTTATACATTTTTTGCATTACTTACTGTGAGAATGCAACTCACGATTGTGATCAGTGAGCTAGCAATAAAAGAATAAAGTTGATGCCAGAGCTACAAATACATATTCCAAAAGAAAAACTACCATCCTCTCGGCAGGCCTGTCCAATATCTAGAACAGGATTGGATATATTGGACAATCCATGCCTAGATCTGGCCCTAGCCCATTGATAGGCCTAAATATGAGTGATATCACTCCCGAACATTATTAATGGACAATTTGCACGGATCTTATAATGCGCCTAGAAGCATTTTGAGAGTGTGATTGGCCAGAGCACTTAGTTTTTAAGATTTTGGATATCACATTGACTTAACTATGTGAATCAGAGCTAATAATGACAGGAATGTTAAAATAATAATAATAAAAGGATGTGTTTTAAAATTGAACTTTATATTGATTTTTTTTTTTTAAATTTTCCTCTTTACTAGAGGCTTGAACTAATGCGGCACACTACACATGTCTCTAATTAATTAGTTGAGTGACGCTGAAGGAGACTAGGATGCATTATATTGTTTTTTGAGAGCCTTACATCACTATTTATTTAAGAGCTCCATTTGAATGCCTAATGAGCTTATTTTACAGCATGTGGATCCAAACTGTTCTCATGTTAACTCTACTTCATAGTTTAGAATTGGATTAAAATTATAATTGAATCTCCATAACTTAGTTGATACCAAGTTTGAATCAAACAAGTAATCATGTTAAATTTAGATCCATTTAATAAGAAAACTAGCAAAGCATGCCCGCGCTAAGCCCAGGCCCAGAAATAAAAACACGTCTAATTTGTTACTATTTTACGAGATATTACTTAATGAAAAAATAAATATAAAACAAATAAATATATCATTTATTACGGTTCGAAGCATGGCCAGCCCGACATTTACAAAGTAAATATTATTTTTTATATAAATGAATATGAAACTTCAAGTCCTATATAAATTAACATCAATGTTTATGTATTTATTTCAGTAATTTCAACTTTATTTCAAGTTGGAAACCCTAAGAGCCCATAAAGTCTCTTTTAATTTATATAAGCAAATTTAAAAATATAAGATTAAGATGGGCATGTAGGCTAGCTCGTGGGTGACATTGCCTGGCCTAATTGGGGTACGGCACGGCACGGCACGGTTGTGCCAATCTGAAAGTCGGCCATACTTCTTTGATAGAAGCTCAAATCTTATCTTTATTTGAGAATTACTGGATGTCTTTATATCTTCTTGTAAGAATCCCTTTTGTTATTATATTTTCTTAAAAATAATTTTGAAACATTTCACTTTTCGCGGAATGGACCAAATCTCATCTAACTTGCTGTGAAATTGTATATATATTACAATTTTTTAAAATTATAATAAAGTGAATATTACAAAAAAAAAAGATAAAGTAAAGTCTATTTTTTAAAAAGAAGATAAAATAAAGTCAATATTAAAATTGAAATCAAACAATTAATTACAAAATTGCATGTGGCCCTGCCTTTAGGAATTAGAATATGAGGCCCCCTATAAAAAAGTTTATTGTATATGGAGCCCATATGTATAAATCACTAACAATGATCCACTTTTAAAAATCACAAACATTAAGGGTATTCTAATCATAATAGATATATTAAAATTCTAAATCCACCTAAAGAAGACTCGTTTTAACTTAGTTGAATAGAGTTATTGAACAAAGTGGATTTTTTCATCTAAACTCTTTAATCACCTATCAATAATAGATATATACTAAAATTTGAATTCACATAAAGAAGTTTAACAAAAGTGAACTCTGAATTGATTGATAGAGCTTATCTCTTGAAATTGATTTGAGATTCAATTTCTCAGATTGATTTGAGATTAGAGTCCAATTTTACAATCGATTAGTAAATCGGACTCCAATTTCGAAATCAATGCCTGCGTCTTTAATAGATATTAGTAGATATGAATTCGGATAAACCATGGGCTGTAGTGGTTCCAACTCGTTTATGTTTTGAGCAAGACCCTTTCCTCGTACAAATGATCAAGTACCTGCAATTTCTTCTTTCATTCCCATATATCCGTATCTTTTTCCTCCCTTTGTTGTGTTTATTAGAGACTTGAGCTGACTTGAGCTCATATGCACACTATATCATGTTCTAATCAGCTTAGTTACAGTTGAAGATATCTATGACTATTCAATTTTATCGTACTCCCATCCAATTTAGTTTCTATTCATGATGAACCAATTCATAATCAACAACTCATTGCCCATGATACATATCATTATTTCATTATTGACAAACTCTTGCCCTATCAATTTAAGGCCGACCAATTTTTATTTATTTGTAATGTATGACGACCATTGATGGATTTTCTTATCACAGCAGGGGAAGGTAAGAAGGTCCCTGCAGAAGGATATCTTCTTCCCTCATACAGTAAATAGTAGAGACGATCGATGGTCCCCATTCATCCCTCGGAGAGGAGCGGGTCTCGGCCGCCCCCATTTCATCCCCACTGCCCTTCTAAATATTAAATAACGCAAACGACAACATTCAGGTCAATGTCGACTCCAGGATTGATGACACAAAAGAAAAAAGACAACAGAATCGATTAAATGAAATGGAAGTGCTAGAGGTTTTGAAGACGCAGCTCTCTCCATTGGCCCTTCCTATACCTGAAAATAGAATAGTTTTGAATTGATCATCACATGCAACGATCGTTTTAACTTAAAAGAAAACCACATGGTTGTCAGACCAATAAAGAATCGGGATACACTGATGTCATGCATGAGTGCATTATGTGGAGCCTGGGATTTTTAATTTTCCAAGTGGGGACTACCTACTTACCCTTTTCGGCTTTTATCCTAATCTGTGCTGAGGTTCTGCCGGATCAAGTGAGAAAACAGTCGATTAGAATGTACAAAATAAAGGGAAGGAACATGATCATTTGTGACTTTGATCCACCAAATTATGGGTCTAACTTTGTTTAGGGTAAATTTTGCAAAGCAACTCTCCGGGCCTTATTTGTTTGTAGGTATTTCTGATTAAAATTGAAAGTGTTGAAACTTCTTATGTTAGTTTTAGATAATGTCTCTTAAGCATTGGAGATTTTATTTTGTTTCAACTGTAGAATTTTGAAAACCAAAACCAATCTCTTGGAAAGTTACATTGTGCCTTTATCTCATAATTAATCCAACTGACTGGTTGCCTGATTGTACTTTCAACATTTTTAAAAGTGACTATGGAAACAGCATATGGAGAATTCATATTTTTTCCCAAAACAAGATATCCCTTTATTTTATGGTCAATACAAATTTCATCCATCTTGGAGTAGGGGGAGTAGGCCTCACCATCTGAATGAAAATGCATGTTATACCGGTATAACCTATTGAATAGTGCACCCATATATCTCGGTTAGAGTGATATTTGACCCAATACTAAAAGGGTTTTTTCACGGCAGTTTAGACTGAAGCAGGCAGTTCCACTGCCACACTTGATTTCTTAGTTCTTTTGTTTCCTGGAATCTTGTAAGAGGCGGCCAGACAAAATGAGAATTGGACTTCACTCCCCAACCACATTCCTTTGTAATTGATCGAAATGACCAAATCAAGTACAACATGATATATGTTGGAGAGTCTGTGAAGCCACGCGCCCAGTAACTACAGGAGGAATTTGAGGTAGTCATAGGGAAGGCAAAGATTAAAAACAAATCAGATTAACACTCAATTGGATGGCTTCGTGGTCTTTCAAAACTCAATCCCATTTTGAAATGGGCGGAGATCTTTGGAAAGCCGCTTAGTATGGATTTATCTTACGTCTTTAATAAACAACAGTACGTATTATCGGATTTATCTTACATTTTCATAAACAACAGCATCCTCCATCCCTCGGCCATATTCTAGGGTCATGTGTCCCATGCACCAGGATGTTTAGATTTAGACAAATTTTGAGTTTTGTTTTTGTGTTTTTTTTTTTTCCCACAGGGGGCTGGGAAGAAGGAGATGTGCTCAAGTCCAAAATACTTGACAGCCGGGTAAGAACTATCACTTCTTACCACTTACGTAAGGAGCCAATGTCTATATAGGGTTGTCATGTATGTTGAAATTCTTACCGCTTAAGATGAGTGTTCTAACTTCTACTGGACCATCTTATAGGGTACCTCAAAATTTTACTCTATGGTCCCACAGTAGAATTGGCCGTTTGATAAACATATGAATAAGATTATTTAAAATTTTAATGTATTTTAAATAAATAGTCGGTGAGACAAACTCCTAATAAATTTATTTTGAATGGCGTGAATTTTTAAGCTCCTCTGTAGAGTTCCACTGTTGCTTATCACATGGGGATTTTTACAAGGCAGAGACAATCCGGACTTGCATGCAAGTTGCTACCGCCTCCCAGCCATAATATAAACACCACCTCCTCCTCTTCTACCTTCACTACCAAGTGAAGAGATGGCATCTCCCACCTCCCGTCTCTTCACCACCCAACAAGCCCCTGGCCGGGCTCTCTTCAGGCTCTACTGCTTCCTATTCGTCGCCGGAATATTCTCTCTCTTTTACTACCGTCTGACCCACATCCCGGCCGACCACCGCCTCCTATGGCTGCTTGTCTCCCTCGCTGAATTCTGGTTTGCCGTCATGTGGCTCTTCCAACAGAGCATCCGGTGGAATCCCACTTACCATGTCACTCACCCCGAACGCCTCCCGGCGAATCTCCCTCCCGTTGACGTCATGGTGTGCACAGCCGATCCCGACAGAGAGCCGCCAGCTCTCGTCGCCAACACGCTCCTTTCCCTCATGGCCTATGACTATGATGTGAGCAAGCTCGCTTACTATCTGTCGGATGACGGTGGGTCGGAGCTAACATTTCATGCTATGTATCTGGCGTCCATCTTTGCCAGACACTGGCTGCCGTTCTGCCGGAAGTATAACGTTGAGCCGCGGGCACCACAGGCCTTCTTCAGCACTGATAACCCTGTCGCGGATAGCGGTGGAGGGACTTTCCGGCAGGACTACAGCTTAGTTAAGGTGACTATGCTCTCCATTTTTGTTTATTTTTATTTTTTCAGCTGATCTCTTAATTACATACTAAACTAAAGTGGTGTTTTCTTTCTAATAATATTAAAAAAAAACCTGCCTTTTATTTATTTATTTTCTAGCCTTTCATTTCAAATCTTAAATCAGAAACCTAATTTATTATAAGATTACTAGATTTGAAGTCACTGTGTATATTTGGTAAGGTGTTTTCTTTGCTTGTCAAGCAACCAGGTGGCTGCACTTTTTTTTTTTTTTTTTTGCTGAATGGTAAACTTGAATTAGAAAGAGGAGAAAAAACAACCAAGAGGAAGCGAACAGAACAAAAGGCCACCACTAGAAACAGAAATGCTGAACCCCTCTGGAAACAAAAGTGCTTGAACCAGAGAAGGAATTACAGGTAAAAAAAAAAATGAAAGGAGAAGGAAAAAAAAAAAAAAAAAAACTCTACTCCATGTGGCTGCACTAGCTAGCGTGTTTAGAAATATGGATAATTATGCCCAGCCCACGTGGGTGTTTAGAAGAAAAAAAAAGAAAAAAGCCCAGGCCTCCTGCAGTAGCGTGTCTCGATAAGAAAAGATTAGACCAAGAAGGATGGACTCATGCAAAGAATATGAAAAATTATGCCCAGCCCACGTGGGTGTTTAGAAAAAAAAAAGGCCCAGGCCTTCTGCAGTAGCGTGTCTCGATAAGAAAAGATTAGACCAAGAAGGATGGACTCATGGAAGGAAAATGGAAATTTATATTAGAATTTGGATCTTTCGGTGAACGTGATGTCTTTAGATTTTGTTTTTGTTTTTGAGCGATACATGGTCTTTTATATGAAGTCGACTTTGTTTTGAGTGTTGCATGATCTTTGTTATGAAGTTTATAATTTCGAGTTTTTTTTTTTTTTTTTTTTACAAATTTAGCTCTAACGGTAATTTAGTTTAACCATATCATAGGCTATTTTAGGGGTTTTGACATATTAGTTCCCATTCATTTGAGATATTCCAATTTCATGACTAAATTTCAGGTAATGTGTAATGCCAAGAAACTTTTTTTTTTTTTTTTATAACTTTTTTCCTCCGAATCTCATGATATCAAGGCTTTTACGTAGCATCTTAGAGATATTTTTTTTTCCAAATAATAAAACCTGAGAAATGGTGATCAAATGTGCATATACTTTTCACAAAATGTCATATTTTGTATTTTATAAGAAAATGAATTTATTCACCAGTTGCAAAAAATTTATATGATACAGAAATTCATAAATCCCATGATATCATGAGAGATGGTGAAAAAAAGTAAAAGAAATAGCGACTCTGGTGACATTACGTACATTTGAGTCATGAAATTGGAAAAACAAAATCTGAAGCTAATTAATATGTCAAAACCCCGCTCTTTTTTTATGCTCACTTGTACTGAGACAATCATGGATGTGGAAAAGGAGATTTCGTTATATATATATATATATATATATATATATATATATATATGAGAGGTATTCAAGTGCATCTATCCCTTATTATGTGTGATGAGGGACACCCCTTTTGGGGAAGTTTTAAGTACAAAAGGGTGTCTTTCCAAAAAGTATAAAAACCCTTTTATATTTGAAACTTTCACAAAAGGGATGTCAATCACCACATATGATAAGGAATAGATGCACTCAAATATTTATTATATATATATATAATATAAACTAAAGGTACTAATATTGCTTTTGAGATAGTCAAATGAAACATCAAAATTCAAGTAAAAACATATTTTTTTAGAAATAAATCGTCAAGCCTGTCATATAAAGTAAAGAGCACGTAACATCAGGATTCAGGAGTACATGGAACGTGTCCAAGTATCCGTACTCAAAACTCATGTATGTGAATATTAGATAGCCAGGCTAATAATACAACAAAGACCGACCGGTGTTTTCTGAGTCCTGCATTAATGGACTGAGTCGAACACCAAGTTAGATTAGTTTACTGAGTCACACAAGTAATAAGTCGGTTCAAACGTTAACAATTAACAATAGCAAGTCATGACTACTTCTACGACAAAAATTTGAAAAGAAAACAGAAGAAAAAGGAGAAGAAGAGGAAAAAAAAAGCCATCACAACCATGGGTTCAAATAAAATCCACTGTCCAAGAATCTCCCTTTAAGTGCTTCCCCTGATTAAAAGGATTTAAATCCACAGTGGAACCTACTTATAAGAAAATCTGTAGTCACAACCATGGGTTCAAATAAAATCCACTTTAGATTCTCAACTCTAATAATTAGAACTCACCCCCACCCACACCCCCACCAACAACAAAAGAAGAAGAAAAAGCACTCTATCGATTAGTACTTATACCCCTCAGTCGGTGCAGGTTAAAATCTGAAGTTTGTTGGCTGCAGCTCATATAGCATGAGTCCATAATTTATTTCATTTATGCATCAACGATTGATGATTATTGAGGAGCATATATAGTCATTTCAGACTCCTCTTCATTGTCTCTTATAAGTGACAAGTCACTTTGAAATTAACTTTACAAGCTTTTTGTTTGCATGATATTATATTCTCAATTGATACTTCATGGCTAAATGAATTTTAACAAAGAAATATTGAAGAGGCAAGGAGTGAAAATATTTACTGAAAGATGTAAATGAGACCTTACTTTATACCCGGAAGATTACGATTACCTTCATTATAGAATTTTTTTTTTTTTTTTATAATAATGAATGACTCTAATTAATTAATGATTTTTCGTTCCATTTGCAGGAAAAATTTGAAGAAATGCAGGATAGGATAAACAGCACTGTAGAAACTGGAAAGGTGCCAGAGGAGACGCGCAGACTACACAAGGGATTTAATGAGTGGAACACAAAACTCAGCCCTGGTGATCACCAACCCATAGTTGAGGTAGGCCCCCTTGTCTTAAGTGGTACACATTTCGAAACCCTGGCCGTTTATTTTGATGAACATTCACCTTAAATTGGTGGTTCCAATTTTTTGGCTACCCAGATTATTAATGTGATGGGCAAGCCACGATTGGTGGGCCATAGCACATAAATCTCCTATTTTGGGAGATCTGATCCCATCAATATAAATAAATGGAGTGGCTCATCAAGGCCCGTTCTGAATGAAATATTGCATTAATGGGAACTGTATACAATTCCTAATTCATCAACATATTAATAGAATGATTTCATTAGTTTGTCGGGACTTTTAAGATAACTGCCTATTATTTTTGGCAATTGCAAATATCCATTTAGGTTTTACTGAGAATTGTGTCCATTGTTTCAGCAATCTCTATAGCCTTGATTTACAATATGAGACTTAATTTCAAAGTTTTGACAAATAAAAAAGAAGAAGAAGAAGAAGATGATGATATTATGGATCAAACGTTTTAATTTAATAGGAACTAGGCTGGATTTAGCATTTCCATGTTTTTAAAATAGCGTAAGCTGGATTTCATCAACTAGTACTTAAAAATCAGTGTCTGAAATCCCCAGAAACTAAAGACCATCAGGTAAGTTACATATCTTCTATGTTCAAAATGGGAAATGATCGATATCTTGTATATATGTGCACTAACTTGGATCATTTAAAATAATAAATTTTGTAAGAATGATCATGCAAGTCTTTAGCATTCATTTCAACTGATATTATTTAATTTGAGTATCATAGATAATAATCTGCCGCATACACTAAAAGTTAAACATCATGGTCCCACACGCTACTAGCTCCAAGACAATGATGAACTTCAAGAGAAGATTAGAACCACGAAGGGACAATTGAGACATAAGAGAATAGACAAGGATTAATTAATAGCTTTGAAGAGATTTGATTTGGTGTGTTTGTCATTAAATCTTTGAATCAACAAGGCTATAATAATGGAATATGAATATAATGTTCAATATTTTATAATAGGGACCTGGCCTTTCTCATCGAATATAATAATTTGAAACAACAAAGCATTCATTTCTATATTTCTGTTTTATTGTGCTAAGTACATGATCATCTACTATTGATGGTCAACTAAGTTGAAAGGGGTTGAAAGGTTGGCTAATTGTCACTTAGGGCATTTGTGACTCAAACGAAGCAAAGGTATTAGCTATTTTGGAAGGTCTTATGTTGTTTGAAATTTTGGTGCTTTTGTAGTGAGAAAAGTGATTTCTCTAATGTAATCACTGGAGCATTTAACGGAAAACGGTTTCCTTGAAATTTTTAATTCCATTTCAGTGAAATTAGGGAGCTATCGAACATTATAAATGTTTCTTCTCGTCATGAGATTAGAACAACCAACTTGATCGTGGATACATTAGCCAAGCAAACGGTTGAAAGATTATCTCCATGAGTAAGTGTGATTATGTAATTGGGCTAGGTGTGGTATAATACTCTCGTATCTTTTTTCTCTTTTTGCTCTTTCGGCTTTGTATTTGTTGGTACTTTTTAAAAAAGTTTTTATACTATTTTTAAAAAAAAAGGTCAATGGATCCAGTACGGGTTGATTTTGGAAATCTTTAATATAATTTTAGAATTCAGATCCTCGACCCACGTTTTAAAATAGGAGCACTTTGACGATTAGACATCTACAAAAGTTAATTTAATGTTGCCTTTGCTCGATCTAAAAGTTCATGAAATAAATAAATTCTAGTTTAATCCCTTATAAAACGAAGACAAACTTCATGCCGTTGGATCGAGCTCTAGAGAACTGAGACTCATGTTTATTCATGACATTATAACGAAAAGATCTCAATCATGCAACATGGCCCGGCCATTTCATTAGAGGGGTAGAGGAGCCAAGTGGATCCAATCATGTGCTAAAAGGTCTGAGTCCATCTAAAATGGGCCATCTTTAAACTGTTGCAGCCCTAAAAGTATTTTTGGTCCAACCATCTGGTGGGCCACTAGCATATAAAAGAAGTCATGAAAGTTGGCCAATCATGTGCTAAAAGGTCTGAGCCCATCTAAAAAGGGCCACCTTTAAACTGTTGCAGCCCTAAAAGTATGGGCCACTAGCGTATAAAAGAAGTGAAAGTTGGAAAGCTTGTTTTTCTCATTCGTTTTGCCAAGTAGGTTTATAATATATTACAACTGCAGCCCAAAATGAGTCGACTGTCTTTGTGAAAGGTTTGCATGATGAATGATTTAATTTAATCTAATCATGGTGTGATCTTTGTTAGGTTATCTTACGTGGAAATGGAGGCGACAGGGATGCAGAAGGTAAACCCATGCCAAAGCTTGTATATGTGGCGAGGGAGAAACGGCCGGGCCACCCACATAATTTCAAGGCTGGGGCCCTCAATGCTTTGGTAATTCTACTCCTCCATCTTTCTCTGATCAAGGAAGGGCTACATGGAAGGACTATGTGGCCGGTTTGAAACTTTTCAAACCGGACCCAATTTTTAATCAGGTTTGAAATTTTCAACTAGAACAGGACCCAAAGATTAAAAGGGTCAACTTAGATAATTAACAAGCTGAGTCTGTGTCTGAGTCTGATTGGGTTGACATGTAAAATAGTAAGAATGACTAAAACCCTAATCCGACTCATTCATTGAGTAGGTGAAAAATGGCAAGAAGAACCAACTCGAAACAAAAAAGGATCAGCACAGATTCTGAACTATCAGATTGGGTCTGAATCAGATTGGCAGGTCGGCCTAGGAACTGCCACCCTTAATTCCACCTATTGTTATTGTTTACGATATTTATTGTTATTATTGTTGTTGATGTTGCTATGTATGCAACAGAATCGGGTGTCAGCGGTGATGAGTAATGCTCCATTTATCCTCAATGTGGACTGCGACATGTACTCAAATAACTCGCAGACTCTCCATCACACAATGTGCTTCTTCTTAGATTACAAGGAGAGCCATCGCATTGCTTTTGTTCAATTTCCCTCAGTGTTTTACAGGCGTAACCCCAAATGATTTGTATTGCAGTAGTCTCACCAGAATCTTTGATGTAAGCCCCAAATCTCAAATCTTTCCTTCCAACAATACTGAAATATTATATATATATATATATATATATGTAAAAGAAAATTCTCTCTACAAGGTATCTCTTAGCATAAAATACCGCTAAAATATTTTTTTTTTTTAATTTTTGGAGTCCATTTTTATACATCTTTAAATAGACTCTTAGTGCCCGGAACATTCTCTCAGCCTTCTCGATCTCGCTTGGCGTTTTCGGAGCGAAAACCTCCCTCGGAGCGCGATTTGACCATCCTCGAAACGTGGTTCAAACGAATATGGAGAGAATTGTGCAAATTTTTTGATTTTATATGCATTTTCTTTTTCTGTAAGCTTGTCATTTATCTTTTGAATGAAAAAAAAAAAACTTATTTTGATTTATTAATTATGGCCTATTTTATGTGATCAAATTGCAAAGTTAAGTTTTTTCTCCATTTCTTGTACTTGAATATATGGATAAGATATATTTGTTCTCGTTAGTTAATTATTTATAAACCCATTAGCACTATTTTGTATTAGTGCACCAAACATATAATTATTTTAAAATTTAGCGTTTTGGCGCCTCCGGCCCCGCTTCATGCTCTGGGCACTTAAAACAGACCCAAGATGACCAACATATTTTCCTTAGGCCTATTTGGATCCTCCCAACCTAGTGATTTGCACTCACTTTATGTTATTATTTATAACTCTTATTAAATCTTCTTAGCTAACCATTCCTACTAGAGCACCAACTTTTATTAAATCTTCTTAGCCAATCATTCCTACTAGAACACCTTGAGGCATTGGTAGTATTAGCAAAAACACTTTTTAGTACTCCCTCTCGGACGGAATCTAACTAGTGCACTTTTGGTGGCAAGCACATTTTCTCTCACTCCAAATTGTTCATCGTGGTATTTGTACTCACGACCGATTCACTATGATGCCATATTAAATTTTGTCTTAGCCATTTATAACAAAGCCTCGAAAAAATCGCAGAGATAGAGAAAAGGTTGTAATTAAATGCAGCTTATAAGTGTATCGTTGTTACCACCAGCATTGTAATTAGCTTTTCCGGCTCACTTTCAGATTGATCTACATGGAATTAACAGCTATAATGGCCCCCCATATTGTGGCACCGGCGCAATTCATCGCCGTGAGTCTCTCAACGGCAGGAAATTCACCCCTGATTTTCAACCAAAATGGGATGAGAAACCAGGTATAATATTTCATTTACCATTACATGACCAAGGACCAAGGAGCATTCCCTGGTTGTATAAGAAGCAATTGACAAGTTCGACATTGATTGTTTTTTGATCTACTTTTTCCCTTACTTATGCGTGTTGATTGAATGAATTGAAAGTATGTGGAGAAAATGAGGACTGGAGCGAGTTGGAAGCAAAGGCAAGAACTGTTACGAGCTGCACCTCTGAGCTAGGCAAACCATGGGGGAAGGATGTAAGGCCTTGGATTTTCTCTCATATACATATATAGCATTCATTGTAGATATGTCTGTACAGCATGTACACCCCTGATTACCACCTCGTTTAGACTAACTAACTACCAGGCCAAAAAGATCCAGGTAATATGGACCTGCTTTCGAGACCATTGGTCCTTGTAACCAGTCGGGTTGGGTCTGGACCTGGACAACCGGACACATGGAGTGAACTCAAGCCTGGTTAATCGCAGGGCCGAAGAAATGCTGGATTAAGAATTTTTTTTAAAGGCCCGTGAAGTAAACTGAGGGAGGTTTTACCAACCCAAAAATTAAAAGAAGACCAGTTCTGACCCAACATATATTAGAATAAATGTTAGTTTTCCAAATGTAGTACTGGACCTGGGCCTAAATCTTAAAGCTTGTGAGCTGTATCGGGACCTAATATTAGGCACGATAAATAAAATGCGCCGCAGTGGAAACAAGGATTATATAATATAATTACCTTATTCTAAGTTCCTAAACTTTTTTATTTTAATTCTTTTCTTTTTATTTTGTTCAGATGGGCTTGATGTATGGATGTCCAGTAGAGGATGTATACACAGGCTTGGCATTACATTCAAGAGGTTGGCGGTCAGTTTATTTAACCCCCGAAAGGAAAGCGTTCTTGGGCCTCGTTCCTCAGAACACAAATGATACCCTCATCCAATACAAGAGATGGTCCAGTGGTTTGTTGCAAGTCTTCTTCTCACACCTTTGCCCTTTTACACATGGGATTGGAAGGTTGAAGTGGGGACAGATCATGTGTTACACTTTCTACACTTTCTGGGCACCTTGGAGTCTGCCTATCCTATGCTATGCACTCCTACCTCCTCTGGCTATGGTCAATGGAATCTCACTTTTCCCCAAGGTAAAGTCATCTTGTAAGTAGGATTTAGGCCACATAGATTAATGGGCTGGAATCCGGGCCTGGGTTTGGATAATTGTTAGTCTATAGACAAATGGGTTGGGCCTGCAACTACGTGTCTTTAAGATCCCGGCAAGCCCTCCCAGCCATAACCCTATCTTATTTGAAGGCTATCAATGAGTCAGATCCATTTTTGTAAGAGCTGGCTATTTCAATTGGCCTAGCCCATTCATTCTCAGCCCCAACGTGTTGTCATCCCAACTTATTTTCATTGATCTCAAAGTCGGTTATTGGGCCAAATTTGAAAACCAATATTTGATGCATTGAATGCTAACTCAGTCGAGGCTTAAATGCATAATTGATTTGATCGTGACTAGGTTACATCTCAACTAATACTGTTTAGCCTTTTAAATTGATACCGAGTTTCGACTATTTGACTCAGTCAAGGCTTTGGCCAGGCAACTGAGTCGTCTCAGTTTGGCATGCAGTGTTTTTTCAAGCGTGTTTGGGTTTCTTTCTTGCCCCTGTCCAATGCTATATTAAGTTGCCACTTGCCAGTGTGCAAGGTTGCATCCTCTACAGATATGAAAGGAATAAGTTGGATAATTTTAACTCAACTAATACTTCTCTCCGTGTTATGATGATTGTACGGATTCTAGGTCTCTGATCCATGGTTCAAGGTGTTTGCTTTCCTGGGGATTGCATCCCATGCCTACAGTCTGGGAGAGCTTCTGTGGGTAAAAGGAACGGTCAAGATGTGGTTGAACGAGACTCGGATGTGGATGATCAGAGGGGTATCTTCCTTTCTCCTCGCAATGGTGGTCACAGTCTTAAAAGCCCTGGGGATGTCCGAGTCAGGATTTGAGATCACCAGCAAAGTGATAGATGAGGAAGCCCTCAAGAGGTACAAGCAGGAAGTCATGGAGTTTGCTGTTGCCTCCCCAATGTTTGTGCCCCCTACCACACTCTCTCTACTCAACCTCTACTGTTTCCTCAGATCCACGGTGCTGGTTATATCAAAAGGTGGGCCATCAGTCCTCGATCACATGGCCTTACAGATGATCCTGTCGGGTTTTATAGTCTTGGTTAGCTTGCCCCTGTACGAGGCCTTGTTCTTGAGGAGGGACAAAGGTCGAATGCCCACGTCTATAACTGTCTACTCTACTCTTCTAGTATTTGCTCTGTTGTATTTGCTATCACCCTTCATATGATGGCCCATTGATTGAAAGGGTTTGTGGGGACTAAATAGCTTGGATATAAACTTGTATCATTTATGAACTTCGAATGCCAGCATTCGATTTACCTACATAAAAATGGGTTCTTTTGTACTCCTTGACTGTTGCCAACGTTCCAGATAGGGTGCACAAAAAATCCGTCAATCCGTAACACCGATCCAATCCGATCAGATCATGGATTTTTAACCGAGCAAAAAGTAAACGGATTTCTGACGAAATGAAAATCTCGTAATCCGTTAACAATAGATCGATGACGAATTTCACCCTCAATCCACGGATTCAATTCGATCCGATTAGTTGACATTAAATATAAATAAAAAAACCCTGAAGGGGCCTAAATATAGAAGTAGAAAAAACTTTAGGGGTCAAAGTATAGTTCACTTTTATATATAAGTATAACAAATGAAGCCTTAGACCAAATATCATCCTACTCTTGAGAGTATACTCTTCAAATTTTCTTTGACATTAGATTCAACGGATTAATCCGATCATATCCGGTCTTCCACGGATTAGATGGGATTGGTTTTTAATAACCATGGATTTGTGACGGATTTCAAATCCAACAATCCGTAGGTAACGAATTTGGTGACGAATTTATCCTAATCCGCATCCATCCACTCCGTGTACAACCTTAGTTCCAAGTTGTTCTCTGCATTGGCCAACCGAATATCACTACTTGATTTATAAGGACCACAGTTTTGGGCATGGGAATATGCAATACACGTGACAGGCACCACTTGACAGGGGCGGAACCAGAACCAAAGTAAACTACAGATTTCAAAGCTCCTTTAAACGGACTCGGATATTTTACATGCTTTAGAATGATTCGAGGCCTTCTATCCCTCATGCTTGGTTTCATATATATATCATCACTGCCGCTGCCGCCACAGCCTCCAAAGTCCAAAG
Organism: Camphora micrantha; assembly: GCA_003546025.1. Classification (NCBI taxonomy): domain Eukaryota; kingdom Viridiplantae; phylum Streptophyta; class Magnoliopsida; order Laurales; family Lauraceae; genus Camphora; species Camphora micrantha. Next base: position 5,480,401 of record QPKB01000004.1, on the reverse strand, counting down.
AGCTAGCCCATGTGGTAAGTGATGGCACAATTTGGCATTAATTTATTTTGCCTCGAGTGTCTCAAGTCTCAACATAACTGTTGATGAATGAAAAAAATAATTATTATGGAAGTGCTGGATGACATTCCTTGGATTGGGTGCACTTTTCTAAGATGGGTTCATACAGTACTGCTTTATCCATTGGCTGATTTTATGAAATGGGGATGTTAGTTAATTTAATGAAATGGGCTGAGACATTAATTCTTCAATAAACCCATTTTCTGACATTGTTTGGAATCATGCATTTTCAACCCATTCCCAACTAGTATTTGAGCTGTATTTCAGCCCATTTTCAACCTCGCAATGTGATTTCTATTGATTGTTAATTGTATCCTCCTCGGGCTGCACCTAGCGAGATTTTCTCGTCCAGACAAAAATAGCTTAATTAATTGTGTGATTTTTGTCATAAAATTACTCAAAATTGTGAGTCTCCCTTTATGATATGATCAAGGCCAAATTTAATTTACCTTGGAGTAGGCCTCCCTCCCCAATTGATTGACAATAGATTCACATGATCTATTCTTGGTGGCTATTACTTCTATTAAGAACTGCCTTTCTTTTTCTTTTTTTTTTTTTTTCTTTTTTAAATCTTGTTTTAAGAAGCGCAGTATTATTTTACTTTATTCACGCAAGTGATATTTCAATTGAAGTTAAACAGTGGCAATATCTGTTCTTAACTTCAATCAACACATCTATTTTACTCTCAGGAGTCACTAAACTTGCACTATATAAAAGAAGAAATAAAGCACTAGAAAAGAGTAAAAAAAGAGCCCAAACAACTAAACAGACCATCTATAGGTCTTGTAGTTGTATACCCATACAATCAAGCAAACTAGAGACCCATACAAACGGTTTTGACAACTCCCTTCAAGTGGCTCTGTTCACATATTCAAATCCCATTGATTAAGTGCTTAATTCATATAACTAATAATGCATAAGATCTTGCTAATCACATCATCGATTACGTTTCAGAGTCCTTGTCTTGTGAGATGTTGTTCTGGGATATGTTCTACATTGTTTCTATGACAATCATACTATAAAGATACAAGTTTTTGTTAGCGTGAATACCAAGTGCATGTTTTTAACTCCGTCGTGTTGTTTGTTGCATTGCATTGCCGGTCTCAAGCCCGGATAAAAGGAGGAAGGGTTTGAACTCTGGCTTACATCGGGTGTCTGGTGACAGTATAAGCATAATCAGAGAATGTTTAGCTCACGTGCAAGATCGTGGGAAGCTAAGCCTGACCTTAGCCTAGGCCGAGTCCTCATAGGACAAGATTTGACATAGGCCTGTTCAATTCAGGGCCAGGATTAGATAGCCCCTGACATGCCCACCAATTCTCGAGACGAGATTGGACAACTCAAGCCGAGGCCCCTGCCCGGTCCTTCCCATTGGCAGACCTAATTATGCACCCAACCCATTGGGTGAAATTTGGCCCAATATTAAAAGGGCTTTACTCTTTGTGCTAAAAAGGGAAAAGTGCTTTATTCGATAGTTTTGTGTAAGTGGAGCGATGTGGGGTTAGTTTTTGTTGAAAAGGCAGACCGTATTTTATTTACTAACTAAGGATATATCATATTTCCTCCGCCATAGTCTCAGCAATTACAAGATGTAGGAGATCCTGGAAGCACACATGACACAACTCCACACTCATTTGTCACTTTATTAGATTAGTAAAAGTCAAATAAAGGCTTCATTTTTTCAGACAAGCGGTTACACAATAGCATTTTAATTTAAAATTCCGACCATCTTAAAAAAAAAAAAAAGTAAAAAAACAACCTCCTTACTCTACTAAAAGACAAAAAAACTCCAATTTTTTTTTATAAAAGAAAGTAAAAAAGACTCTATACTATACAACTAAAAATAAAATACCATCATTACCTCATTATATTTTATTCTCTCTTTATGTGATGCCTTACTACACTTTATTTAACATGTAAAATTCCCAAATGGGCCCAATTAAATTATTGCAGAATGAGATCCGTGGAGAGCTTGTAAACTTGGTCTTCAAGAAGAACCGAAACTTTTTAATAAATAAATATAAGATGATTGGAAAGTTAGTATTCGAAAACAAAATCAGATTCCCACCAACACCACTCATCAATTGTTTTGGTTCCTAATTCGTTTCACGCAGATGCCCTGGGACTGGAATGATGCGCATCGCTCCTGGTCCAGGATCCAATTCTAAAAAAATTAAATAAATCATATTTCCACTCATTGGGCCCACTATTTATCTCATATTGTATGAAAAATAAACAACAGTCTCATCTCCTAGATTTTTCTCAGCCACGTTCTAAGTTCGTAGTCTGGGATCCACTGAGGCTTTGCCTAAGACAAATGATTGGTCGAAATAGTTGAATTTTACTCTAATAACAGTTAGTCCCACCGTAAAAATAAATATTTCATAAAAATATAGATAAGAAATATGATTACAATTGTATTAATCATGTTTCTAATCAAATCTTACGGTGGGAACCAGCTCCCATTTGTGTAAAATTTAAAGTAAAAGAGAACATCGGTATTGAGCTACTCGAATTTTTAATAGTAAACCACAAGGGTGGGCCTGTACTTATTGATCAATCCAAGATTTTTCTAAATGGAGACAATCTGGACTCGCATGCACCCGTTTGGCATTCCTTGTTATATTCTATTATAAACAGCAGCGGGCAGCTCATCTTCCTTCACTGCCAACTGAAAAGATGACATCTCCCACCTCCCATCTCTTCACCATCCACCAGGGGCGGACCCTGAAAATAGAACTAAGGGGGGCCAAATGAAAATCATTAAAAGAAAATTGTAACAATTTAGGGGTAAAAATGAAAAATTGTAACTACAACTTAGTTAAGGTTACTATTCCTTCAATTATTTTGATAGAAAACCAATATTGTTTGGATTCTCCTACCAGCAGGACTTTCCATTGTATGGTTTTCCACGCGCAGCACAAACATGCCCTTTGGTTTATTTTTCATCTTTTTCCCCCTCTTTACTTTGGTGAGTAACCATAAATCCTGGGACCCTTATCAATTCTCTTGCCATTAGCTAGTTGTTTATATATGTGGAGGGGAGGTGTCTTAGCATTGATCTATCAGTGGATTGGCACGTACATTCAATAAGTTGTTACTGGACTTTAGGTCACCAATGATGATGAGAATGCATGTTCTTAGGAAATGTACTAAATAAAGTAAGAATCATGAATTGATTATTAGAATGATCGACTTAAATAATGTAATTTGTTTCCATATGCAGGAAAAATATGAAAAAATGCAGGACAGGATATGCAGCACAGTAGAAACTGGAGGAGACGCATAGACTACACAAGGGATTTAATGATTGGAAGGCAAAAGTTAGCCCTCATAATCACCAATCCATTGTAGAGGAGGCCCCCTTTGCTTTAAGTAGATCGTAGCATATGTTTATTTTCATGAACATACGTTGACTGATGGTTCCAATTTTTCGGCTAGCCTGATTATTCATGTGACGGGCATGCCCTGATTGATGAGGGATTTGGATCCCTGTTTGGACTAATCAGGGGATGTCATATGGGGGAAAATATATTTTTTTTACTCATTGGAGGAGATGGGACGTAACTGATTGGACATCCTCTCCCTTATATGGCACCCCCCTGGATTGATCTAATCAGAGATCCGTTTTCCTGATTGATGGGCCATCGCAAATCTCCTATTTTAGTACCTCTGCCTCCATCAAATTTAGGAAGTAAAAAAGATGTAGGGCAGTCAAACACAAAAAGGCCGGGCAGGCCCTACCCTCAACATGTGCAGGTAGGTTCCAGTGCTGGCCAAAGCCCTCAGAGAGCCTCCAACTCCAATGCCTAGGCCCCTTACCTGACCCTTCTGGGAGACAGGCAATAAATTTTAATTTGTACTGCACCCACTGGGCACTAAATGTATAATCTGATTTACCAGAGTGATGGCAGCCAATCAATATTTCTGTTAAGGACCATCAGGTAAGTTGCATATTCTCTATATTCAAAATGCGAAATAGTCTTTATCTAATCCACATGACTACATGAGGGATGAGCTCAACACAAACTTTGTAAGACGTATCATGCAAGTCTTTATCCTGCATTTCAATTGGAATTTAAGGGTGATAGATGGTAGGTAATATGTGGCGCCAATTTGTTTGCATAGAATACACAATTGACAATTCCTTTTGGGTAAAAGGAGTTGTATTAGAAGGCAACCAGAGGAAATAATGAGAAGCAAAAGCAGCGACCACGACGACAACAACAAAACAAAATAGCTAGATCACGTACGGGACCGACTCAAGAAGCCAGTCCGTGAACGACAGTGTCCACTGTGTAAGCCATAATTAGTGGAATAAGAAATTTGGCAGTATGGTGAGACGCCCTCCTCATTTAGACTTCTAGAAATTAAGGTGAGGAAAAGAAATCTTCACAAAGACTCTTGAAATTGAAGATATATTTGCAACAATTGGACTCTCCTCAAGCCTCTTTGTTTAGAGCAGATTGCCCTAGCTTGTTTCTACCTCTTTTGAAGTGAAAATTAACCCTGCTCTTAAGCAAACCAAACAGCCATTAAATGATCGCATATTCATAGGTAGCTTTTCCATCCAATCCTTTAAAAGCGGGGCATCCGGGAAAATTAAGATCACATCTTTTTTGATATCCCACCAAGATTTGAGATTTACTTTCCATTAAAGAGAGGTTATTTGATGGTTTGGTTTTTATATACACTTTTAATCTTCATGTTTAACACTTAAATATAAATCATGAATTCACATGTATACCTGATGCAGCCTCCTGATCGACCTAAAGTCATGAAATAAACTATCATAGTGTCATGCCTTATCTAACGAAGAACCTCCTGCTGGGACAGCTCTTGGAACTCAGATTCACATTGATCCATTACATCATTACGAAATAAGTACTCCCAATTATGCAACCTGGACAGGCCATTCATCACAAGAGTAGAACAGGAGCCAGTGGCTAAGCTCAAAACACCAGAAGTTCACATGAAGAATGATTTAATGAAATCGTGGTCTGGTCTTCTAGGTTCTGTTACGAGGAGATGGAGGTGATCGGGATGCAGAGGGAAAACCCATGCCAACCCTTTTATATGTGTCGAGAGAGAAATGGCCGGGCCACCCACATAATTTCAAGGCTGGGGCACTCAATGCTTTGGTAATTATCCCCCTCCATCTTTTTCTCATTTAGCATGTTATGATGGGACCAAAACAAGACCTTCCTAAACTAGGAAGGTCTACATGGAAGGAGTTCTCCATGAGTTTAGATCTCCTGTTTGGTTGAAACATGGAGATACTGCTGTATCCAATTAAGATTTGTCAACCGTATAAAATCTCATAATTTTTTTTTTTCTCTTTTCAAGTAAGCAAATGAGAGGGTGCATTAGATGACATGAGATTTTATAGAATTGACAAATCTTGATCGGATAAAACAATATCTCTATATTTCAACGAAACATGGGATTCAGGCTCACATGGAAGACCTATGTGGCTGGTTCGAAAATATTTAATTAATAACAACTAACTCGGAGCACCCCAGTTGAGACCTGTACATAACAAGTACACGTTCAGCTCAAACTCAACTTATTTATTGATCAAATTGAAAATGTCAATTTGAACTTGATCCAAATGTTAAAAGGGCCGACTCAGACGCTTAATTAACTAACTGAGTTTGGGTTGGGTAGACAGGTCAAATATCAAGAATGGGTTCAATCCAAATCTAACCCAAGAATGGGTTGGTTTTAATTTCTGCCTTTGTTTTTCTTATGATCTTTTTTATTGTTGTTGTTGTTGGTGGTGTTATTGCACATGTGACGGAATCGGGTGTCAGTGGTGATGAGTAATGCTCCATTTATCCTCAATGTGGATTGCGGCATATACTCAAATAACTTGCAGACTCTCCATCACACAATGTGCTTCTTCTTAGATCCCAAGGAGAGCCATCGCCTCGCTTTTGTTCAATTCCCGCAGTGTTTTGTAGGCTTGACCCCAAATGACTTGTATGCCATTGGTCTCATCAGAAGCTTCGAGGTAAGCTCCAAATTTACTTAAATGTTCACCCTATATATATATATATATATATATATATATATATGTCCAAAGGTTCTGTTATATATTAATTCTGTGATATTTGGAATCAATTTTTACACATGCCTAAACACTCCCAAGAATTACAACATATATTTCTTAGGCCCATTCGGTTCCTCCGAGCCTGAATGACTTACACCCTATTTATATTACAAACCCAATCACCTGTAACTCTGTTCATCTGTAATTGATAATCAGACAGAATTAAAGAAAATTGTGTATATCTAATAATCTGCACTTGATTTACACTTTTCCAAATGCGCTCTTAGGTATTATATCATTCTTCCTCTTCTTCTTCTTTCTTTTATTTATTCATTTTGTATTGAATGATTGAATGAATTGAAAGTATGTGGAGAACATGAGAAGTGGAGCGAATTGGAAGCAAAGGCCAAAGCTCTTACAACCTGCACCTCCGAGCATGAAAACCATGGGGAAAGGAGATAAGGACCTTGGTTTTGGACAAAATTGACAAACAGATACATGTCTAGGTCCACAGTTGAGACTGTTTAATAATCGGGTAGGGTCTCAGGTCAGGGGCGGACCCAAGTGTTGACATGCGGGTGCGATTTGAGAAGCCCCCTTAGATGATATCAAAAAAATTAATTTATTATTTAACGTCTTCACTTAATCATATACTGTACCATCCAAACAAAAATTCTGGATCCGCCATTGGTTCCTGTGGAATTGGGCTTGTTTTTTAACATTCATGTACCAAAATTCTCTTATTCTACTGATTTTTTATTTTATTTTGAGCGGATGGGTTTGATGTATGGATGTCCAGTAGAGGATTGTTCACAGGGCTGGCATTGCATTCAAGAGGCTGGCAATCAGTTTATTTAACCCCCAAAAGGAAAGCGTTCTTGGGCCTCGCTCCTCAGAACACAAATGATAGCCTTATTCAACACAAAAGATGGTCCACTGGTTTGTTGGAAGTCTTCTTCTCACACCTTTGCCCTTTTACACATGGGATTGGAAGGTTGAAGTGGGGTCAGATCATGTGTTACAGTTACTTCATTCTATGGGCACCTACACCCTCTGGCTATGGTCAATGGAATCTCACTTTTCCCCAAGGTAAAGTCATCTTGTAAGTAGGATTTAGGCCACATAGATTAATGGGCTGGAGTCCAGACCTGGGTTTGGATTATTGTTAGTCTATAGACAAATGGGTTGGGCCTGTGGCTATGCGTTTTAAGATCCTGGCAAGCCCTCCCAGCCATACCCCTGTCTTACTTTAAGGCTATCAATTAGTCAGATCCATTTTTGAAAGAGCTGGCTATTTCAATTGGCCCAGCCCAGTCGTTCTCAGCACCAACGTGTTGTCATCCCTACTTATTTTCATTGATCTCAAAGTCGGTTATTGGGCCAAATTTGAAAACCAATATTTGATGCATTGAATGCTCACTCAGTCGAGGCTTAAATGCATAATTGATTTGATCGTGACTAGGTTACATCTCAACTAATACTGTTTAGCCTTGTAAATTGATACCGAGTTTCGACTATTTGACTCAGTCAAGGCTTTGGCCAGGCAACTGAGTCATCTCAGTTTGGCATGCAGCTTTTTAAAGCGTGTTTGGGGGTTTCTTTCTTGCCCCTGTCCTCCAATACTATATTAAGTTGCCACTTGCCAGTTTGCAAGATTGCATCCTCTACAGATATGAAAGGAATAAGTTGGATAATTTTAACTCAACTAATACTTCTCTCCATGTTATGATGATTGTATTCTAGGTCTCTGATCCATGGTTCAATGTGTTTGCTTTCCTGGGGATTGCATCCCATGCCTACAGTCTGGGAGAGCTTCTGTGGGTAAAAGGAACGGTCAAGCTGTGGTTGAACGAGACTCGGATGTGGATGATCAGAGGGGTATCTTCCTTCCTCATCGCAATGGTGGTCACAGTCTTAAAATCCCTGGGGATGTCCGAGTCAGGATTTGAGATCACCAGCAAAGTGATAGATGAGGAAGCCCTCAAGAGGTACAAGCAGAAGTCATGGAGTTTGCTGTTGCCTCCCCAATGTTTGTGCCCCCTACCACACTCTCTCTACTCAACCTCTACTGTTTCCTCAGATCCACGGTCTGGTTATAGCAAAAGGTGGGCCATCAGTCCTCGATCACATGGCCTTACAGATGATCCTGTCGGGTTTTATAGTCTTGGTTAGCTTGCCCCTGTACGAGGCCTTGTTCTTGAGGAGGGACAGAGGTCGAATGCCCACGTCTATAACTGTCTCCTCTACTCTTCTAGTATTTGCTCTCTTGTATTTGCTATCACCCTTATCATATGATGGCTCATTGAAAGGGTTTGTGGGGACTAAATAGCTTCGATATAAACTTCTATCATATATGAATTTCGAATGCCAGCATTCGATTTACATTCAAAAAAGAAGGCTCTTTTGTATTCCTTGACGGTTGCCAACGTTCTAGGTTCTGTGTATAGATCTGCATTGGCCAACCGAATATATTATCATTTGCATTTACTAATTTATTAACTAAATAAAAAATATGTTGAATCAAAGGAACAATAAAATGCGGTAAATAAGATGTGGGATCAAGTAATAGATAGAGTCTTTCAAACATGAGCGATTTTTAGAAATTAATTCACTCTTCCTACAATCAATAATTCGAATTGGTTATTATTTTATATGTTTTATTTTTCATCATATATTATATTATTCATAATTACTCTTCAACTTCTTCATTCTCTCTTACTGGACATTCTTTCAAAACCACATATTAGATAGTTTCGATTTTAATTGTGTTTGTATTATAAATTATATGTTAGATTTATTTATCACTCATTTAAATATTTATAAGTATTTATATTTAAAATCTTAATTTTTTTTTTATCATTGACGTGGACCACAGTTTGTGGCGTGGGAATATGGAATATGCCACTTGACGGGTGGAACCAGAACCAAAGTAACTACAGATTTCAAAGTAACTACAGGTTACATGATCTTTTACATGCCTTAGAATGATTCGAGGCCTTCTCTTCCTCATGCTTGGTTTCATATATATCATATGAAGGTTTTACAAGATCCACTAGAATGGATGTTAGTCTAATTAATAAAATCAATGCAGCGAATGTAACCAATTAAATAAGATAGAATTAGCAAATAAATCTACCAAGCAATCACCATAAGAAGGCAGACACAAATATAACGTGGAAACCCCTTTCCAGGTTAAAAAACTACGATATAGAAATCAAGATCTCACGAACAGTTAGAAGATATACTCATAGGCTCTTTTACCTCAATCTGTCCCTCGACCTAAGGATCGTAGTTGTTTTTGTATAGAATCTACTAACACGACATCCACCGTGCACTGTTCTCTTTACTTGATTTCCTCCCACCTTGTCGTCCAAGATAAACAATCTTCTGTAAGAGAGTAGAAGCAACAAAACCTTCTGGAGCAGCCATTTAAAACAGTCTCTCAATGGCTCTAGATAAACAAAGAAATCTCTTTTATGGTATTCTAACATCAATTCAAAAAAGAAAATTAACTTCTTGTATATTTATTAAGATTAAGAGAAATACCCAACAAATAGCCCAAAATCTGTACATAAAACTTATAATTAAACTGTAATCAGAATAGCACTTATCCTCGGACTCTTTAAAAAAGTTGGGATCAAACTGGGCATTTGCATCATTCTCTCTACAAACAGCGAGACACCATTCTGCATTGGGTGATGCTGTCGTGAATTTTTTCATTTTTTATTTTTTTGGCCCAGCATCTTCACTGCTGCTGTCGCCACAGCCTCCAAAGTGCCCAAGTGGTAAGTGATGGCACAATTTGGCATTAATTTATTTTGTCTCAACCTTCTCAAGTCTCGACATAACTGTCTGAATGAAAAATTAATTATTATTACGGAACTACTGGATGGTAAAAGTCAAAAATATTGCAATGTACTATGAAGAATTACGAGTAACAAATTAACTTGGGCGTCTTCAATTTCTATATAAAACATGGGAATAAAGGACAAAATGACTCCTGCAAAGGTTACTGAGAGGAGATTTTACAATATGACTTTGAAAATTCAGTAACTGTTAATTACTTCTTCAAAATGAAGAAAGCCTCTGACTATCAAAATAACTGGTAATTGACAAGTAGACATTTGTGCTCCTCGTCTTCACTTCTTGAGAGGCGCTGGCATTTGAATTGGTCCATGATGAATTTTGCCTGAGATGTGTTTGAATTGGATTCATTCATTGAAATGGGTGCACTTCTCTGGGATGGGTTCATACAGTACTGCTTTTATCCATTGGCTGATTTTATGAAATGGGGATGTTAGTTAATTTATTGAAATGGGCTTGAGTCAATATTAATTCTCCAATAAGCCCATTTTCTGACATTGTTTGGAACCATGCATTTTCAACCCATTCCCAACTAGATATTTGAGCTGTATTTTAGCCCATTTTCAACTTGCAATGTGATTTCTATTCATTGTTAATTATATCCTCCTCAGGCTGCACCTATCGAAATTTTTTCGTCCAGACAAATAGCTCAATTAATTTTGTGCCCATTTTTTTTGTCATAAAACTACTCAAAATTGTGACTCTCCCTTTATGATTTGATCAAGGTCAAATTTAATTTACCTTGGAGTAGGCCTCCCTCCCCAGTTGATTGATAATGCATGTGTGTTACTGGGAAAATTAACATACTAAACCCGTAACCAATCCAACATTAATGCACCCAACTCAGTGGGTGAAACTTGACCCAATATTAATAGGCCTTAACTCCTTTTATTTTATTTATTGACTGAGGATATATCATATATCTTCCACCATAGTCTCAGCAATCAGAAGATGCCGGTGGACGTGGAAGCACACATGACACAACTCCACACGAGTCCCAATCACCTATCGCATTTGTTATACCTTCACCGTGAGTTGACCAATAATATTATGCCACGACATCCAAGAATTTAGGTGATTTTCTTTCATCTGATTTATACTTTTTAAACTTCAAAATTACTTCAAAATCACCTAAATTTTTGAATAACGTGGCGGAATATTATTGATCCACTCACGATAAAGGTATAACAGATGCCATAGGTCATCCGGACTCCTCCACACATATATTCTTTTTAATTTAAATGATTGCAGAATAAGATGTGTGGAGAGTTTGGAACCGAAGATGAATGGAAAGTTGGTATCTAAAACAAAATGAGATAATTAGCGAAAGGTCCCTCATATAGAACTTGTAAGGCCTCTAGTCCACCAACTTTTCTCCTAAGGCCTGTAGTCCATGCAGCTTGGACATATTTGGATGAGAGGTCCCTAGACACGTCACTTCATGGAGAGAGGTCCCTGGACACGCCACCTCATACATTTTAATGACTGATTTGCCCTTTTAACTGATTAGGCATAAAATTCCAAATTTTTAAATTTTAAATCTTCCATTCTCCCTCTTCTTCTTCTTGTATCCAGACTTCTGCATGTGAATCTTGTTGCAGGAACAGGAGACTCATATCAGAGGGTTGATCGGAGAAGAAGAAGAGAGGTGAAGATCGATAGATTTGGTGGAGGGCCACGGTTCTCTCGTCAAGAGAAAGAAGACCCTCGTGTTGCAGAGAAATGGTGAAGAAGAAGAGGAAGCAACTTCACTGCTGCCGTCGATCGAAGCAGAAGAAGCAACTTCACTGCCGTGACTGAGGAAGAAGAAGACCGGAGGGGATCTTAGAGGGCATGACAGATCGCAGATCTGGAAAGGAAGAAGCAGGAAACCGGAGTTAGAGAGAGACGATCACCAGGTGGTCCACACGAGTTGCTGATCGCTGCTGCGTATCGCCGGAGTTGATCGGAAGATCTGGTGTCGCCTGCTGCCACCGGAACCACGCGTCGCCATCGCTGACCAGAGGGAGAAGCGTTTGGAGAGGAGAAATCGCAGCCAAGCTTCGATTTGGGTTCTGTTTTTGGCTGGGCCCCACCTCACCGTGAACAGACGCCGGAGATTCTCTTCGCCGGAGTCGCCCCTGCGTGTGACCGGAGAAGAGCCGCAGCCCCTGCCATGGCCAAAGCGATGAAGGAAGAAGAAGCCAGTTCTGGTTTCTGAACCAGAACAGAAGAACGAAGAAGAAGTGAGTTTTGGGTTGGGTCTAGTCCAGGTCGGCCCGACCCATTTGCAGAAGAAGCCCAGTAGCCAGCCAGTCGAATTAGATAGAGAGCAAGGAAAGGTAAGGGAGAGGAGAGAGAAGAGCTTAGATGTAGGCTTTACAGAGAAGGGAATTTATCTGATTTTTTGTCAAATTGAGCTCAGTTTCTGCTAAATTTATCTGAGTTTCTGTAAAATTTATCTAAGTTTTTATCAAATTTATCTGAGTTTCTGTAAAATTTATCTGAGTTTTTATCAAATTTATCTGAGTTTCTGTCAAATTTATCTAAGTGTTTATCAAATCTATCTGAGTTTCTGTCAAATTTATCTGAGTTCTGAACAAATCTATCTGAGTTTTTGACTATTTAATTGAGTTTTGGAACAAATTTATCTTAGTTTTGAACAAATCCATCTGAGTTTTTGGAAAATTTATTTGATTTTTTTTTAAAATATAGCCGACTTTTTGACAAATTTATCTCCATTTTGAAAATTTTAACTGAGTTTTTGAATGTATATTTCTTTGTTTTTTGGCAAATTTATTTATATTTTCTTATATCTATTTGTGTTTTTCAATTTTATTTGTGTCTTTTAAAATTTATTTGTACTTTTTGAAATAATTTTAACTGAGTTTTGACAAAAATACTTGAGTTTTTGAATTTTTTTTTTGAAATTTGGAAAATTGGTTTATCTTAGTTTTGGAAAATGTATTTTCATTTTTTTAAATTTATTTGCATTTTTTTTATTTTATTTACATATTTTGGATTTTATTTGCGTCCTTTGAAATTCATTTGTGCCTTTTGAAATTTATTTACATTTTTTAATTTTATTTACGTATTTTGGATTTTATTTGCGTCCTTTGAAATGCATTTGCGTCTTTTGAAATTTATTTGCATTTTCTGAATTTTCTTTGAATCTTTTGAGATTTATTTGAGTCTTTTGAAATTTATTTATAGTTTCTGAAATTTATTTTGATCTTTTTAAACTTATTTTCATTTTTTTAAATTTATTGCCTTTTTTTATAATTTATTGCGTTTTTTTTGAAATTATTGCATTTTTTTAAATTTATTTTTGTTATTTTGAAATTTATTTGTGTGTTTTTAGAAGTTATTTGAAAATCTCATGATTCCATTAATCGTGGCTCATTGAATGATAGTTGACTATTATTAAGGGATATCCCATTAATTATGGGATATGATTTAAAGAAAGGGTAAATTAGACATATCAGGTATGGGAATTTGTTAGAGGACTTTTGGCTGCATGACTTTTTTTTGTGGATTGTTTGCAACAAAGTCATACTTTGAGGGACCTATCGCCGAATCCCCCAAACAAAATCACAGATTCCACCGACACCACTCATCAATTGTTTTAATTCTTTCGTTTCAAGCAGATGGCGTATTTAATACAAAATCAGATTCCACCAACACCACTCATCAATTGTTTTAATTCCTTCGTTTAAAGCAGATGGCGTATTTAATACAAAATCAGATTCCACCAACACCACTCATCAATTGTTTTAATTAATTTGTTTCAAGCAGATGGCCTGGTCCAGGATCCAGTTCTTAAAACGTAAAGAAATCATGTTCCCACTCCTTGGGCCACAATCCCACTATTGATCTTATCTTGTCTGAAAAATAAACAACAGTCTCCTACGGTCAAGGACGTCATGCGACAGTCACCATGTCTGGATCGTACAATCTAGCTACTTGGATTTTCATTTTTCAATAGTAAGCCACTAGGGTGGGTGGAGCTCTACTTATTGATCAATGTAAGAATCACTTGTTTCCATAATTTTACCGTATGTCCCATTAAATGAAATAACTACATTTATAATTATAATCAAACTAACTTTATCCTGAAGATAATCTACTAAATCCTAATAATATTCTGTTTCTCCAACATTTCTCTCAATTATATGATCTTTTTAAAAAAAAAAATCAGTGATTGGTAACATGAAATAAACCGATCTCTAAAATAAGAAATAAAATGTAAATTTCTTCCAAAAACTAATCATCATGTCTTCTTGGTGATCATCGTCTGTCCGTGAATCCATCACTATCGCAACCCGCTCCTCTCGAGTCTGTCGGTGCTGATGGTTCAGTACATCAACACGACTCCAAAAACTTTTTGATCGATGAAGATTTGATTAAGATGACGAGATCATAAGGCTCGAATACTTGAATTGATGGAGGGAAGAGATGGAATTTGATTGATTTTATTGAAAACAGAAAAATTGATAGTGATTATTACGGAAGATAGGACTGTACCCAGTTTTATTGTAAGATCATCACTGAATTCAACTCTAATAACATATTAAATTTCTTTAGCTAACCAAAATTTTAAGGCGTTAGTAGAGGGAGTGAAAATATTTTCCAATATTCCGCATCGAATGGAGCACACCCCTCAATAATCAATTCAAGATTTTTTTTTTTTCTAAATGGAGATGATCTGGACTCCGCATGCACCCGTTTTGGCAACCCTTGTTCTATTATAAATATAATAGAAGCAGGCAGGCAGCTCCTCGTCCTTCACTGCCAAGCGCCAACTGAAAAGATGACGTCTCCCACCTCCCGTCTCTTTACCACCCACCGAGCCCCCGGCCGGGCTCTCTTCAGGCTCTACTTCTTTATATTCGCCGCCGGAATATTCTCTCTCTTCTACTACCGTCTGACCCACATCCCGGCCGACCACCGCCTCCTATGGCTGCTCGTCTCCCTCGCTGAATTCTGGTTTGCCGTCATGTGGCTCTTCCAACAGAGCTTGCGGTGGAACCCCACTTACCATGTCACTCACCCGGAACGGCTGCCGGAAAACCTCCCTCCTGTTGACGTGATGGTGTGCACTGCCGATCCCGACAGAGAGCCGCCGGCACTCGTCGCCAACACGCTCCTTTCGCTCATGGCATATGACTATGATGTTAGCAAGCTTGCCTTCTATCTGTCGGATGACGGTGGGTCGGAGCTGACGTTCCATGCTGCGTATCAGGCGTCCATCTTCGCCAGTCACTGGTTGCCCTTTTGCCGGAAGTATAATGTCGAGCCCCGGGCTCCGCAAGCCTTCTTCTTCAGCTCTGAGAACTCTGTCGTGGACCGTGGCAGCAGTGGGATTTTCCAGCAGGACTACAACTTAGTTAAGGTTACTATTCCTAACATTAGTTTTAACCATTGTTAGGATTCTCTAGGAATTTGCGTGTGTTCAGTGGGTGCCAGAATAGTCTTGTTGTTTCTTTACCGTTATTTTGATAGAAAACCATCGGTTGGATTCTTAAGAAATTTGGGAATGCGTTTGTGTGAGTTTAGTCACAGCGAGCGGGAACCCAGCCTGTTGTGTCAAAGAACTCCAAAGATACTCATGTTATAGAAAAAAGGGATTCTCTAGGAACTCACTATATATATACCCCCACCCTAGACCCAAAGAAAAGAAAAACACTAACCATATAAGTTCTAAAATCATTCTTCAATCTTGTGGTTAGTCCTTTCTTTGTATCAAGGGGTTTTGACAAATTGGTCTTCCTTATATATACTCGATTTTTCAAATTTCATTGCCAAAATCAAAATAATCTCACCAGAGTCGCTTTACTCTGAACAATATTTATTTTTAAAAAACTTTTTTGTGTAATATCCCTAGATATCACTGGATAATTTCATGATAGCAAGAGACTTATTAATTTTTGTATAATACACTTTCTACTACTAGCAAGGGAATTCTTTCTTCCTTTTTTTTTTTTTTTTTTGAACACAAAAAAGACATTTTATGAAAAGTAAATGGACAGCTAACCTCCATTTCTCAGATTGCATCATGCGGAAATTCTTTTTCCTGTGAAGATGCATAAAAGTGATTTTATCATGAGATAGTCTTATGATATGATGAGATTTATTAGTTTCTATAACATGCAATATTTTCAAGATATCATGGAATTTGGGGCAAAAAGGTTATAAAAAACTATTGATAAGAGTCAGGCAACTCTAGTGACATTAGCTAAATTTCGATAATTAAACTTGGAAAATAAAATTGAAGAAGGACTAATATATCAAAATCCCTTGTTTAAATTGTATGGACTATGACTTTTTATTTTTTATATTTTATTTAGTTGTATGGACTACTGTTGAGTATTGATAGCGGGTCCCTCAGCAACTGCTCAAGGTTTCATCATTGAATTCTCTCTAAGGGCCTGCTTGGGGGCTTTACTTGTAGAGTTGAGTAGAGTAAATGTTATTTTGAAGAAATAATAAAATGTAAGTGAGTTATGATGGTATTTTATTCTTAGTTGTTTGTGAAGGAATCTTTTTTACTTTTTTATTATTGAAAAATGAAGTTTTTTTGTCTTTTAGTGGAGAAATATGTTTACTTTTTGACTTTTGTGGGAAAAATATGGTGAGAAATTTGAATTAAAGTGTTTTGGTTGGAATTTTTTTTATAGAAATTGGAGCTTTATCTTACTTGACTCTACTAGTAAAGTCCCCATACAGGCCCTAAGGTATCGTTTGGGAAGGAGGTAAAATGGGGGGAAGGAATAAAAATAGGAAAAAATGGAGGGAAAGTTGGAATTGAGGGTGTTTGGGAAGGGGGGAGGGAAAGTGGGGGAGGGGAATTTGGGGGGAAAATGAGTGTGGGGCCCACTCCAAAATCTTCTCCTCAAAAGTGGGGGGAAAATGAGGGGCAAAGAGGGGAATTTGATTTAAATTACTAAATTGCTCTTTTGTCCAATTGAAACTTTTGCAAAAGTAAGGGTAATATGATCTTTTATCTCTCTACCTCACAAACAACCAAAATTATATTTTTTCACTTTTCTTCCCCTTACATTTTGACTATCCAAATATGAGAATGTAGAATTAATTTTTTCTCTCCTATCCTCCCCAAACATAGTATAAAAGTAAGCAAGTCCAGCTCTCTCCCCCATATGAGGAGGCACTATCAGTCCCTGGCTTCGCTGAGTACCTAAAAAGTTTGTACGTAATAACTGCAGACGACCACCAAATAAAAAAAAAGTGCATGTGCTGAAAGAGGAAAACCTCAGCACTGACCCCATCTTTTATTTTTCCCTATTTTACGCCATAGAAAAAGTATCAACTCGCCCAATTCTAGAATTCATTCATACGTTCATATATTACCTTTTTTTTTTTTTGGTGTATAAGTTCATATCTTACTTGACTGCCTGTAATTTATAAAAGTTTATTTCGATGGTGGAGAAATTGGGGGCAGGGGGTCCCATGCATGTCCCTTCACAGATTTTTCTTTATTTGTGGATATCATTAAGCATAGTACCACTAATTAAAGCTCTACTTTTGATCTCTCTCTCCCACTGCCACCACATACTGAAAGATTACTTTACCTCATATTTACTATCATATGACATGATCCCATTTTACTTTACCACACCGATAAGTCACTTTCCTACCATCTGGAATCTATGATAAAATGTGAGTTGGTAGTAGAGTCAAATTAGAACTTCACACCATTCCTTCCCACTTTACTCTATTAATTAGAATATATACCCCTCTATCCGTGGTTGAAATTTGAAGTTGCTTGTTTCACGTACCATAATATACATAATTTACTTAGTACATAAATGTTTGTTGTCTAATCTAACGGCACATTTGTGGACATATTTTCCCACATAAAAATATGAAAAGTGAAAAGAGCTTTTCCACATTATATTCTTTAAATCTTTATGTTTAGAACGGCTTATTTTTCAAAAAGGAAAAACGCAAATATGAACTAAAGGCACATCTGTGTATCATTGTGGAAAACAAGTTCCATAGAAATCTATTTCCATTTTCTGTAGAAAATGTTTTCTAAACTACCCCATTGAAAATGGTTTTATCCAGAATCATAGGAAGTTAGTTCATTTTTCAAGTTTTCCCCAAGGGAAAAGTGGCCACACCAAACACGAACTTTTAAATATCATAGAAAAGTAATTTCACTTCCCCATGCATTTTTTTTTTTTTTTTCATGGACTACCCACCGTGCGAATATGCCCCAAACTTTCTCTCGATCTATTCCTGAAAAGTCTTTGGTAAAGATTTTAGGGGGGGGGGTTTCGGAACTCTATTTATTTTATCCCCAGAGTGGGGAAAATTTCTGTGGAACTGACTTTCCTCAATGTGGAACAAACATGCCCACAGAAATATTGAGGTGATAATTTATTTATTTTTTTGGTTAAAAGGTAAGATATATAGATATATATATATATATATATATATATATATAAAAGAAAGAAAACCACGCCAAAGGCCTCGAAGCTAAAAATCAGCGACTATACAAGCTCATATGAGACTATAACCCTCTGTTTGGGAAGGACGTAAAATGAGGTGAATGAAAAAAAATGAGGAAAAAATGGAGGGAAAGTGGGTGTAAAATTCATGTGGGGCCCACCTTTAAACTTTCCTCTAAAAAAATGGGGGAAGGGAAAGAAGGGAATCTTTATCATTTTATTAAACTGTCCTTTTCACTTTTTCACAAAGGATAAATTGGTAATTTTCTCTCTACCTCACAAATAAACAAAATCCTATTTTTTCACTTGTTTTTCCCGTACCTTTTGACTATTCAAACAAGAGGAGGTAAAATTAATTTTCTCTCCCCTCCTCTCCCCTTCATTTTCCTTCCCCCTCAAATTTCTTCTCCCCTCCCCTTCCCCCTTCCCAAACATAGTGTAAAGGAGACTCACATCAGCACAAAATGAAAACTCAAAGAAGCCAAAAGGGAAACAAAGATGGTCAATCTGTTAGAGGAGGCAAAGCTCCCAAACTAGAGGAGTTTATCTTGAGATGGACAGGCGTCTCTAGCTCTTTCTATTGAAATTGTTTTTTTTTTGTCAAAGATAGCTTCAATATTCCTGCAATTCCATATTGACTGCAATGATATGGAGAAAAAACAAGGCTGCCCATTGAGATTCAATTGTATTCCTGCCCTTACAAATTGCATTCCAGATAGAAGAAGCTGATACCTGC
Source organism: Camphora micrantha (assembly GCA_003546025.1). NCBI lineage: Eukaryota > Viridiplantae > Streptophyta > Magnoliopsida > Laurales > Lauraceae > Camphora > Camphora micrantha. The sequence continues at coordinate 5,461,242 of QPKB01000004.1, read as the reverse complement.
ATAAGAGGGTTTCCTCCCTATAATTTGACTTGATTGATAAATATAAGTTAAGAGACATTTGAGACCTGACTTCCCTATAACTTGATTTGATCGATAGGATGATTGCAAGGTAATCCCTTTCTATGAAAGGAGAGAATATTTGTTAGCGATTTGATAATCTTCAGGATTTTAACAATATTTCTAGGAAGACATTGATTAAATTTTTTTTTGAAATTTAATTAAATAAAAACAAACAGGCCCTTAGTTGAAGTCCCTTTTTAAAAAAAGATTGTGTGAGCTTAGGGGGTGCAGATTTCCTATTATCATTGTGTGTGAGCATTACCAAAAGTCTCGTGTTTGTCTTCGTATTTCTATTTTTGGGGGGTCCAATTTGACATGTTCCTTCTGACGATTCTTGTATCATGTGCGTGGCAAATATTTCCATTACCACAAATTAATTGATATGTTCCAAGTGAAGTTTTGTAAGGGACCTACTCCGGTTTAGATGCAGCACTCGACTCGACCACCACAAATTAATTGTAGTATATTTTACGTGATTATAATGATGATGAAATGTAGGTCCTAAGCTTCAGAAACCATCTTGTTTATTAATAGAAAAAAAAAGAGATCTATGTTCCTTTGGATTTATTCTCTTCTCTTATTTAAAAAAAAAAAAAAAAAAAAAAACTTAAAACCTTACAGAAATAAAATAAATAAATAAGCTCTTCAATGTTTTTATAACTCCTTTTTTCCTTTTTGCCTTTGGATAGACCACTTGCAATGTTCAATAGTAATAGACTTTCTTAAATTGCTAATGTATTAAACCTTTCTCTATATGCTAAAACCAATGGCTCATGCATTCAAACCATTCGTCTTTTTCTCCCTTCTACCCTGACAAGTACCCATACAACCACCCTTTTCAATTCTCCCGCATTTAGGGCTGGTTGTTTGTACGGAGGATAGATGCCTCACTACATTTCTGCTTGTGGATTTGCACATTCAATAAGTTGTTGGTGAACTTTAGGTCACCAATGATGATGAGAAAATGACTATCATGAAAATTTTAAATGCATGTACTAAATGCAGTAAGAATAACAAAATAGCTAATTAGAATGATTGACTTAAATAATGTATTATGTTTCCATATGCAGGAAAAATTTGAAGAAATGCAGGAGAAGATATGCAGCACAGTAGAAACTCAAAAGGTCCCGGAGGAGACACGTAGACGACACAAGGGATTTAACGAGTGGAAAACGAAAGTCAACCCCGTGATCACCCATCCATTGTTGAGGTGGGTTCCTTTGCTTTAAACTAGCTTATATACGTTTATTGTCATGAACTTAAGTTGAGAGGGTTTCATGGTCCAAACAGGGGATCCGGATTCATACACACGTGGGTAGGTTCGGGGCTTTCCAAAGCCTCAGAGTCGGAGAGCCTGCAATGCCTAGGCCCTTATCCCTTGCTAGTCCTAGATCCTGAAGAGAAGAAAATTAAATTTTAATTTGTCCTACACAGCTGCTAGGCATCAAGTGTAAAACTAATGTTAGTCCTCCTATTTATTCGAACCTGTGACTGTCAATGCTATATAACAAGCAAGATGAGATCCACTTTACTATGATCTGATTTAGTAAAGTGATGGCAGCACGATGGAACATCTGGTCGGTTAACATATTTTCTATATTCCAAATGTGAAATAATCCATATCTAATACACATATGGGATGAGAGCTCAACACAAACTTTGTAAGAAGTATCATGCAAGCCTTTATCCTGCATTTCAATTGGAATTTGAGGGTGATAGATGGCAGGTAATATGTGGGGCCAGTTTGTTTGCATAGAATACACAATTCCTTTTCGGTACAAGGAATTATATTAGTAGGAAACCAGAGGAAATCATGAGAAGCAAAAGCAACGACAACAACAAAAACAAAATACCTAAATCACGTACGAGACCTACTCAAGAAGCCAGTCCGTTAATGACAGTGTCCAACTGTGAAAGCCATAATTAGTGGAATAAAAAAATTGGCAGTATGGTGAGACGCCCTCCTCATTTAGACTTCTAGAAATTAAGGTGAGGAAAAGATATCTTCACAAAGACTCTTGAAATTGAAGATATATTTGCAACAATTGGACTCTCCTCAAGCCTCTTTGTTTGGAGCAGATTGCCCTAGCTTGTTTCTACCTCTTTTGAAGTGAAAATTAACCCTGCTCTTAAGCAAACCAAACAGCCATTACATGATCACGAGACATGCATATTCATAGGTAGCTTTTCCATCTAATCCTGTAAAAGCAGGGCATTCGGGAAAATTAAGATCACATCTTTTTTGATATCCCACCAAGATTTGAGATTTACTTTCCATTAAAAAGAGGTTATTTGATGGTATGGTTTTTGTATACACTTTTAATCTTCATTTTTAACACTTATATATAGCATGAATTCACATGTATACCTGATGCAGCCTCCTGATGGACCTAAAGTCATGAGATAAACTAATCATACTGTTATGCCTTATCCAACGAAGAACCTCCTGCTGTGACAGCTCTTAGGAACTCAGATTCACATTGATCCATTACATCATTACGAAATAAGTCCCAATTATGCAACTTGGACAGGCCATTCATCACAAGAGTAGTACAGGAGCCAGTGGCTAAGGTCCAAACACCAGAAGTTCACATGATGAATGATTTAATGAAATCTTGGTCTGGTCTTCTAGGTTCTGTTACGAGGAGATGGAGGTGATCGGGATGCAGAGGGAAAACCCATGCCAACCCTTGTATATGTGTCGAGAGAGAAACGGCCGGGCCACCCACATAATTTCAAGGCTGGGGCACTCAATGCTTTGGTAATTATTCTCCTCCATCTTTTTCTCGTTTAGCATGTTATGATGGGACCAAAACAAGAACTTCCTAAACTAGGAAGGGCTACATGGAAGGAGTTTAGATCTCCTGTTTGGTTGAAACATGGAGATACTGCTGCATCCAATCAAGATTTGTCAACCGTATGAAATCTCATCGTTTTTTTTTTTATTTTTTTTTTCTCTTTTCAAGTAAGTAAATGGGAGGGTGCATTAGATGGCATGAGATTTTATAAAATTGGCAAATCTTGATTAGATAAAACAATATCTCTATATTTCTACGAAACATGGGATTCAGGCTCACATGGAAGACCTATGTAGCTGGTTTGAAAATCTTTAATTAATAACAACTAACTCGGAGCACCCCAGTTGAGACTCGTACATAACAAGTACACGTTCAGCTCAAACTCAACTTGTTTATTGATCAAATTGAAAATGTCAATTTGAACCTGATCCAAATGTTAAATGGGTCGACTTAGACCCTTAATTAACCAGCTGAGTTTGGGTTGAGTTGACAGGTCAAATATCAAGAATGGGGTCGATCCAAATCTAACCCAAGAATGGGTTGGTTTTAATTTCTGCCTTTGTTTTTCTTATGATCTTTGTTGGTGGTGGTGGCGGCGGCGGCGGTGTTACTGCACATATGACAGAATCGGGTATCAGCGGTGATGAGTAATGCTCCATTTATCCTCAATGTGGACTGCGACATGTACTCAAATAATTCACGGACTCTTCATCACACAATGTGCTTCTTCTTATATCCCAAGGAGAGCCATCGCCTCGCTTTTGTTCAATTCCCGCAGTGTTTTGTAGGCTTGACCCCGAATGACTTGTATGCCAATGGTCTCATCAGACCCTTCGATGTAAGCTCCCACTGTACTTAAATGTTCACCCTATATATATATATATATATATATATCTCCAAAGGTTCCGTTATATATTAATTCTGTGATATTTGGAATCAATTTTTACACATGCCTAAACACTCCCAAGACTTACAACATATATTCCTTAGGCCCATTCGGTTCCTCCGAGCCTGAATGACTTACACTCTATTTATATTACAAACCCAATCACCTGTAACTCTGTTCATCTGTAATTGATTATCACACAAAATTAAAGAAAATTGTGTATATCTAATAATCTGCACTTGATGTACACATATCCAAATGCACTCTTAGGTATTATATCATTGTTACTACCGGCATCCTACTTAACTTGTCCGGCTTCATCTTCAGATTGAACTACATGGCATGAACAACTATAATGGACCATTGTACTGTGGCACTGGTGCTATTCATCGCCGCGAGTCTCTCAATGGCAGGAAATTTACACCCGATTTTCGACCAAAATGGGATGAGAAACCAGGTATGACCAAGGAGCATTTCCCATTTGTAGAACAAATTGACTTTGATATTTATCTCCCCAAAAAAGTTCTTCTTCTTCTTTATTTATTTATTTATTTATTCACTATGTATTGAATGAATTGAAAGTATGTGGAGAACATGAGAAGTGGAGCGAGTTGGAAGCAAAGGCCAAAGCTCTAACAACCCGCACCTCTGAGCACGGCAAACCATGGGGAAAGGAGGTAAGGACCTTGTTTTTGGACAAAATTGACAGACAGATACAGGTCTAGGACCACATGCAGTTGAGACCGTTTAATAATCGGGTAGGGTCCCAGGTCAGGGGCGGACCCAAGTGTTTGAACGCGGGTGCGATTTGAGAAGCCCCTTAGATAATATTGGAAAAATTATTTTTATTTTTTAACGTCTTCACTTGATCATATACCGTACCACCCAAATAAAAATCCTTGGTCCGCCATTGGTTCCCGTGGATTTGGCCCTGTTTTTTAACACTCATGTACCCAAATTTTCTTATTCTACTGATTTTTTATTTTATTTTGAGCAGATGGGCTTGATGTATGGATGTCCAGTAGAGGATTTGTTCACAGGGCTGGCATTGCATTCAAGAGGTTGGCAATCAGCTTATTTAACCCCCAAAAGGAAAGCGTTCTTGGGCCTCGCTCCTCGGAACACAAATGATAGCCTTATTCAATACAAGAGATGGTCCACTGGTTTGTTGGAAGTCTTCTTCTCACACCTTTGCCCTTTTACACATGGGATTGGAAGGTTGAAGTGGGGTCAGATCCTGTGTTACAGTTACTTCATTCTATGGGCACCTTGGAGCCTGCCCATCCTATGCTATGCACTCCTACCTCCTTTGGCTATGGCCAATGGCATCTCACTTTTCCCCAAGGTACTGTTGTAGATCGGATTAATACTACAAATGACTCAGTGAGTCCAAAGACCGATGGCCTAGAGCTTGGACTTGGGTTTGGCTTCTTCTTAGGTTAAAGATAAATGGGCTGGGGATATAGCCCAACACCTCTGTACTCTAAGATCCTGGCTTACCCTCCTAGTCGTTACCTAGTTAATTTAGGGATATCAATGAGTGGGGTGCATTCTCTTTTAATGGGTTCCGGGTTGGAAATGTTTGAGGCCCTGCACGCTGTCAGCCCTACTTGATTTCATAGATCCAAAACTCAGTTAGGTTGGGCCTAATTCCGAAAAACATGGAATGCTTTGTTAGAGTTTTGGGCGCACTTGGGCTGACTCTGTTTAGGCTTAATTGATTTGGTCATGCTAGATTACTCCTCAATTAATATCATTAAAAATAATTCAATGGGTACCAAAAAAACGTAAATAATTCAATTTTTTTTATTGATTCCAGAGTTTTGAACAATCCTTCTTTGGCGAATCTGAGTCTTGAAATTTATTAAGAATGACCCGGTTATGGGTTTAAAATGGCCCAATAATTCGCCAAGATTATGGGTAGTGCTTGCCCCTGTGCAATGCTCTATTAAGTTGCAATTTTGCATCCTCTACAGACATATCTATAGGGATGTAAATGGATACTCGATTCTCTGATTACCAGGAGGTTCCGACGTGTTAAAAATCCGGGTTGGGTCCTTATTTAGGCCCCGATAAATAAATGGGTCCGGGTCCGGTTCTACCTTGGTTCGGACCGGTAGACCCAGACCCGATATATTACCTCAATTTTTAAAAATCTCTCATAAAAATTATATTTTTTTAATATCATTATCTATCTAAATCCAGACCAGGATCTAGACCCATCCCATATATGGTTCTGGTACCAGTTTCAGAGCCAAGAAACTGGTTCTGAAACAGTTTCAGATCCGGATCCAGTTTCACCTTCTCCTTAACGGTTCCGGTTCCGGGTCCACTATGGACTCGGATCGAAACCGACCCTTTTACAACCGTACATATCTACAGTCAGATTTGGCTACATTCTCTAATAGCACAGAAACCGACGGAGGGCACAACTAGAGTCCACAAGTGGCAAAAGTGTCTCCTATCAAAAAAAAAAGAAAAGAGGCAAAAGAGTGAAGGAAGAAAATGAGAGTGGCAATCGGGAGGGTTCCACTGTAGATGTGGACTAGAATGAATATCACATCCTTAATAGAAGTCACATAGCTGGATCTGATGAGATGAACTAGTAACCACGGAAAAGAGGATTCACCAGTGCTACACATTTGAGTTTTGACACTGACAAAGACAAAGATCCAGAGGGATACTCGTTTCATGGTTCCTATTGCTCTGAAACTTCAAACCATACATATGATCATGTACTAAATAATTCATTAAATGGATATGGGTATTAGGGTATTCTAGGTGAACTAATTAAGTGTGACATGGACTCACACACAATTATTAATCAGGACCAGAAAAGGGGTTTTTTGTCCGGATGACTAGGAACCCGCCCACCCCCTTGGGTCAATCATTGGTAAAACTTCAAGACACATAACACCACCCACTAGTGTACTGCATATTTGGTAAAATATAGAAGTAATCTATTGTTTCCTTCTTTGTGGTAATGCTTGTTTTCTAGGCCTCGGATCCATGGTTCAAGGTGTTTGCCTTCCTGGGCATTGCATCCCATGCCTACAGTTTGGGAGAGCTTCTATGGGTAAAAGGAACAGTCAAGATGTGGTTGAACGAGACTCGGATGTGGATGATCAGAGGGGTATCTTCGTTCCTCATCGCAATGGTGGTCACAGTCCTAAAAGCCCTGGGGATGTCCGAGTCAGGATTTGAGATCACCAGCAAAGTGATAGATGAGGAAGCCCTCAAGAGGTACAAGCAGGAAGTTATGGAGCTTGCTGTTGCCTCCCCAATGTTTGTGCCTCCTACCGCACTCTCTCTACTCAACCTCTACTGTTTCCTCAGATCGACGGTGCTGATGATATTAAAAGGTGGGCCATCGGTCCTTGATCATATGGCTCTACAGATGATCCTTTCGGGTTTTATAAGCTTGGTTAGCCTGCCCTTGTACGAGGCCTTGTTTTTAAGGAGGGACAAAGGTCGGATGCCCACGTCTATCACTGTCTATTCTACTCTTCTAGTAGTTGCTCTATTGTACATGGTATCACCCTTCAAATGATGGCCCTTCGGAAGTGTGTGTGTGGCCTAAATGACTTTGATAGAAACCTCTATCATGTAATAACTTCGATATAAATTCGAGGCAATAGCGCCCGCCAATTTAACTCTAAAATGCTTTCTAGATTTCACCCTAGTAAGATGATGTACATGATATAAAATATCCCTCACTAACTTTATCTCTTAATACCTCACTTCACTACACACTCTTCACTAGGGGTGTAAAAAAAAACCGAGAAACCGTCTAACCGATCCGAACCGAACCGAACCGCGGTTAATAACCGTATTTCACGGTTCGGTTACGGTTACGGTTAATGAAATCCAAAAACCGCATGGTTCGGTTCGGTTACGGTTTTCCATAAAAATTCACTGCGGTTAACCCGAACCAAACCGTAAAATGCGGTTTGGTTAACCGCCACGGTTAACCGTACCGTTATAAAATAAAGGAAAAAAAAGGGGGGGCTGAATGAAATTTTTCGCAATACATAAGTAAAAATTTTCGCAAAATTAACTGGACTTAAGAAGATATTGTATATTAAACCAAAAAAGAAGATGCAAATTGAGAAATTAATATTCAAATTTTTCCACGGTTATTAACCGTAACCGAACCGTCTTATACGGTTAACCGCGGTTCGGTTTTCTACGGTTTTTGTCTTCACGGTTACGGTTACGGTTTTCAGATACAGAAAACCGCGGTTATGGTTCGGTTAACGGTTTTTCCAAAATAACCGGTTAACCGAACCGTTACACCCCTACTCTTCACACTCTCACAACACTTCAATCACCACTTGACTTCAATCATCAGTTGACTTCACCTCACCAGCTCTCACTGTGACCTTTTGGTTATATCATTATATATATTATTTATTTTATTATTATTATATAATTGATTGTATTTTAGTTAAATACGTAATTAGTCTAAGTAGAGACCACGTTAGGTTTAGATTTGGTGGGTTAGACTTTTTGGATATGTGTCTTGACCCATAGTTAATTCGAACCCAGTTTAGTAGGTATAATTCTTTTCTAATCCAAACTCCTATTTTTTAAAACACAAACTATATATCTTTAAGAATTTAAATTATATTACAACTTCTATTATTATTCTCTATTTATAAACCACCACCACTACACTCTTTTATTTTCATACACAACTCTCTCTCTCTTCCAACTTTTCTTTGAGATAGCACCTTGGGCTTTAATAATAGGAATTCTACACCGTCTCCCTCAACCGCGGACCTCATGCAAGTACCTAGACATAATTTATGAATTTAATGCTTGTGTTTCTCGTTGATTCGAGTGTGGATGCATGTAGAAACCCATTGATGCCATTTTTCATAAAATAATATGGTTATGCGATTTTGTTCTGCAATGATGTCGGAGATTTGGGGATGACTCAATCGATTTTCTCGCATTGATTTTTCTGTTACAATGTTTCAACTGCTACTGCTACCACACTTTTATTTGAGTTTCAAAACCCCCTTTTCCCATGACTAAGATTTTGTAAATCAAGTAGCAATGTAGACATGCTGGTTGGATTTGGACTGGAAATCGGTGGAGAACCATACCCGGAAGCAGTTTCCAGACGCGGACAGTTTGGGGACTTTCTGTGTGTTTGACTGCGGGACCCAGGTGGGCCCCCGATGTTAGATCTGATCCGTGGATCCGAAGGAGGACTCGTAAGCAGCAGACCCTGTTTGATCCACCATCCAACGACCCAAAAGGGGCATGACGATAATGAAGAAGAAACGGGATAATTCCGTTTTGAGAGACCGTGGGCCCCAGGTGGGTTACCAAGAGAAATCTGGACCATAGATCTTGTAGAGGAGGCTTAGGCGACCATGTTGATGAGAGCTGATCGAGTGCTCTTGGTCAGTGGGACCACTATCCGAGTGGCCCAAGTTCTGTTGTGCTGAGTTCCATTACAGATTTTGGCAGTGAGGAAGAGAGAGGGGGTGATGACGTGTATGGGAACAGGGGCTAAGGAGAGAGGATGATGCTGACGTGAGGGGATATGAGGGAGTGCTGTTATATGATTTTTTTTATACTTTGGCCCCATTAGTTTTAGAAATTAGAAATAGAGGCCTTATAGTTTTTAAGGAATCCAAATTAAAACCCTTTTGCTTATTTTATAACTAATTGAATTTGGAAAATATTTTGGATGGAGTCCTCAGGGTTTTCTAAAATTATAAACTAAGATTATTATTATTTTCAAATTAATATTAAATGATACCTATGGTTTTTAATATATTAAAATTATATTTTTGTACTTTATTAATTGTATCATAGGACCGAGTAAATATTTAATGGGCAAACGGTATATTACTAACATGGGGTTTAGTACTTCATATGACCTCGAGGAAATCCTAGTGGATTGAGCTCAACTCATTTCTATTGAAAAACCCTTAATTGGGTCTATGTATCATTGATTGAGAAGGGATGTGTTGATATTTAATTTATTAGAGATTCATGTAGTTGTTGGGTACGAGATTCTGTGTTTAACCATAGGATTGACTTGTGATTATTCCTTGACCTTCGGGTTTGCATATATGACTGTGATTGATGTTAATTTATTAGTTGTATACCCTATGTTGATTGGATATGGACTGTGATGTGGCGTGGCAATCGATTGAGATATTGTGGATGTTTAATTGAATGATTTGATTGGTATTCGATTATGGATTATTATGCAGCCAGCCCTTCACTTTGACTTAGGTTTCTGTGTTAGAGCTTTACAAATCATTAGATCTATTATACTATGATATGTATATATATATATATGTATATTGATTGGGTCATATTCGAACAACTGCAGTTGTATTTGGACGGCTGATCACCGTTGTATACTGACACTGTAATATCCACATTTCGAACCGATTTATCCGACCTACAATTTCGATTACGAACCGGTTTATGACCGCCGATTTGCGAATGGGTTTTCCCACTTTATAGTTAGGGCTGACCACCAAAAATAGTAGCAGTGCTTCTGTGTGATTATTGTATTACTCTATTGTGTAAATTGGATTTAGGCTATACGTTCTTTTCGTCATTATGTGATGTTATTCTCTTATGATCATTACCTGTCATTACTCACATTGATCTTGTATTTTATTCATAAATTATGCTTTCATACCTGCTGTTTACTTTGTTTATTGGTGCATAGGTACTGATCGTTATCCTATTGTGGAGACGGAGGATGGTCAAACGTTTCAAGCGTTTGAATCAGTTGACGAACCTGAGTAGAGAGTCGGAGATGGCTACGCAGCCGTCTGAGACCGCACGGGAGTGACTTTCATCGGATAAACTATTTTAGTAGCAATTCTTAATAATAAACATAAATTTAGTTAGTTGTTTTATTTAAGTTATTTTAAAAACTTTAAACCTTAAATATTCAGTAGTTATGTGTTGGTTTAATTTTGGATATTGATACCAATTGGTTTAATGTTGCCACAAATATTATTTTTATGAATCATCATATTTTGAAATTTTGTGGGTCCATATTTGAGAGCTGGTATTACATTAAATATAAGAAATTGAATATTTATTCTTATTTTTTACGTTAGCCCTTATTGTATTTTGGGAACGTGACACTCACACCTCACTTTCCAGACACCCTTCACTCCACTGTCACCTCACCAAGCTGTGCAGGATTTGCACATAGGACTCTCCACTTGCACACTTCTTCTGCGCTTCTCTACACTTCACACTTTTCACTTTAGACACACCTCAGTTCAGGAGGTACGCTTTACTCCACTCTACTTTACAAGAGGCACTTGCCTCATCCACCTCACAAATGGCCCACGTCTCTATTTATAGGCATGAAAATTGGGCGGTGGAGAAGCCCCAATGCATCTCTGTTTAGTATTTATAGACATGAAAATTGCGCGTTGGAGAAGCTCTTACGGTTGCAAATGCTGGTTTCTCCATGCTTTATGTCAGTCTGAGCTATGAAGGGAGTCCCGTTATAGAGTCTGGGATCTTCTGGAACATGTGACAAGTTTGAGAGAGCGAAGTGCATTTGAGACTTTGAGTGAAGTTTTCTCGAGTGAAATGATGTTGGAGAATGGGCCGTGACATGTGACAGTGAAAAGTCTGCGTTGCCTAACAACGACAATCACAGGAGGCCAGCCGACTGACAATCACATGACTGCATAAAATCATGTGAAAGCAGAATTCACAAAGTGATGATCTCACGGCTTGCACCAGCATAATAAATGTCCGGCTATTATTGGACCATAAATTCTCCAGATCAATTCAGTGATTTTTAATAGACTTTAGGACTAATGATTGAAATATTTAAATCATATTAAGAGGATAATAGATTTCAAGAAGTATTATAATAAGAGATTTTAAGACGATTAGAGATTTTAGAGAAGTATTAAAGAGAGAGATTTGGAGTGGCGCACATTAAATTCAACTCTGTGTGTTTTTATAAGTATTTTTCTGAAAGAAAAAATTATGGGTGCTGACGTGATGCCCTCACAGCCTTTCTCTCCGTTTTCTTTTATATATATATATATATATATATATATATATATATATATAAAAGAGAGGTGAATTAGAAGTTGAAATTTAAAAAGAAACGACAAGAGTCACAATCATTGAACCATGGAGAGCAAATGAGAGAAGGCATGGTCAACCAATTAGCGAACTAGACTTCTAAACCATCCCATTAACTGCTTTTGTGTAGTAAAAACATTGGTCTCCTCAATATCTCAAGCATATTATACGGCCAGGATGAGTGATCACCCATCTTCCAGTTTCCCAGTACACTCCCAGCCCTTGTTATAAACGACACCACCTCTCACTATCCCTTCACTGCCAAGTGCGAACCGAAAAGATGAGATATTCTACCACCTCACGTCTCTTCACCACCCACAAATCCCCCGGCCGGGCTCTCTTCAAGCTCTACTTCTTCACATTCTGTGCCGGAATATTCTCTCACCTCTACTACCGTGTGACCCACATCCTAGCCGACCACCGCCTCCTATGGGTGCTCGTCTCCCTCGCCGAGCTCTGGTTTGCCGTCATGTGGCTCTTCCAACAGAGCTGCCGATGGAACCCCACTCACTATGTCACTCACCCTGAACGCCTCCCGCCGAACCTCCCTCCCGTTGACGTCATGCTGTGCACTGCCGATCCCGACAAAGAGCCGCCGGCTCTCGTCGCCAATACGCTCCTGTCGCTCATGGCATATGACTATGATGTGAGCAAGCTCGCTTGCTATCTGTCGGACGACGGTGGGTCGGAGCTGACCTTTCATGCTGCGTATCAGGCGACCATCTTCGCCAGACACTGGCTGCCGTTCTGCCGGAAGTATAACGTCGGGCCACGGGCCCCCCAAGCCTTCTTCAGCTCTGATAGCTCTGCCGTGAATGCCGGTAGTGGGACTTTCTTGCAGGACTACAACTTAGTTAAGGTGACTACCTACTATCTCCAAATCTCATTTTATTTTCTTTCCCAATATCTTTTCTTTTAAGTGTAGGAGGATATCCAACTCTTTGTGCTTGACTAATCCTTCTAAGTCAAACTGAATAAAATCATGTGCCCCCCAGTGATAGCATAAGTGGGCTCAACCTTCAGTTCGTAAGGTGTGAGAGAAATCGAAAGTAGATATCAAGACTTTTAACTCCAAAAAAGAAAGAAACTGTGATCCTGACCCTCGGCCAACCCCTTACAAAATTCTCCCTAATCTCTTAATTACATGGAAAGTGGCCTTCCCTATTAACTATAATGATTTGGTAATATTTCAGGTTTTTCCTCTTAGCCCTATCTATAATAACTCTGGTCATATGACTGTTGGTAAGTGACTGATGGTCTGAAGTTATTATAGAAAATCTGCATTGAATTTCAACTGAGAACCCCTCATTTCTTTTAGATCAAATGGGCTGGCAAGTATAACAGTCCGGAGATGTATTTTAAATCCACATCTTCAAGTCATTTTTATTTGATAAGGAAGTGAGCTATTAAAAATCTTGCACCTTTTTTCGCATTCGAATCTATTGATCTCCTGCTTTCATTGGTTGTCAAGCAACTTAGTTTATAGCCGCAGGTGAGGTGGGTTTTCATAAATAAATAAAAAAATTGTGCAGGCGCCCTGTAGGGTGTCTCAAAAGAATTAACCTTTCCTCGGCCTTGCTAAGATCAAGTGTCTCAAAAGGATGGGAGAGATTGTGGAGAAGATAGATAAGACAAACAAGAGTGGGAGGAAAGTACTGGATGATATTAGAACAAAATTTGGATCTTTCTATGAACAGATTGGCTTTAAATTTGTTTTTGGTTCGAAAGTTTTATAAACTCTTTGAAATAAAGCTAATTTTCAAGTGTTAGTTAAAAACTTGGGTCTAAAAGTATGTTGAAGAAAGCTGTAAATTTTATAAATAATTTTTTTATTATTGTTATGATTATTATTTACTTTAATTAGTAATTGATAATTTGAAAAAATATTTACCGACACATTGTACACCAGCAAATCTCATCAAGACTGTGTGTCACACATGTCAGAGGTGGATCCCACCTTATGGTCCAGGTGAGTATTAATTACTTGACCAGCTCTTGGTTGTTGCTCACTTCCACTGAAATAGTCATAAATGGACGTATCTGTTTTGTCTATATTTAGTTTTGTATGTATGTATATGTCAACTAAGGTCCTTTATTTATTTTATCTTTTCACTTTTGAGATTGTTAAATTGAGCATCAGAATTGAAACAGAACATTTATTTTTCTAGTAATAAGTCATCAGTCATGTCATATATATATCACATATAGAATAACTTAAATCGAGACTGTCGACCTGTCCAAACTCCAAATGTCCTTTCTGAAAACTCACGTGAATATTAGAAGAACCTTTCTATACAACAAGAAAAAGTCTACAGAGGGCACGAGCCTTGGATCCCCACTGCATCTGGGATCCAACGGCTCCCAAGTGTCAAAGCTCGGGTAAAATTCGGAATTTGTAGCACGGCTGCCCTCCTGAAAAGATAATTTTAAGACTACTGGCATTAGTGGGATGAGTCAAACTGTTGTCAAACAGTAAGTTGGTTTCATGTTCAAATAAAGGGAAAGGATCCCCTATTTGGCTTAAAGAGGAAAACCATGTTTGGACCCATCAGGGGTGCCACATGGGAAATAATTTTTTTTTTTCTTTCTTTGTGTGGAGGAGATGAGATGTCAATGATTTGACATCTCTCCCCCATGTGACACTTCTTGAGTGGTCCAATTCCTGTTTAGACCAATTAGGGGTGCCGCATGGGAAATAATTTTTTTTTCTTTTTTTGTGTGGAGGAGATGAGATGTCAATGATTTGATATCCCTCCCCCATGGGACACTTCTTGAGTGGTCCAATTCCTGTTTGGATTGGACCAATAAGGGGTGCTACACGGGAAAGAAAATTTTTTTTTTCTTTTTTTGCCTGGAGGAGATGAGATGTCAATGATTTGACATCTCTCCCCCCATGTGACACTTCTTGAGTGGTCCAAATTGGATTTCCCTTTTTGGACCAAACATGGGATCATTTTCCTCCAATATATGACCCTGCACCAGTAGTAAGAAACCTAATGCGCATTAATCGATCGCATAGGTGTACAGATTAATGTATCAGTCAGTGTCTATACGGTATACACCAAGTTAACCATCAAAAGTCTTGCAGCAAGCTGTTACTGACAATACCTTTTTTTCCTCCATTTTTGGAGATAGACCAAGGCGTTCTACGTGGCACGTAAGTTTCAGAGTCTGGATCACCTATTGTAGATATTATACCTTCACCGTCAGTCGACCAATAACAGTCCACCACGTCATTCAAAAATTTAAGTGATTTTCTTTTATCTGATTTAAACTTTTTTAAACTTTAAAACCACTTAAATTTTTGGATGACGTGGCGGACTATTATTGATCCACTCATGATGAAGGTGTAACAAATACGATAGGTGATCCAGACATTAAATTTCAACTATGCTTCTTTGATTCAAGCTTAACCTTCCTTTTCTGATTGAAGTGGTCTTTTTAGTGGTACCCAATCACTTCCGTAAAATATAAGATAAAATAAAAGAAGAAGATGTTTGGTGGAGGAATCGGGATCCTCTGAATGGCCTGGAGGAATCGGGATCCTCTGAATGGCCTTACGCTTGGTGATCGTGAGCGGACCACTTAGGGTTTGCCACGTCACCACGTGCAATCCCTATCTAAATGCATGACCGGCTGTCCGTGTATATGACGGGCTGCTGTGAAAACGTGGCGGATCCTGAATGGTTCAGTCATGGTTGCTGTGCTGATTTCCCTCACCAAATCATTGGCTCTTGGTAGAGCCATAAATTGGAAAAAATGGTAGGCGGCGATGTAATTGGAAAGAAAATATCGCGGGTGGAGGCATAAATGGACCTGACACATCTCGGACTTGGTTTATTAGAGTGTCAGCTTGGCGATCATTTCTTACCGAGGGTTATGTCTTCAATTCTGTCTCCTTTGATAAAAATGCATTTTTTGAGATTCTAATTTGTTTTGAGGTTTTTCTGATAGAATTCCTAACAGCCGCTTCCCCTTGAGAATTTGAATCCCCTGTTTATTTTGAATGGTAAGAATTCATAAAACGAACAATGTGTTGTGCGACTTTATAGATTTCTCAGAATTTTAGTTTCTAAAATGCTGTCAAGCATTTGATCATTAGTCAAACCAGCTGGGGACATCTTGGAAGTCATAAAACCCGGCAGTAGAAAATTCTCCCAACCTGCCCAGAATTCTCAATATTCAAGTACCAGATGAGCCAAGTTCTAAAATCATCCATCAATCACATGTGTCTATGATGTAATATATATAATTCGTGCTGACTTGTGTGACCATCATCAAAGCCCACAAATTTAAATGCATCATTTCCTTCTAAAAGGTAAGGAATCCAGTAAGAATAACAAACTGATTACTAGATGAATGGCTCTTACAATAAAATTTCTAATCAATGTCTAAACTTTCCAAATGCAGGAAAAATTTGAAGAAATGCAGGATAGGATATGCAGCACTATGGAAACTGGAAAGGTGCCAGAGGAGACGCGTAGACTACACAAGGGATTTCATGAGTGGAACACAAAACTCAGCTGTCGTGATCACCAATCCATAGTCGAGGTGGGCCCCTCTGCTTTAAGTGCCGTACATTTGGAATCCCTGGTGGCCCTGAATTCCTGATTACCCGGATTATTGATGTGATGTGCATTCCACGATTGATAGGCCATCACACATACATCTCCTATCATTGGGGAGATCTAATCCCATCATTCAACAAAAGAAAGCGAGTAGATTTTGTACTTTTGAACTGTTCAGATCTTACTAATTCTTCAACAATAGATGAGATTAATTGGAGTTATACTTAAACAATCAAAGTTGAATGATCTAGTCAGGAATCGGGATCCTCTGGGGGGGGGTTTTATCCACTGTGGAGGAGAGTAGACCAATCACAGTCTACACGTCACCGTGGGCAGTCCCTGTCTTGGACAACAGCAGGCTGCCCGCGATGATGTAGAAGACCATGATAAGTCCACTCATGATCACCATAGAGTAAAGCGTCACAAGATCAGTTAACTAGACCAAGAGTATCCTTTTTTATCACCAGATTTTAAGTAGTCCTCTTAAAAATACGAGGAAAGTTTGGATGGTTTGGATGGTATCCAGAATGACCAAAATAGAAGGTCACATTGGACCTTTTAAAACACTAATTTATCCCTATTCAATGAATCGGAAAGAGTTATATGGGGGCCCCTTGCATTGATACCGATTAAAGGAATATCACAGCAAACTCCATTGAATTGATATCCACAAGAGGAATATCAACAAAGAGACCACCCAAAACATGATCGACAAGATTAACTTTCTTATTTACTGTTTGAGCATTTTGCATATACCCCCGAAGAGTTTTAGGATTTGTAAATAGATTCTTGTGGTTTTAGTATTTATAAATAGGCCACTGACATTTAATTTTAATACATTTCATGTTCCCAGAGTCAATTGTCTCAATTAGAATGAACAACTACATTGAAGTTTGTGTTGGCTTTTTATTAAAGTGACAGCTTTGCCCTTACATCTATTAAACAAAAATGACTATATTATTTTACAGAAATAATATTATTTTATTTCAATTCTCAATGGCCTCTCACTTAATATATAACATAAAACTTTCATCAATTCAACAGTGGGTTGTGGATGGATTAAAACAATTATAACCAATTATAAGTACAAGTGTTGATTGTCTTTATGACTAATTTTGATTTAATAAAAGGAGCTTTATATTAATAAAAATATAATTTATGCAAGGTTATTCTCTCCCAGAAGATATACTACCGTAATTATGCATGTTACAAGCTTTAGAGAAAAATAAGTCTGTTTATACATATATGGATGATAGAGAGAAGGGAAAAAGTGTCATTTCACTGTAGAAACTTATAATTATTGGAAGGCTACCAATTTTGGGGATATAGAAGGTATTATAATGAAAGAATAGGGGCCTGTTTATATATAATAAAACTATAGGGGCCTATTTGAGAATCATAGAAACCTTAAGGGGGGTATATAAAAATAACTCTTATTTTTTCCTTCTGGTCCTCTTCCTTTTCCTTCCTCTTTTGACCTTCCTCAAAATAATATCAATGGACAACTCTTCCCCTCTTAAAGTTGCCAATTAAGTAGGGATTTAAACCAAAAGTAATCCATTGGATTGAGACAAGATGTGATTCTCATTTTCTTTTTATCAAAAGGTGGGGGCCATTAATCTCTAATTTTAAGTTTTTAACTTAGTAATTAAATTAAAGGTTGCACAAGTGGGACCCAATCAAGGAACCAGCATCTGGGCCTATACAAAAATTTTGGGTTATTAGAGATAATCACATCCATTGCTAACGCATCTCAGCAATCACTTTTCGTTCCTTAGAAATTTGTTGGCTCAACAAATTTCTATGGAACGAAAGAAACTATTCAGTAAAAGTGTTCTTGGTAGTCCTTATATCCCATCTCAACTGGGATTTGAGAGTCAATTATGTTATAGATAGTACTCTGCTCCCCTGAACCAAAAGTTAAATGTCATCAAATCACACACACAGCTCCACCATCAAAAAAAGCGACTGTAACCTACAAGGGACGAATGGGACTTAACATGAGAGAACAAACAAGGATCAATAGATTTAAGAGGTTTGATTTGGTTCGTTTGTTATTAAATCCTGAAGGGTAATGGGGACCAGATCTTTCTCTTGGCACATCCATAGGATGCCATAATAGTATGAAACAACAAAAAAGGCAATTTTTTTTTTTATCGGTAATGGTAAATTAAATTATGGATAGAGCAACCGCACTAGGAAAGCTCTAACAAAGAGAGCATTTTTTATAAAATTTTATTTCGCCAAGTACAAAATTATCTACTTCTGTTGGTCAACTATGTTGACATGTGGACCTATGACTATGACCCCACTTGATGGCCACACAAGTAGGGGTGTACACAGATCGGATTAGTGCGGATTGGACCAAATCCGTCACTAATCCATTACCTACGGATTGACGGATTTGAAATCCGTCACCAATCCATGGCTGTTAAAATCCGATCCGATCCGATCCGATCCATGGAGGACAGGATCAAATCGAATTAATCCGTTTAATATAATGTTAAAAGAAAAATATCAAACATGTTGTAAAAAAATTACATTTTGACCCATAATTTTTTTTTTATTTTATATTTAGACATCTTAATTTATATTTAGACCCCTTATATTTTTTTATTTATATTTAATGTCAGCGGATCGGATCAGATTGAATCCGCGGATTGAGGGTGGAATCCGTCACCGATCCATTGCTAACGGATTATAAAATTCTCAATTCGTTACCAATCCATTTACCTTTGAATCGGATAAAAATCCGGGAATCGGATCGAATTGAATCAGATTTACGGATCGACGGATTTTTTGTGCACCTCTACACAAAAGAGCCTTAAATGCTCGTTGATTTTGTTGGCTGAAACTCTTCCGTCTTTGATGATCATAAACGTTGTAACGAATCCAAAGGGTCATTTTCCTAAGAAGCTTGCATTCAATTGTTGAGAGATTTGTGATAAAATTAGGAACCCCTTTGATTCATGATAAAAGACAAGCAGTCACACAAAGACAAAGATTATGATCTTGAAAAGCTGAGTTTCTCGGTGATCCCCATCCCCACGACATCATTTTTTTTTTCAGTTACGCGTTTTTCTTACAAGATAAACGCAACACCTGTAAAATTTGAAGTTTTCCTTAATATAATTTTAGGATCTTGATACTCTATACACTTGTGTAAGAGAAAGCTTTCAACTCCTTTTTAAAATATCATACATGATAGAATTTGTAAGACCTATTTTATCTGTCAAGAAAACTTGCACTCTGATGATTATACATCTACAAAAGTTGACTTGATGTTGCATCCTGATCGAGCTAAGTTCATAAAATCAACCAATTCTACCATAATGTCCTGTACAACAAAGAACTGCTCTGAGAGCACTAGACAAGTCGGACTCATGTTTATTCATTACGTACATTATAACGAAGAAGTCTCAATCATGCAACTTGGCCCGGCCATTCATCACAAGAGGGCCGGGGTTACAGGAGGCAGGTGATCCAATCACGTGCTAAGAGGTCTGCGTCCATCTGAAAAGGCCCACGGCGAAACTGTTGCAGCCCCAAAAGTCTTTTTGGTCGAACCATCAGGTGGGCTACTAGTTATAAAAGAAGTGAGAGTTTTTTTTTTTTTTTTGGTAAAAGAAGTAGAGTGAAAGTTGGAATCATTACAATACTTCTTTTTTCCCCTTGTATGATACTCGAAAAGCCTGTTTTTCTCTTTAGATTTGCCAAGTAGATTTATATTACAACTGCCATTCAAAATGACCTTCTTTGTGTAAGGTTTGCATGAAGAATGATTTAATTTAATCTAATCATGGTGTGGTCTTTTTTAGGTTCTGTTACGAGGAAATGGAGGCGACAGGGATGCAGAAGGTAAACCCATGCCAACGCTTGTATACGTGTCGAGGGAGAAACGGCCAGCCCACCCACATAATTTCAAGGCTGGGGCCCTCAATGCTTTGGTAATTCTACTTCTCCATCTCTCTCATTTGGCATCCATGGTGGGACCAAAAAAGACCTTCCCAAACCACGAAGGCCTACATCGAAGGCCCATGTAGCTGGGTCAAAAATCTTGGGTGACAGCTAACTTAGGCCAAAGTCTAGTTGAGAACTGTAAATAACATATATATATATATATATATATATATATATATGTTCAACTCAAACTCGACTCATTTATGAATGAAGTTGAAAATGTCAACTTGAACGTGACCCAAATGTTCAAAAGTGTCAACTCGGTCCCTTAATTAAAAGTTTTGTTTGAATTGGGTTCTTTTTTGACAAATCCGATTTGAGTTGGATTGATAGGTCAAATAGCAATAATGAGTTTAAAAATCTGACTCATTTATCAAATAGGTCAGAAATGTCAAGTAGAACCTATCCTGAAAATAAACTTGATTATGGAATTATTATGTTCGAGTTTTAATTGGAAAGGCAGGTGGGGCCAGGTTGAGTTTTTTTTATATACCAATAAAAAATACCTTTTTTTTGTAAATAGATACCACCTAATGTTATTTTCATGTTTATTATTATTGGTTTCTTTTTATTAAGTATTATTATTATTATTGTTGTTATTGTTGTTGCGCATTTAACAGAATCGGGTGTCGTCTGTGATGAGTAATGCTCCATTTATCCTCAATGTGGATTGCGACATGTACTCAAATAACTCGCAAACACTCCATCACACAATGTGCTTCTTTTTAGATCCCGTGGAGAGCCATCGTATCGCTTTTGTTCAGTTTCCACAGCGTTTCAAGGGTTTAACTCCAAACGACTTGTATGCGAATGGCCACATTAAAATCTTGGATGTAAGCCCCAAATTTCTTAATTTTTGCTTTCTGTAATAGTAAAATATTAACTTCTCTACAAATACACACACAGCTTTGGGTAGAGCTCTCCAAGAGTCATGCCCATGCGTGGTGGTGGATGGAAATTAAGATCTCAATCAATGAGGATGCAAAATACCACCCCAAACAACTTATCCTTCTCAAATTTTAGGGAAATGAGTAGTTTGTAATAAATTCACCTGTGAGATTCATCCAAGCAAATGCAGTCAACTTATAAAACCTAATAAATAACTCAAATTTAAGAAACTCTTTATCTCAATGGAAGGAACCTTTATCTCTAAAATGCAATGATGCTAATATCTCCAACACCCTCTCGTAATCACACCCTCCTTTCATTGAAGGATTCTGCGATTGGTAATAAATAAAAACTTGCAACCCTTCTTATTTATTAATATCTTATACGACCATTTCTTTGCTGGTGCTACAATTCGCAATCTGCTCCTTTTGAGTCTTTTAGTGTATTGGTCTATTAGATCGAATATATCATTATTCTTCTAGAAGAGTCATCGTGTAACTTGATGAAGATCTTAAGGTATAGGGAAAATTCTATATGCACCCCTATTTTTGCTGAGCACACCCACTTTTAGAAGAAAAAAAATGTAATTTTTTTTCTTCTAAAAGTGAGTGTGCTCAGCAAAAAGGGTGGGTACATATAGAATTTCCCTAAGGTATAGATGTTCATACAAGGGATCTCATGATGAAATTATTGCAGAAGCATAAAAGCAGGGCCATGGCTAGCTCGGTCGCAAAATCACTACGGGTCATGACTCAATATCGTGACACATTTTAAAGAAATGTATATATCTTTTATAAAAAGTTCACCGTGAGATTCATGATTCATCCAAGGAATGATCTTAATTTGTATAGCCTCACAATAAGTCAAATTTAAGCTACTGCTTCGCTTAAGGTAAGCAACCCTTATCTCTAACCAATCTTACGTCTCTAAAATTTCTAATCCCTTCATCCATGCTTATAATGGGTTTTAGAAGAGGTGGGTCATCTTATGCACACCGTTCCTTATGCACACCTCAGTGGGGCCAACCTAATGACCCATCCACATGAACTACAATATAGGTCCCCACCTCAATTACACCTCTGTGTGTGTTGGGTTGTGGGGGTGAACTCATGACTTCTACTTGAATAGTCCAGATCTAAAATATTTACTTGGACAAAGTGAACTCGATGACTGGAGAGTGTCATATTTATTTAAAAATATTTTATACATATTTGAAGATAGATCAAATGCTTATAAAACTTAAATATTCATGTATTCACATGTACTGCTTATAATAAATTCAAATTAGTAAATTATAACATCTCAATCAATCAATTTTAAATTGCTAACTCCAAACCTCAAACATCAATCACTTATTTTGATATAGCCGAGTTTACCCTATATTTGATTCCTTCTTTCATTAAAATGAGGTGATTCGGCAGAGCCAAGAGTGAACTCACCGAATTTTCCATCTTTATTTTGAAGTGCATTTTCATACGCATGTGAACATAAACAAATTTGCAACATATATTCCTTTGCTTCTTCGGTTACATGAGTGCCATTTGAAGAAGAGGCAAAATGTGTTAAAGCCAATTGAATCAAACGTTCAAGGGAAACCTTACCAAGCATTTTTAAAGCATTTAAACATCTATTTATATAATAATAATATACATCGATAATTATAATCACATTTAATATTAAAAAAAACACTCATATATTTATATATATTAATCTGCACTTGATTTGTGAACATCCATATGTGCCCTGCATCATTGTTACCACCAGCATTGAACTTGGCCTTTCACTTTCATCTTCAGTTTGAATTGCCTGGCATGAACAACTACAATGGGCCCATCTATTGTGGCACAGGCACAATTCACCGACGTGAGTCTCTCAATGGCAGGAAATTTACGCCCGATTTTCAACCAAAATGGGATGAGAAAGCAGGTATGTTATAATTATCATTAAATGACCAAGGAGCATTTTGTCAACCAAAATTGACAATTGACATTGATTTCTTTTACCCTAAAAAGTTATGTTCTTCTACTTGTTGAAACTTGTTGAATGAATGAATGAATTGAAAGTACGTGGAGAAAATGAGAAGTGGAGCGAGTTAGAAGCAAATGCCAAAGCTCTTACATCCTGCACATATGAGCACGGCAAACCGTGGGGGAAGGAGGTAAGGACCTTCTTTTTAGACCATAATTGATAATCAGCTTAACATTCGGATCGAGACCCAAATAGTACATTAGAGTCAGGCTTAGTCCCATATATTACAGACATGTCTGGACCAGGCACACAGAACACTAATTATGTCCTAAACCATCATGAGTAGACCAATTCCTAAGCTTATTACATCACTAGATCATTGTTTAAAAACTTATATATAGGGATTTTTATGAAATAATTAAGTTTAAACTCATAAAACGATTTTACGAAGAAATACAATGAAATGAAAGGAGTTGTTCATACATTTTTTTTAATGAAAATACCTCAATTGACGATATCGTCAACTTATATCATTCTCTTGCAACTTACTTTTCTTTTTATTCATCGATGGTTTTAGGTTTTGATCTAGGTTTATTCTTCCCTCCTGTACAAAATCTTATCTATTCTTCTTCTTCCTACTCTTGTTCATGCTCTATCTCATTCTCCTCATAACCCAAGATCAACCTCATCATCCACCAAGAAAGAATAGAAATTAAAATACAACAAACCAATTCAGAAAAAATCATCAATATCTATCAATAAGAAAATAACATTCAAACTCCATGTATATCCAAATAAGATTCTATCACATCCTATAACATAC
Source organism: Camphora micrantha (assembly GCA_003546025.1). Classification (NCBI taxonomy): domain Eukaryota; kingdom Viridiplantae; phylum Streptophyta; class Magnoliopsida; order Laurales; family Lauraceae; genus Camphora; species Camphora micrantha. Next base: position 5,437,188 of record QPKB01000004.1, on the reverse strand, counting down.
AATAACAACAAGAACATTTCAAAAAAGGAAAAATAGAATGCCAAATAAACTAAATGAAATCCACATAAACTGATGGAGCAAAAAAGAGAAAATATTGATCCGATGGCCATACTCCATCAAAGGAAAGCAATCAAAGTGTTGGTCAAGTATTGAAGAAGAAGAAGAAATTGTAGGAAGTTGACGATATCATCCATCAACTTGATGATATTGTCGATTTCAGTATTTTAGTATAAAAAAAATGTACAAACAACTTTGTCGTCATTTCATTATTTTTCTTTATAAAACTATTCAATCATAGTTCAAGCTTAATTATTATATATTATACATCTCAGATGAAAGTTTAGACCATTGCACGAAAAGAAACAAGGATTACAATGTAATTCTCTTTTTCTAATTTTTTTTTTTTTTTTTTTTTCCTGAGCAGATGGGTTTGATGTATGGATGTCCAGTAGAGGATTTGCTCACGGGCTTGGCATTGCATAAAAGAGGTTGGCAGTCAATTTATTTTATACCCGAAAAGAAGGCGTTTTTGGGCCTCGCCCCTCAGAACACAAACGATGCCCTTATTCAATACAAGAGATGGTCCACTGGCTTGTTGGAAGTCTTCGTCTCACACCTTTTCCCTTTTACACATGGGATTGAAAGGCTGAAGTGGGGTCAGATCATGTCTTACAATTTATTCACCCTCTGGGCGACTTGGAGTCTTCCCATCTTTTGCTATGCACTCCTACCTCCTTTGGCTATGGCCAAAGGAATCTCACTTTTCCCCAAGGTAATGTTGTAGGAAGGATTTAGGCTACAATGACTCGATGGCTACACAGGTTGATAGGCTGGAGTCTGCACCTGGGTTTGGATTTTTGTTAAGCTATAGAAAATGGGTTGGGTCGGCACCCGTGTGTTCAAAGATCCTAGCATTCCCTCCCAGCGGTAACCCTGCCCCTGTCTTATTTGAGGGCTGTCAGTCAATGAATTGGTCCCATTTTAATAAGAGCTGGGTCTGTGAATTGACCCAGCCAATCAGTTCCCGGTTTTAAACGAACTCTCATTCATCCAAAACAGGGATTTGGGGCCTGATTCCAAAAATCACGTTATGCATGGTATGCTTTGGTCAGAGTATTGGCAATTTACACAGTCCATGCTTACTTGATTTAGTCATGACTAGGTTACAGATCAATTAATATTAATAGAAATTATTCAAAAGAAAATCTTATTGACTAGCTATTTGAGGGAGTGAGGGCTTTGGCCAGGGTTCTGACTTCTGAGTCATCTTGGATCGGCACTATTTCCAAGCGTAATTGGGTTTGAACAATCCTTGTTTGACAAATCTAACGTAAAGAAATTTATTAAGAATATATAACCCAGTTTGGCTATCGACTTACAGGCCTGGCGGGTTGAAAAGGCCTGAATGATAGCCCCCCCCCTTCTTTTTTTTTATTGTGGTAAAAGAATAATGATAGCCCCATACAAGTAAATCTAAAATGTCTTTCTATGTTACGATGATTGTTTTCTAGGCCTCTGATCCATGGTTCAAGGTGTTTGCCTTCCTGGGGATTGCATCCCATGCCTACAGTCTGGGAGAGCTTCTGTCGGCAAAAGGAACAGTCAAGATGTGGTGGAACGAGACTCGGATGTGGATGATCAGAGGGGTATCTTCCTTCCTCATCGCAGTGGTGGTCACAATCTTAAAATCCCTGGGCATTTCTGAGTCAGGATTTGAAATAACCAGCAAAGTGATAGATGATGATGCTCTCAAGAGGTACAAGCAAGAAGTCATGGAATTTGCTGTTGCCTCCCCAATGTTTGTGCCCCCTACCACACTCTCTCTACTCAACCTCTACTGTTTGCTTAGATCGACGGTGCTGATGATATTACAAGGCGAGCCATCGGTCCTCGATCATATGGCCCTACAATTGATCCTTTCGGGTTTTATAAGCTTGATTAGCCTCCCCTTGTACGAGGCCTCGTTCTTGAGGAGGGACAAAGGTCGGATGCCCACGTCTATCACTGCCTACTCTACTCTTCTAGTATTTGCTCTCTTGTATTTACTATCCCCCTTAATATGATGGCCCTTCGGAATGTGTGTGTCCTAAACAAGTAGCTTCGATATAAACTATATATATATATCATATTAATATATATATGAACTTCGAGTACCGGCATTTGATTTACAGATATCCCAACGAACTACGCTGTGTTGCTTGACTTTTCCCAACTTATCAGGTTTGGTGCATCCATAGTTCTGCTTTCAGTAACCATTTGATTTATAAGGGCATCATGCAAGAATTCTGAGGAGATTTTTCCTTTCCAAAACAAAAATAACAAGATATTTCAAATTCCTTTAAACGGACTTCAATCTTACATTACTTGTTAATTAGAATTCAAATACTTTTGTCAGCAATGATAGGGGAGGGGGGCGTGGGGGGTGGGGGCTGGGGGTGGTTTTGAGAATTGCCCCTCCTCAACTTCCCTTCTTTCACATATGTGAAAAGAGAAGAGTTTTGGACATCTTTACTTTCTCATTTTTATCCTTGTTTCTTGAGAGAAGAGAAAATTTACCTAAGCTCTGGTTGCATTTTTGTCTTCTACTTAATTTCTTAAGATGGAAAACATCTCACAACTCTTTATCTCCTGGCCTCTTTCTTAGTCCTTATCCTCACATGAGAATATCAACAAAATGAGTGGATTTCCACGACGGATTTCTCTTTAGAAATTGAAGATTATATAGTCCATCTAATCAAATTTACTAGAGTTTTCACATTATATGGTCAGTGACGATTTTGTAATTATTTCTCTCAGACAGTGGCAGAGCCAGGATCTTCTTTTAGTGGGTGCAAGTGACGGATGTCGATGACATAAAATTTCATTACAACCGTATGATACACTTTATAAAATATCTTAAGATCTCTTGTGCATTATTGACAATGGGTCCATCTATATGTTTAAAATCTGGACAGCTCAAAAGAAATATCTTTCTTTTTCTAAAAAAGATCGAGTTTAGATTTAATACAAATAGAATATTGCAAAAAAAACATTTGTTTTATCCACAATGAACCTGCATATTAAAAATATGAACTACTCATAAAAGATGTCTCCACTTTGCATGGGATGTAATCTAACATATTTAATGCCAACCCTAGAATTTCCAAATACAATACACTCGATTAGAATATTATGAAAAGCTCATGTGTTTATAGTAAAGACTAATCAAGTTTAATACAATTAAAATACTATATAAAATTCATGGGTTTTATCAACAATGAACCCTGTCATTATAGATATATGCCTCTACAGATATCACGTTTAAAAAATAAAAAAAATTTAACCATCTAAATTTTGAGGGAATGCTAATGAAAGGAAAAGTGTACGCGTGCGCACGCTTTTTAATAGTGAACCTTATATTAATTGCTGTTTGAAAGCCTTAAGAACATCTTTGAAGAGCTCTTTTGTTCTTTTCATAGAAGAAGTTCCATTACCGATAAAAAAAATAATCAAATTTTAAAGAGTATCACTTAAATGCTTAGAAGTTTTATTTTAGAACACAAAGAACCGAAAAAAAAAAAAAAAAACTCATATTAACCTCATTTCTTATATATCTGATTCAAATTCGTGTTTGAAATAAAAACAGAAAATTCATTTTACGTTTAGATATGTCTTATGAATAAAGAGACACGAATTCTGATAAAGCATGATTTTGTTGTGGTTTCGACTCATTTTTACCTTTTTTCCTTTAACAAGATCGACTAGGTCCCTTCTGCTCCAAAGAAACTACCTGTGGGACATAACTCAGGGGATGGGCACTCCCTTTTAAATATTAAAATGAAGAAGACAACAAGGAGGAAGTCAATTTGAAAATCTCAGCCTTAACACAGGCTCAAATCCCAACAACTCAAACTCTATTAAATTTCAATAGAGAGAATATAATATGTGAATTTTACCAAAACACAGATAAAATCAAGCAACCACACAGAAAAACTGAACACACGAATTATACGTGGAAAAACCCTACAAGGGAAAAAACCACGGGCCTTATCGTCTAGGCCAACAGACAACCAAGCACTAAATTAAAAATGAAAGTTACAAGTAAGAACTCACACCCCTTTCCCAGTTGGTGACTCAACCTAAGGACTGTGCTCACTTGCCGACCACTCGCCGTACACTTTCGCCATGCTTGAACTGATCATCTTGAATGCATCTTCAAGACGATTCAACTTAGGATGTGAAAAGAAACTCCAATGCTCAGAACTTCAGATCAGTAGGATAGATGCTTTGGAGAGGAAGACCGGTTTTCTCTTTGGTATGATGCTAGGGATAGAACATCAAAGAGTCGTCCAACAGGCTTACCCAGAGTAGATGTGCTCTCCATATTTTATATTATTAGGTCATCCACACGAGAAGGAGAAGAAAATCGTCAGATCCGAAATTTCCTCAACCCAGGCGCTCGAGCGCATACATGCGCGCTCGAGCGCGTGAAGCTACTGACTCAGGGTTGGTATTATGCGCTCGAGCACACACATGCGCGCTCGAGCTCAAGAAGGTTCTGTCTGCACTGCGCTCGAGCGGATGATCCTGTGCTTGAGCAGAAGTAGAAACTGTCTGTCTTGAAAAATGAGTCTTTTGAAGCAGTCCTTCTAACAAAATACAATAAAGAAAAATAATCCCGGTTTTGTCCATAACCCAATGAATTAGCCAATACACTCATGAAACCTAACACAATTCCAAGGGGGGGGATTCGTAAGGTTTGATGAGAAACTGCCAGGAAAGGAACAAAAAATGATAAATGAATGTGCCATATGTAATGAGAAACTATTCACTAGCACACCGACATCCCGTGCATTCAGAACGTTATTCGGGCAAAATGTTCAAGTGCCCAATGTATTGGTGCTTCTACCATTAATGAAACCCAGGGGTTACTCGAGATCAGCTCTCTGGATGGACTTTCTGCCTGTAATTACAAGGAGTCCGGATCTGATGAGGCTTTACCCCAAAATAACTATGGGTGGACCAATTATGGGCCCCTCCTGTCAAAGCAATTGGTCTGGCCACTATTATAGTTAAGTCGAATCCCTGGTTGATTCTATGTCATGCATGACTGCATAGAGTGAATTATATAGAGCCCCATGATAATAAATTTGCTAGTGGAGCCTAGTTACCTCCTCTTCCAACGTTTAGTGAGTGAGGACTGTGGTTATGCCGTATTGATCACGTTGTTGTATTAAAAAAAGGTGAACCAAAGTCAGTTTGTATATCTTAATCAACCACCACCTCCCTGGGAAGGCGGGGCCATGGCCCCCAAAAATCACTGAACACTTATGGCCCCCATCATCCCTAGTATTCTAAAAACTCCATGCATTAGTCCTCGAACGAAGAATTTCAGGGTCATTAAGAAACAAAACGCTAAAGACACATAGAAAGAAAAAAAAAAAAAAACAAACAAACAAACAAAGGATACAATATTGTAATATAAAGTCTCAGAAATCTCGAGAAGGCAGACGATTGAAAACCACAGGACACAATAGCTCTTCTATCTTCACAGCTTCACTGCCTGCCAAGTGTCAACTGAAAAGATGGCGTCTCCCAACTACCGTCTTTTCACCCCCCACCAAGCCCCCGGCCGGGCTCTCTTCAAGCTCTACTCCTCCCTATTCGCCGCCGGAATATTCTCTGTCCTCTACTACCGTCTGACCCACATCCCTGCCGACCACCGCCTCCTATGGCTGCTCCTCTCCCTCGCCGAGCTCTGGTTTGCCGTCATGTGGCTCTTCCAACAGAGCTTCCGGTGGAACCCCACTGACCATGTCACTCATCCCGAACGCCTCCCGCCGAACCTCCCTCACGTCGACGTCATGGTGTGCACTGCCGATCCCGACAGAGAGCCGCCAGCGCTCGTCGCCAACACGCTCCTGTCGCTCATGGCATATGACTATGATGTTAGCAAGCTCGCTTTCTATCTGTCCGACGATGGTGGATCGGAGCTGACCTTCCATGCTGCGTATCAGGCGTCCATCTTCGCTAGACACTGGCTGCCATTCTGCCGGAAGTACAACGTCGAGCCGCGGGCACCGCAAGCCTTCTTCTTCAGCTCTGAGAACTCTGTCGCGGACACCGGTAGTGGGACTTTCCGGCAGGACTACAACTTGGTTAAGGTGACTGCTATCTCCAAATCATTTTGTTTTCTTTTCTAAATATCTCCTGATTACATAAAATAGGAAAGTCGCATTCTCTTTTATTTTATTTCTTTCGTTTCAATAATCATAATGATTTGGTAATATTTGAGGCCTTTTAAATTAGTCATCTGCTCCAATGATTAATGATATATGTCTATGATCTAAACCTGTGAAATAGATGATTAAAATTAAAAATTTTCCCTTTCATTTCATTAGATCAAGTGGGTGCAATACTATAGAAATCCATTTTATTGGAGGTGTATAGATCTTAAATTCAGAAATTATTCTCCTGTGCATAGTTTGATGGAATGCTCTAATCCCACTTTAATAGAATGCTCTGCTACAGCTTTGCTGGAACTGATGCTCGTATTCTATATATATTAAGGTTGTCTTCAACAAATACTTAAATTTAGGTTATGTGTATTAAGGTTGACATAATAAAATACTGAAATTACAATGGAAATATAAATCGCTCTGCTGAAACTTCTTTGTAACAAACATGATGGAATGTGTATGCTTGTGTATGTGGGGTTGTACGGACAAAGGGCCGTACAGAGCCCCTGCTCTAAATCAAATGAACAAAAAACTTACATATAAATCAAACTTTAAGATAACGATACACCAAAACACTTGACAATCTCCAAGACCTCCACACACACTCTTTGCTTCACACACTTTCTTCACACACCAGAAAACAAATACTACATAACCTTATATAGACTATTAAAGGACACTTTCAAAAGTCATGACTTTACATATATCAAGACAACAATAAAAATTCACGACCTTTAGTTTTTTTAGATAACCTTTGACCTTTTAAGACTTTCCACAATGATTTTTGGATACTCTAAGAGATTTCTTGATTTTCTCATTGAAATATTAAAAAAAGTAATCCCAACATAGTTCTCATGAAAACCACACATCCAAGCCCTCTACGCATCCAAACCCACCTCTTGACATCACGTGATATGGCCTGGATGCACGATTCTCATTAGAAATTTAGGACGGTGCACTAGTTATCCTTAATCTATAAGGATGAGGGCTTTTCATACTCTTGAACATTTTCTCAGAGTCAATTATTGGAGTTTATTTATCTCCTGCTTTGTTTGGTTGTCAAGCAACTTGATGGCTGAACGTGACTAGGTGAGGTAGGTGTTTAACAAGTAAACGCAACAAGACGAATGTGTATGATTACATCAAGATTTGGATCTTTCAATGAAGAAAATGTCTTTAAATTTTGTTTTTGGTTTAGAGGTCTATATGGTTGTCACGACCCGGGCCCGAGCCGAGCCGTGATACCATACTTACTCCCGTAAACCCCGAATTAACCGAAGTTAAAACGAGATCCACAAGGGATATCAATCACAATTACCTGTCAAATATAAAAACTTTGCGGAAATAAAATATATTTGACAATCACAACTTATCATTTACATGTATACAAAATTACAGTCCTTATACATGTATTATTTCTATATACGTTTGACAAATGCTGCATATACAAAATACTATGCAGACAACCATTAGTTACATTCCCAAATGTTAATTACATTCTCCAAAATGAATTATAAACAGTTTATCAAAAACATTTCTCCAAAATGTTTCAATTTCCAACTTCGCACTCGGATACCACATCAGATAGTATCACGCCGGTTCCATTCAATCAGACCTCCCGGAGGAACCGGAGCGGTCTCCTCCGCTGGCGCCGGGGGCGCTGCAATGCCGGCAGGGGCAACTGGGCCTGTAATTCCATCAATAACACTAATAAACACGACGGTTCAACAATGTATAAACAATTCTTGCAATAGTATATCAATACATTCATTTGTCAATTTCAATGCTAGATAAATCTAGACAATTCTACAACAACAAAAATAAACAGTGACAGTCAGTATCAGTCAGTATACACGTACCAATTGGGCAACTACCATAGCATTCTTAAATTATATTTCATTCAATTCATTACCCATCTTCCCTAAAATGAAGGCTTCAATCAATATCCTAAGATATGATCGGGATTTATTCATTTACCATCTCCCCTTAAAGGGAGGCTTCAATCACTACCCGAAGGTAGGATCGGATGTATAAGTGGGACTTACCAGTGCCCGGGCCAGGGACACTAGCATCACCACGGAGCTCCGGAACACCCCCAACTCCATCTGCTGCAGCAGGATTAGTCATTCATTATCATTGAACTCATTTAGAGTTCTAATACAATCGCTAGGTAGTGCCAAACTCAACGATCAATGACATTCAGTATGAAATCCTTTTTATGGATCCAATTCAGTTCAATGATTCCTTTCATGACAAAAGAAAGGAATGACAATAATGTCAATCTCATTAGATTGATCACAATGACACAATGAGAGTAACATTAACCACACATGGTTTAACTCAATCCTATTTCAATCCTATCTCAGTTCTAAGCAACCATTCGGGTGTAATCATTGGTTTCCAAATGCACGTGTTATTCTTGATGGACATCACATTTGTATATTTAATATGTGCATTTCAAGTCCCCTTAATTAACACCCATGGAGCTTAGGCAATTGTCAAGCTATAGTTCACTCAAGGAACTTTCTTCAAATATCATTAATCCTCAATGATTTAGTCTAACCACGATTAGTCCTCAAAACTAATCGGAAATGCATTTATCTTTAAGAGTCATGCTCCAAATTTTCGTAAAAATCTAAAACCCAAAACTCACTCGGACCGTTAGGTCCGATCGATTAGCCAAAATTTTCTCACCGTTAACACCCTAACAGTATCCTGGCGGTTAGCCGCGGTCCAGTTGGCGGTTAGCCGCGGTGTAGTTGGCGGCTAGCCGAACCGAGTTCGGTTAGCTTTCCAGAAGCTACGCAAATCCTGACTCAGTCGCGGTCAGCTTGGCGGTTACCTGGCGGCTCGCCGAAATTTCCATTTCGGCTAACCGCGAAACGGCGGTCGGATCGCGGTCAGCTTTCCAGAGGCTGACTATTTTGCGGATTTCTGGCGGTTAGCATGGCGGTTAGCCTTGCGGCTAGCCGCCAGCACCCAGAAACTCATTTTCGAGTTTCAACACTTATGATCTTTCTTCTTTCTTCTACTCTTATTTCTCCAATCCATTTCCCAACCTGCACAAGATCACTGGAACCTCCTGTTCCCCCTCATACACTACCCATTCACATTCATTCATAATCATACTTCTAATCATTCCTTAATTACTTCATTGATCACCCATAACAAATCCAAAACTCAATATAAATGCATAAAACCCATGAAAATTCCATACATTTCAATCATAGTTAACACTAATTACAAGTAAGGTTTACACTTGCCTTTTTGAAAGCTATTAGCCAAAAGCCCTCTCTCACTTAGTTTGGCTTGAGACACAATCTTCCAATTTCAAACCCTAATCATAAAAATACCCAAATGAACTCCCATGAGTCATTTGTACCAAAAATCATGCCTAACCACTCATTTATAACTTGGAAATCCTAAAGGAAGGCCATTACTTACTTGTGGTCCAAAGCAATTGATTCTTGAGATCTCTCTCAAGCTTCTCTCTTCAACAATGGTGGATACTCTTGAGGAAGAAGATGAAGATGAAGCTCTTTACTCCAAACTCCACTTCAACCACTCTTAAATCTCACTCTTAATCAAGAGGAATGGAAAAAGGAAAAGAGGATGAAGGGATGCTCTAGGGTTTTTCTCTTGACCTGGAAATGGAGAATGAGCTCCTCTCTCTCATTTCACTCTAATATAAGAGCTCTCACAATAAAACCCCTTCTTATTTAGCATATTTTCATTTTGAGTCAAATGACTCCTCACTTGGCCCATTTGAGGTCAAATGGAATCGTGTTTATTATGAAAGTTGACGTACTCTTCGAGATACACACGTTGGTATCAAGAATTTCCGTATTTTGACGAAATACGCGAAAACCCGTATTTACGAAAAAGTCCTTAGTTTATCATGTTTGAGTCTAAACTCATTTTAATCCATTCAAATCCACTTCACTAGGCTTAATGTGTCATTTGAGATTGATTTATCTCTCTTGGGTCATTAACCTTAGTTAATCCAATTATCCATGCTTAATTAGCATTAATCACAATTAATTAGCCTTAATTATGATTAATTCGGGCAGGGGTGTAACAATGGTCTTTGATATCATGAAGCTAGTCGTCAGTTTCCAAATTTGACTCTATTATACTGATTCAAAGCTGCTAAATTATTATTATTATTTTGTTTATTTCAATTGGTAACGTTACCCATACTTGTTGGTTGATGCTCACTTCCAATGAGAACCTTCCTATACGGCCAAAGACCGGTGCTTTCATGCCATCTTGGTATGCAACTTCGATTGACTTGTGAGAGCTCTTAATTCTCATGTTCTATGTTAAAAAGAAAAGATAACACTCACATTAGTGGGCGAAGTCAAACACCGAGTCACAGTAGTTCACCCAGTCCCAAAAGTAAGTCGGCTGACAATAGCAACTAATGGCCATGGGTTCAATTATTGGACATGGGCTCCTTACCAGTCAAAAGAAAAACCCAATACGTGATCACTCACATGGGTGTGCATATCAATGAATCAGTCTTGTCCACACGTATAACAATCGTACACAAGTGAACCACCCAATAGTCCACTGGCATGGTGCTTATATATAGCAAGCTTTCAGTGACAGTTGCTTGTTGCATTCTGTTACATCATCCCACCAACTCCCACTTGGGTAGAACTTTATTTTATTTCTTCAATTTTGTCTCCTTTGGCAGAAAGCATTGTTTCACATATTTTAGGCCGTTTGTGTGGAGATAATTCCTAAAAACAATTATCCCTAAAGAGTTTCGAATTCCCTATGTTTTGAATCTTGAAAACTCATAAAACTAATCATGAGGAATGCTATTTATGAGTGTGTATATTTCTCAGAATTTCATATTTCAAAATGCTACATTGTACTAAATTAGAGCATCTTTAACACAGATAGATAGGTCAATCGCACATTTACTTTACTAAATCATAGGGCTGGGTGTGTGAATGAGAGCGCGCGATCCTGGCATGTGGACTTTCACTTCCACTTCTTTCTTAATGCGTGCAAGTGTTGATAGATTCATAAAGTAATCTCTTGAAGTAAAATAACCTAGACCCATATATTTATATACATATCTATGATAGTTTCCTTCCAATCATAAAGCTCCTAATGACATAGAGCCTTGTCCTCTAATTTGTAAATTAAAGTAAGAATTAACTTCGAGTTTCCAAGTCAAAGAAAGTTTCTAAAATACCAAATATAGAGAGTCTGTACGTAGTTGCTTCGGACTACTAGAGGTGTGACCCACACATGGGCATACTGGCAAGTGTGCCACACGTACGTCCATATCCTAACATGTTTTATTTACAGTTAAATAAAGTAAATTAATTAAATTCCAAATCAATGAAAAGATATGGTTAAGTAAAGGCAAAGTATAGTTTTTGATAAAGTAAAATTTTTATTTATTTTGCATGAGGTATAAGTAAAATGAGTGAGAAAGAGAGAGAGAGTGAGTAGTAGATTAACCACTTGTCTTTTATGAAGCAAGATTTTGGGTATGATAAAATAGAAGAAAAGGTTTTGCTGGCTCAAGCTTTATTTTCCCATTTGTTGTAACAAAGTAAACATGGGAAAAGTAAAATCTCTGACAACTAAATTTACTTTGTCATAAGTTTTACTTTACCACATGCAAAATAAATATTGCAGGGAGAAATTAAAATGGTGCCTTCAATGATTGTTACTCTAATGGCTATAGTTTTAAGTAGTATACTTGGATCAGTGGCCGGATGGGGTGTGGGTAACCAGGGTCCTGCAAATGTTTTGAATGCCTTGTGTACGTTTTGCAACTAGCCTCCACAGTTTTTTTTTTCTAACATGGTTGCTTCTTTAAGGAAAGCTTTTCTTCCCTGACCTTTTTTTTTTTTTTTTTTTTTAACATGGTTGCTTCTTTAAGGAAAGCTTTCTTCCCTGACCCTTTAGTTGGGTGGTCATGATTGTCCCTTTCCGTGGTAATGCTGTTCCTAGATTTCAAAATTCACTCTTTCAATTCTAGATTCCATCAGAACACATACCTATACCCATTGGGAGTTGAATATTAATGTTGGTTGCCCACATAGCATAATATGTCCATGATATAATATAATTCGTGCATATATGATTGATGACACTCTAAGAATACCCTCTCTTAGATAATCCATACCTGACCCCTTATTGGCCGTTGTTTGTTTACACGGTACTGAATTCCAGAGAATTCATGGTAAAATAGGTTCTACAAAGAAAAATTAAAAAGTGAGGGCTGAAAAATATAAGGTGGAAAGGTGTAGATGAGATCTAACTTTCTTATGATTTGATTTCCTTGGGTGATCGCTAGATAATCATTTTCTATCAAATATAGATTATTTTGGGCTGTTTTTTTGGATTTTCATAATTTTATTTTCTGTAAGTTTGCCCTAATGACAATTTTCTAAAATCTTTGAAAATTCAATTCTATGCAAACAAAGAGGCCCTCAGCTAAAAATCCCTTTTTGGAATGGATTGTGTGAGCATTACCAATATTTTGTGTTTGTCTTTTTTTTTTCCCTTCCTTGAACTACTGATAATTCCTATATCATGTAGTTGGGATACGACAAAAAAAAAAAGGGCTGATACTGAGAAAAAGATAAGATAAATGTATTGGTTTGAAAAGCGTTCAACCTTCAGAGAACGTACGTGACAAGCCCGTTCCTCGTAATCTCATTATATAATGATATGGTTTCCTTTTAATACAAGATATGTGACTATACATAATCACATGTAACAGATTTCATAGCCCAGGCCAGTCTATACGCAATCACATCGATCTCCATATGTGCTGTCAAGCCAAATATAGTAAATCACCATTCTGTCAAGTCCATCTCAGAAAATCACTATCCAGGATTTTCTTTAGTCATGACGTGTTACACTTATCTTTACACATGGCTGATGAGGTGGGTAGGCCCACTGACTTGCGGTCTTCCTTATCAGAATCCTTAGCAAACTTAACTTCTATACATTTGCTGTCAAAATCTTGAAGTGTTAGTATAGGCAGTGGAAATACTTTTTCCCCTTCAGGTAGAGCCCGTTTCTCAATAATCCACTTCAGCTAGAACCCGGCCAGCGCAGTTTTGACGACACGATTTTTTTTTTTTTTTTTTTTTACGCCGAGTCATTCTTCTTGGGATTTCGAAGTCATGACCGATTGGCTCTGATACCAAAACCTTAGGCGTTAGTAGATAAAGCAGAAATACTTTTCAATATGAAATACGATAATTAACTTCCTGCTTCTATTTCCTTTTGTTGGACCATTAGAAACCTTTAATAGAACTAAACTTTTATAAATTGCTAATCAATTAAACCTTCGTTCTCCGGTAAAATCAATTTCTGATGAAATATTAAACTAGCCATTTGGTGGAATTTAACTATCAAAGATGGATGGAAAACTATCAAATAGAGTGAGAATAACAATTTGATAAGTTTTTGGAAGATAAGTATTATATTAGAATTAGTGGCTCTAATTAATGTTTTCTCTTTCCATTTACAGGAAAATTTTGAAGAAATGCAGGATAGGATATGCAGCGCTGTGGAAACTGGAAAGGTGCCAGAGGAAACGCGCAGACAACACAAGGGATTTAATGAGTGGAAAACAAAACTCAGGCCTCGTGATCACCAACCAATAGTTGAGGTGGGTCCCCTTGCTTTAATGGGCACACATTTCTACACCTTGGCAGCTTATTTTGATGATTTTTTTTTCCTTGTACATGGGAGGAATGGTTACTAACTTACTATCCTAATTCATAAACTAGCCTAGTCTTACTTTAGTCCTAGGAATGGTGCTCCACTTCAATGCTCCGGGCTTCCTTTTCTCTGCTTCCCCACATGACCTACTTCAGCCATGCCCGGCCAGTGTATTCAGCTGTTCTAGCTGCTAGTGCCGAGGAACATCCTGCTGGGGGGATGGCCCCCTTCGGTCCTTTCCCCCCTGAAATTTCAGAAAACTACTTGGTATTTAAGGGAATTTCTACAGTATTTTGTATTCCCCCTCCCACTAGTTCCGCCCTTGATCCTTGGCACTGGGGTCATATGAGAGCCCCATTACTACTTGGCTATCTTGTGCTTCCTTATTTTGATGAACATTCACATTGACCAGTGTTCCCAATTTTTTTTTGGCTATACCCCATAAATAGATAGTAATCTGCCGCCCTAAACTAGAAGTTAAATGTCTGGTCCCAAACATTATCAGCTCCACCACAAAAATAGGCTGTTAGAACCTACAAGGGAAGAATGGGACATAACATAAGATAACAAACAAGGATTAATAAATTTAAGAGGCTTGATTTGGTGTGTTTGTTATTAAATCTGGAAGGGATATGTGATAATAGGCGATGGTTGGACCTACATACAAGCTTTTGGGACTGGTTGCCCCAATTGGACTGGGTTCACTTCCAAAACTCACATGAGGATTTCGGTCCGCTTCCAAAATCTACCTGAAAATTCTACCTGAAAGTTATGGATCCACCTTTAAATCTCACATGAAAATTTTGAGCTGTCTAAAATACTGGGTCCACTACTAAATTTGGAAACCAGGTCTTTCTTTCGGCGCACATGCATAGACAATAATAATAGTTCGAAACAATGAGAAGAGCATTTTTTTTCCCCTTTTAGTCTTATTTTTTCAAGTAGAAGATCATCTAAAGAGTGGCTGTTATATCTACACTGGTTTAATCTTCTTTTTTAGATTAGGACAAATGGTGGAGTTTGTAGGAACCACTGAATCTATTAGATAAAAAGGTGCGCTTCAAGTATTAAACATCGATCTATAATGTTGACTTATGATGAATCTAAGAGGTCTGAGTCCATCTGAAAAGGCCCACCATGAAACTGTTGCACCCCAAAAAGTCTTTTTGGTCCAACCATCAGGTGGGCCACTAGAATTTAAAAGAAGAGAAAGTTGGGACCATCATGATACATTTTATTCTCTTTCCCCCTTTCATAATACTTGAAAAGCTTGTTTTTCTCTTATATTTTGCCAAGTAGATCTATATTACAAGTGCCATTCAAAATGGCTGACTTTGTGTGTTCAAAATGACTTAGTCTGTGTAAGGTTTCAATGATAAACGATTTTGTGAAATCCTGGTCTGTTTGTTATTAGGTTCTGTTACGAGGAACTGGAGGCGACAGGGATGCAGAAGGTAAACCCATGCCAACGCTTGTATACGTGTCGAGGGAGAAACGGCCGGCCCACCCACATAATTT
The DNA here is from genome assembly GCA_003546025.1 of Camphora micrantha. Classification (NCBI taxonomy): domain Eukaryota; kingdom Viridiplantae; phylum Streptophyta; class Magnoliopsida; order Laurales; family Lauraceae; genus Camphora; species Camphora micrantha. The sequence continues at coordinate 5,421,745 of QPKB01000004.1, read as the reverse complement.
CAAGGCTGGGGCCCTCAATGCTTTGGTAACTCTACTCCTCCATCTTTTTCTCATTTGGCATCTATGGTGGGACCAAGAAAAGACCTTCCCAAACAAGGGCGGGCTCAATGGAAGGCCCAGATGCCTGGTTCGAAAATCTCCAGCAACAACTACCTAAGGCAGGTTGAGTTGAGAATTGTAGATTATTTAGATAACTTTATAGGCTCATCTCAAACTCAACTGATCAGACCCTTTCATTAACAGTCTGCCTATGAGTTTGGTTTACTGATCAAATAGCAAAAAATTGAGTTCAACCCAAGTCCGTCCCATTCATTGATTAGATCAGAGATGGCAAGCAGAACCCAAAACTTGAAAAATAAATTATCAATTGTTATATTTCTTATGACCTTTACCATAGTTGTCTATTGTTGTGCATGGAACAGAATCGGGTGTCAGCTGTAATGAGTAACGCTCCATTTATCCTCAATGTGGATTGCGACATGTACTCAAATAATTCGCAAACACTCCATCACACAATGTGCTTCTTCTTAGATCCCAAGGAGAGCCATCGCATTGCTTTTGTTCAATTCCCTCAATGTTTTGGGGGCTTGACTCCAAATGACTTGTATGCCACTAGTGCCATCAGATGCACCGAGGTAAGCCCTAAATTTCCAATTTTTATTCCTGCAATATTAAAATATTCACTTCACTAATAACACATACATACAGATTGTTTTCCTACACATAGACTGTATGTGCAATCCAGCTCTAAAGGGCTCACTTAGGGTCACGATTGATTGCTAGGGCTACTTTAATACTATCGTCATCCCATGATCTGGCATCAAGGCCAATTTCACACTCGCTGACCCTTCATGGTGTTCACTGTTTGATTGAATCTTAAAAGATATACGGTTAAAACGTCATTAAACTTTAAAGTTGTTAAATCAAGGGCTAGGATAATTTGGTGTGATTGATTTTTTAAGCTTTCCGTTGTCCATAAGGAAACGTTTCCATCTACCCTACTCTAATTGAGAGGCATTTATCCAAAGTGGGTCTCATGAGCTAGACTCCATAATGGGAATATGCAGACTACTCGTAGAAGAATATTGTTCGTAAATACTCACGCACATGTGTTGCCCAAGAGCAACCTTTTGTAATAAATCATCCTAACTCTTTCATCCATGACCCTTAAGTTGTATGGTTTTTTAGAAAAAATCATTTTTTTAGAATTTTAATCCAACATTGAGTAACAGTTGGGTGTGTGTCCAATTTTGGAGACGACAGTGGGTGTGAGAGGAGTTGGATTAATTCTAAGGAAGTCTAAGGAATCTAAAAAAGGGGATTCTGTAAAATGTCTGTCATAAGCGATGTCCTTAAGAAAGCCTTTCAAGTGAATGGAGGGTGAAAATAAGATTTCGTTATTTATTAATTTTGGGATATTTGCAGTCCATTTTTATATGTCCAAACACAAACAAAAGCTGGAACATATATTCCTTTGCGCTTTGGATCCTCCAAACTGGAGTGCTTTCGCTGTGTATATACAAATCTAAATAGTTTTTGTTTATCATGTCTTATATGTTAAGATGTTTCAATTATACTCTTTTACTAACAAGCCTGTTGGGCATATTTAATTTAGTAAGAAAAAAAAAATTTCTCGTGTAAAAATTATATGAGCTAAGTTGTTATTGAGTAAATGTAGTACAAACAACTCTTTTCATAAAGTACAAATAGTGCATACAAACTTGTCATTAAAAAAAAAAAAAAAACTAAAAAATTTATTATAAGAAATATTAAATTAATCTAGACATTAATGTTTATTTGCAAAGGCTACCACTTGATTACCATTTGAGGAAGAGGAAAAAGGTCTTGAAGTCGATTGAATCAAACTAAACCGAATCAAACTAAACCAAATCAAACCAAGCCTTTTCTCACTAGGTGGGGTCGGCTATATGATTTGATAACGCCAATCAAATCTTTTTAGGGTTATGTCCTCCGTTAGATCCATGTAGGCAAAGTCATATTTAATAGTTTCTTTCCAACTTCTCTTGGGTCTCCCTCTCCCTCTCCTACTCCTGACAATCTCCATGCTTTCACACCTTCTAACATGGTCGTCAGTCGATTTTCTCTCATTTTATCTTCAATTGGTGTTATTCCTACTTTGCCCCTAATCTTCTCATTCCTAATTCTATCTCTTATTGTGATTCCGCACATCCATCTTAGCATTTTCATCTCCGTAACTTCCATCTTCTTAACATGATTATGTTTTACTGTCCAACACTCTGATCCATATAACAACGCTGGGTGTACCGCCACCTTATAATACTTTCCTTTAACTTTAAGGGGGACTTTCCGATCACACAAGACGCCCGAAGCACTCATCCATTTGGTCCACCTAGCCTGATTCCTATGACTTATAATACTTGAAGTGGATTGAATCAAACATCCAAAAAAACTTTACCAAAGATTCTAAAGCACTTAAACATCTCTATAAATAAGTTTTAACTAAATAGACACAACAGGTGAAAACTAGTCAAACAATAACTAATTAGTTGTTACTCTATTCATCTGTAATTGGTTATCACACAAAATAAAAATAAAAAATTCTCACATGTGTGTGTATGTTTATTAATCTTTTACTAGATTTACGAAGATCCAAATGCACCCTTAGATAATATTTAGATAATATATCATCGTTATTACGGGCACTGAACTTGGCTTTTTCGGCTTGATCATCTTCAGGTTGAATTTCATGGCATGAACACCTACAATGGGCCTGTCTATTGTGGCACAGGCGCGATTCATCGCCGTGAGTCTCTCAATGGCAGGATATTTACACCTGACTTTCGACCAAAATGGGATGAGAAACCAGGTATATTTTAATTATCACTATTTAAATGACCAAGGAGCATTTCCAATTTGTAGAACAACTTGACAATTGACATTGATTTTTTTTTTCTTTTTTTTTTTTTTTTACCCTAAAAAAATTCTTCTTCTTCATGTTGAATGCAGCATACGGAGAAAATGATAAGTGGAGTGAGTTTGAAGTAAAGGCGAAAGCTCTTACAACCTGCACATACGAGCACGGCAAACCATGGGGGAAAGAGGTAAGGACTTTCTTTTTACACCAAAATTGATAATCAGGTACAGGTCCAGATCCACAGTTTAGCCTGCTCAATAATTGGGTCGGATTCCAATTGGGTTGGGTCGATCTGTGTATGAACACCCATATACCCAAATGTATAACATATATATCGTATATTATTATTCAAGTGCTTTTTATATAAGAGCAAGGCTCTCCTAAGCTCAAGCTTAGGATAAAATCTTGTAAGTTAATGCTTGTGAGGCCCACATTTGAACCATCCAAATGGACCAAACACATGACCCCTCTAAATTGCACATGTCCACCAACTTTCGGTCAAATCCGAATTTACTAGACCGTTGGATCGACTATGCATCGATTCGAATGGACTATTGACCATTAAACTTTTAGGCCCATATGAAGATGATAGAAATCACGGTTATGACTGATTCTTTGCAGAGAGGAAGATCCCAGGGAGTCCTTAAAAATCCCCCCCCCCCCCCTATATGTGGGGCCCCAGGTAGGCCCCACCACACACTTGAGCTTACCTTATCCTAAATTTGAGCTTAGGAGAGCTAGCCCCTTTATATAATGGAGTTAAAATATATATATATATATATATATATAAATATAAATATAAATATAACAATGTGCTGTGGGCCTGTAGGTTTGAGATGGGTCTGAAATTGGGTTTGGGTCCTGTCAGGTGCATTACAGTGAGGTTCAGTCCTATATATTACAGACATGTCTGGTCCAGGTACATGGAATACTAATTAGGTTCTAATCCAAATGACTCGACCCATCCTTGAGCCCATTTCATCCCTATATATATATATTGTTGTTTAAAAACTCATTGACTACCCTGACTTGGATAAGCCACCTTGACTCAGTCGGGCCACGCCAACTTACCCAAGTTGTTCAACTCGATGATCTTCTCAGACGAATCAAGTTTAGACAATGGCATGAAAAGAAAGAAAGATTACAATGTAATTCTCTTATTCTTGCCCCTCTAAACTTGGGAACAAACAATAGACCTCTGTTTGTTTTGTTGGTGTTGTTTGGTTTTGTTTCTGCTTAACTTTATTTCTGATCACCACCCCCCCCCACCCCCCCAAAAAAAAAATAATAATAAAAAATAAAAAAATCCTCCTCTCTAAACCAACTTCTTGAATTTTTATTCTGAGCAGATGGGTTTGATGTATGGATGTCCTGTAGAGGATTTGTTCACAGGCTTGGCATTGCATTCAAGAGGTTGGCAGTCAGTCTGTTTTAGCCCCCAAAAGAGAGCGTTTTTGGGCCTCTCTCCTCGGAACACAAATGATACCCTTATCCAATATAAGAGATGGGCCGCTGGTATGTTGGAAGTCTTCCTTTCACACCTTTGCCCTTTTACACATGGGATTGGAAGGTTGAAGTGGGGACAGATCATGTGTTACAGTTTCTACACTCTCTGGGCACTTTGGAGTCTGCCCATCCTATGCTATGCACTCCTTCCAGCTTTGGCTATGGCCAATGGAATCTCACTTTTCCCCAAGGTAATGTTATCTTGTAGGTAGGATTCAGGACTTCAGCTTGTTTGGGCTGGTAGAGTCTACATTGAACTGTGTATGTAGGTTTTAGGCTACAATGATGGAGCAATGGGCTGAGTCTGGAACTGGGTTCGGCTTCTAAATAGGTTAAGCCTGCATCTATTTGTTCTAAAATCTTGACATGCCATCCCAGACGCAAGCACGCCTGATTTTAGGGCTACTAATGACCGGGCCCATTCTTAAAACAACTGGCTATTTGAACGGACCCAGTCCGATGGGTTTGAATTGGGGCTTGGAAGAACTTTGGCCCATTCAGTTGTCAGCTCTACTTGTTTTCGTAGGACCAAAACTAAATCACATTGGGGCCTAATTAACCTGGACCAGCTGAAAACCATGTTAGCCACGAAATGCTCCATTAGAGTTTTGGCCAAACTTGGGTTGACTCAGTCAAGGCTTAATTGACATGGCCGTGGCTAGGTTGCACCTCAATAAATTAATTAGAGATTTTTTTTAAAAAAAACTTTTCTTCATTAATATTATCGAGTTTTGACTTTTTGACTGAGTCAAGGGCTGGCCAAGTTTCAATGTCGATTCAGTTTGGCAATTTTCTTAAGCCTCTGGTGGGATGAACAATGCTTACTTCACAAATAAAAATCTACCATTGAGAATGACCCAGTTCGGATCTCACTTCCAGGCCTTATATAGCTTAGAATGGCCTACATAATGGGCCCAATAAAATGGGTGGCTTGCCCCAGTCCAATGCTTTACTAAGTTGTGAGTTTGCATCTCTACAGACATGCTAGAACAAAATTAGGTAAACTAGTTAATAGTTTCTTCCTTTGTTATGATGATTGTTTTCTAGGCCTCTGATCCATGGTTCAAGGTGTTTGCATTCCTGGGGATTGCATCCCATGCATACAGTCTGGGAGAGCTACTGTGGATAAAAGGAACGGTCAAGATGTGGTTGAATGAGACTCGGATGTGGATGATCAGAGGGGTTTCTTCCTTCCTCATGTCAGTGGTGGTCACAATCTTAAAATCCCTTGGCATTTCTGATTCAGGATTTGAAATAACCAGCAAAGTGATAGATGATGATGCCGTCAAGAGGTACAAGCAAGAAGTCATGGAATTTGCTGTTGCATCCCCAATGTTTGTGCCCCCGACCACACTCTCTCTACTCAACCTCTACTGCTTCCTCAGATCGACGGTGCTGATGATAGTACAAGGCGAGCCATCGGTCCTTGATCATATGGCCCTGCAATTGATCCTTTCGGGTTTTATAAGCTTGGTTAGCCTACCCTTGTACGAGGCCTTGTTTTTTAGGAGGGACAAAGGTCGGATGCCCACATCTATCACTGCCTACTCTATTCTTCTAGCATTTGCTCTCTTGTATTTGCTATCACCCTTCATTTGATGGCTCGTTGGAAGTGTGGGTGTAGCCTAGATAATCACCCTTCCATCTGATGGCCCTTTTGGAAGTGTGGGTGTAGCCCAAATAGCTTTTACTTGAACTTCTATCATATGTGATTCTAATCAATTTAAGATGGTTCGGTAATACCACAACCGTTGATGTGTGACAAGCGAAATACCTGCACTCGATTTACAGATGCTAAAATGGGCTCTGATGTATTCCTTGACTCTTCCCAACTTAACCAGGTTTACCTCTGCATTCCTCCACCTGATTTTCAAGGACCCAGTGGCTCCAGAGTTTTGGTTGTCAAATATACATGACAGGCACCGCCTGCCAATGCCAAAAACCATGCAGGTTTGCCCTCTAAAACTAAACTAATCAGACGTTTCATATTCCTACTAAACTAAATGAAAGGATGAGAGCCCACATAAGTAAAAAGAGTGACATACTTAAAGATCAATAACCCTAGCCAGCCGGGTTACATGCTTGCCAACCAAGCAACCCCTATAGTCAACTTGAATCTTTTAAGAGGATTCAAATCCTTCTCTCCGAAACAATGAGTTAGAACTCAGAGAGAGAGAGAAGTCAGAATTTTGTGGCCTTCCATCCCTCCTTCTCAGTCTCCCCGCCGCTGCTGCTGCAAACGGCTCCATGACGACTAACAACAAAATAATTCGTCTCTCGAAACATGAGAACGCCCAAAGAGCTCAGGTGGGTCACAACCAACATGGTAAGTAATAGCAAATGAGGAACGATAGGCCTCCTATATGAGACAGTTTTACACTAATATAATTTGGACCTAAGTAACATAATTTGGACCTAAGTAACATATGATCTAACAAATGTGATGCACTTTCACAATTAGGGATTGCTTTGTTGGCAACCCTGTTTGTCAGCCACCTAGGGATCAATCGGGCATGCCAATCTTCCCAATTAGTGGGCTCTCATTTCCACTTGTGTGGACTCTTTTGGTTCCCGGCCCCTTTGGCTGGGGTACCAATTAAAAAAACCTATACAAATATGATGCACTTCATAAAATACCATAAAAACCTCATGTGTCGTATTACCCACAAGGGACCTATCAATTTAAAATTGGGATTTTGACAAGAGTCGTTTCACTCTAGTCCATATTATTTTTTTAACCCTTTTGCATCATATCCTATGATATCATGGGATTTATCAATTTTTGTATCATGTATTTCCTACAACCAGCAAATAAATTCATATTTTATAAAATACGAAAAATGATTTTTTGTTAAACATAAATACACATCTGACCACCATTTTTTTGGTTCTACCATTTGGAAAAAAAATTCCGTGAGATGCTGCATAAAAACCATGACATTATGGGACAATCCCATTATCAGTTTGCGTATCACACTATTCCCATGATATTATGGAATCTAGGGTAAAAAAATATTGACTAAAGTCGAACGACTCTGGCTACATCATCTCAATTTTGGTCATGAAATTGAAAAAAAAAAAAAAAAAAAAAGCACATAGATATAAGGACTAATATGTCAAACCCCTTTAAAATTTGAACCGCTTGTACTTTTTTTGAGATCAATCTACCCAAAGGCAAGTCCCATCAGAGAGACGCATTTCTTTTCAGTGATTCATATTTTAAAGAATGTGAGTCAAAACTATGGAACCATACATAAGGGTAGATTCTTGGTTTCGTAAAGATGGGAAATGGATCTTTGATTTTTACAAAATGCCACCTGTTATATTCCCTCTCTCTCTCTCTCTCTCTCTCTCTCTCTGGTGGATATCCAAAGCCCCTGTCCCCTTCAAAAAGCTATGTAGAATGCAAGATTTATTGTCATTGTGCAATTGGCCAACTCATTGGAAGCATTTGCTTTAGATTATCTAGATTCCTCTGACAGCCAGACAAAGAATAATTCGAAGAAGTTGCGCACACCTATTTAAATCTAAAATGCTTGCTAAATTTAACACTAATAAGGAGATGTCCCACTGTCGAATTGATCATGTATAATACATATTTTTCTTTTTTAATATTAATCTAACATATTTTATATGCAATCAATCTTATATTGCCCAACTTCTATTGAAGTTGCTTGGCTTCGACTGGTGCGTATTGAGTGAGCCCCAATTGCAACAAAAAAAAAAAAAGAAAAGAAAAGGTAGCAAGAACTTGAGGACATCGGGACTCAACAAACATGAAACAGTGTTTCACTGAAAAATAAAGTACTGACATTGTTTAAGAATTGAATTCAAAGTAAAACAACCTTGGGTATACCAGTGTCTCAAGTTAAAGAGAAACACAGAGACTGACTCTCTCTCTCTTAGAGACAACGACAAGAAGATAATTGTAGGCATTTCACAAAAGTAAGGCTGTCAATATGAAACATAAAAAAATAGTCATTTCACAAAAGCAAGCACGTCAATCTGAAACATAACAATATAATGCCATATACAAGGAAGAAGTATATTTTGAATCAGATTTTCCAAATTTAAGAATTACTAACAAAACTACATGAAGAAACTTACCTTTATAAGATCAGCCAGACATCCCACTTTACACTGAGGTGTCATATTTTGTCAGATATTTCGTCTTTTCAGTGTGACAAACTTATTAACAAGCTACCAGGTGCAGCTAGCCAGCAACTGCCACTCCAAGATGACATATTTTTATCCTGTGTATGTTATAATTGCAAGCAAGCTCTATCCATGAAAATAATTTTGTGCAGCGGGTCCTGCACAGAAAGGAAAAAAAAAAAAACTTTCATCAAGTTATGGTGTCTACACTTCACAAGCTGGACAGCAACTAGGCCAGCAAACCTACTAAATTAAGTTGTAGAACCTGCCAAAGCAACTTTCTGCCTTCTGAATTTTATAATTAGAAATATAGTGCGTACCTGAACTTCCCAGTGGTGGCAGAAAAGAATAATGGTGATTGGGATATTGCCGAGCACAAGGTTCTTCACAAGAGTTGGCTTGCATTGGGCCAGCTTTGCAGTATAAATGTTTCACGCACGATGATGATAAGATGGCCACTGTGGTGATTGAAATGGCCCCAGTGGAGATCGAACTTTGATTCTCATGGTGAGAGAAGTTTTTCCAGCTTTTGTCAGTGATGAGTATCATGATATCAACCATAATTTGTCAAAGATGTTCACAAAGACCTTCACTTCACGGGTCGCACCCCAACAGTTTTCAAACGGAACCGATATTGGGGTTGTGAGTCTTCTGCTTCATCTTCCTCTTCACTCGAATCATCCTCTACCTTGTCCCAGCGTGAGTAATCCAGACGAGAATGCCCTTTCGGTTTTGGCACTGCTTCCCATCCTTGAGGATGCATATCAGATGAGTCTTCAGAGGTGCGATTGACAAGGAGTTCAGGATTGTTTCCTGGACTCATGATTTTCTTATTTTTATCCACTTCTGCAACAATTGTTGCTTCTTCAGCCTCACCCACCACTTCTTCATCTTCAAGCTCAGCTTCCACTGTTTCTTCAAGCGCAGCTTCCATTTCTTCTTCTTCTTCTTCTTCAAGCTCAGCTGCCAAGGCTTCTTCTTCAGATTCGGGTATGGGAGTAAGTGCCTGGATAAGCAAGAAAATAAACACAAGTCAATTGGCGAGGACTGGAGAAGGACTAGTTCATCATCAATCACCAGTTTTGATCAATTTTAATATTCCAATTAAAATTCTGAATGATGATTGAAGGAGAAACCTAACATTTGACATTATTTGTGATGCTATACGACTATAACCAGTGCAATGCACTCAAATGGGTTGACCACACTTGGGGCAGTAACCAGGTCGGCAACTACTGTTGGTCAATTATTTTTATTACATAACTAAAATAATCAAAACTATGAGAAAATCTCCATAAATTTCATATGAATTGTTATTTCAATTCTTTCGTTCTCATTGAAGCATGTTTTAACATCTACAATTTTACTTAAAAGAGGCTAATCAATTATTTTCATTTGTTTTTAGATGACCAAGGATAAATGGCCTTAAGACAGTCTAATTGATTAGGTAAACCAGAATGCAAGAAGCCGAGTCCTGAGTCAACCAGGTGGGTCAACTGGGTTTCAACCAAAACTTGTCCAAACTGAGTTTAACTCTACCCAGTCACCTAGTACATGGCCAGGCCGAGTCAACTGGGCCAGGTTCCTAGTTGATTCACTGGGACCAAAAATAATACCCAATGTTCATCAGGTGGGTCACTTTCTTGATGGTCCCACATTAACTGGAAAGTGCAGTATGTTGGACTTCTTTTATAATACAATGCTGACCTTTGACAATGTTATTTTATACCATCCATATGCAAGTCAGCATTGAATGGTTAGGATTGTCCAGCCAGTGAGTTATTTCTCCTCTGCTCCAAATAAATAAAAAAATACCCATTCAATGAATGCTGACATCATGGATCATCATGCCACATCTCAGTATAAACACATAATGCAATACACCTTCAGAAAACTTATATCTAATGTTTATCAAGTAATATATTTTCCTTGATTATCAACCTCTGTTACAGAATGAACCCATTCAATGGACCCATGCAATAAAAGCATCATAGAGATACAAACCAATTGTGTCTTTAATCGAGACTGCAGGTTAAGATAGACATCAGATGATGGGTTCAGCTCCATTAGCCTGTTGACATCAAAGAGTGCTGACTGGTATTCCTTAAGGGTGACCAATGTCTGTGCACGCAGCATCAAGGCTCCAGTGTGGTTGTGATCCAGCTCAAGCACAGACGTACATTCTTCAGCTGCCTAAGATAATAATTGTTTCAATAAATTCACCAGAAAACTACACAAGATCATATACTAATGAATGTACATTCCATGCACCTAAACTAAAAAAGTTTAGTGGTATAAAGGTGCCTCTTTCTAGACTTAAGAGAAAATGATGCTCAAGATTGAATAACACAATCATGTCTGCACCCAGAAATGGAAGCCAGCTGGAAATGCAAGTGCTTGCCATTCCTTTGTTGTATTCTTTGATGTCAGACACATCATTAAGTAGGAGAGGGAGTGGTGATCAAAAGAAAAAGAAAAAAAATAAACCATTTTGAGACCTAAAGCATCTAAGAATTGTGAGATCCAAAGTGCCAAAAGCATCCATTCATACAATCATTGGCAATGCTATCCATACTCAAAAGTGTAGTATTTGCACCAAATCCATGCCCGATTCTTAAAATATCAAGTGTTAAAAGCTGTAATCATGCAGCTTCAATCCTAAATATCAACAAACATTTCAGAAATTTTCTAAAGGAAATTACCGGAAAAGTCACCTTAGATGTCCGGTGCAACAAAAGGCCCTCATAGTTCCTCTATAACATTAAAGGCCAGCCCGCCAATTTTCACTTATATTTGAGCGATGATATCGTCACTCATCTCTTCTTCTTCCTCAACTGAAATGAGTGACGATGTCATCGCTCAAACAAAAGTGAAAAATGGCTGGAGGGCCTTTACTATTACAGAGAAACTATGAGGGCCCTTTCGGTGCACCGGACATCTACGGTGATTCTTTCAATAATTTCCTCAATTTTCTAGATTAACAACTATTTAATAATGCGGAGTTTTTTTTCTTTATTGACAGAAATTATTTGATCCAAAGCAATATTTATATGGGAATTATAGTGCTGAGTGTTCAGCAGATGTTCTAGATCCTGAGCAGCATATGTTGGCTTATGATAGGCCTCATTGTAGACACAGCCTTGCAAAATATACCAGAAAAACGATCAAATACAACAGTTCTCTTTATCTGAAAAAGAAAACAACACATCTCCATTCTCCAAGTTTTCTATAAGATGTGGACAAACCTTTACAGGTTTATAAGGGAAGGAACCAGGCATAGCAGGCCCAGCCAAGGCAGGCCAGTCCATCATGGGCCCACTGGACCAAACCAGCCCCTCATATGCCCAATCAAACCAGAACAGGTCCTCCCAGGTCTAGCTGAGACACATGGTACATTGCACACCTAGTCAATGGAACTCACGGTCCATGTTGACTACCGTTAAAGCTGAAGCAAGATTTCAGACTATAAAATTAGTTTGCTTAAATATTTTGTCTCTTTGTGATTAAGGGATCAGAGAGGTGGTATTAAGAGTTTAGAGTAAGTTGAGTAGAAATTTGATTTTAGCTGGGAGTTTAGGAGATTTACTTCAAAGATTCCCATTTTTTAAATTCTTTTTCTGAGAAGTCAGATTTTCTAAAAAATTGTACAGAAACAGCTGGTAGAGAGAATTCAATTCAAATTCTAATACAGCCTTCTTGTTGCTGTTCTGTGAAGCTGCCAGCCCATCAATTCTCTATAGATACAGAGAGTTTAACTGTCAATCTACATCGTTAGAGGACTGGTCTTCTGCATTGGAATTAGAAATAGTGGTTGGGTTAGGAAAAGGTAATATTAATTTCTAGGGACAGGATAAGTTTAATCAAGACAGCATCTTCAAATCTGTCAAATCTGATGGTGTACTAAATTTCTGTTCAAAATGTCAATGACTCTGGTTGAGAGATTTGAAGTCATCAAACGAAATTTCATAAAGAAGGGCAGGGCAAGTAAAGGAAGCTGAATTTAATTATGGCAGAGGCAAATTGGTCAAACCCAAGACTTCAGGCACTTGGTATCGGCAGCCTAGTGCATAAAAATCGGGGATTGTTAGTAAAATTGTAGTGGAGATTTGGGGAAGAAAAAGAAACTCCATCGAGAAAATGTTGTTTCAAAGTATGGTGAGGACGAGTGGGGTTGGATCCCTATAAGAGTCCCTAGGTATAGAAGGTTGAGGGTTTTGGAATGGAGTCTCATTTCTTGCTTCAAGAATGAGTCCAAGAACAGGGGGGAAGACTTCAATAAAATCGGGATGGGCCCTTTTATTATTTGATGATTGGGTGGGTAAAGGGGGCTTTGTTTAGTTTATTCCATGGGTTGTTTAGAGTTGTGTCTAACAGAGTCCTCAGTTCAAGATTGTAATGTTTGCATGAGGAAGTCTTGTGTCAATCAAGAGAGTCAAAGTATGAGTCTTTGTTAGGTCAGATTTCTAAAAAATTTATTCACGGAGAAGGAAATGATGTTTGGATAAGGAAACCATCTTTTTAGGACAGTTTTTAGCAAAATTCATCTCTCTTGGCCATGGATCTGTTCTATCTAGATCATATCCCTTGTTTGTGCATCTGGTTGGACTTGGGCTCTCCAAGAGTGGACGTTTTTTGTTGATTTACGATGACGAGGTAAGATCTCCACAGTGGACAACGAAAGAAAATATTTTACTTCGAAATCTATTTTTGACACATGTTATATGTGAGAAAGAGCCAATGTCAATCAACCATGTATTAATTCATTACAAGGTATCTTCTTCCATTTAGAATCATATTAAAAAGATGTGGCTTCTATTGGTGTTACCCAGGCTCTTCAAGAAAGGTGGAGGATGATAACTTTTCATGGTCACAGCTATGTTCTATGGAGGTTCATTCCTCTTTGGTATTGTTTTCCAATGACATTCTGGCCACTATGAGTTTATGAATTCATAAATGGGTAATTTTTTTAAAGAGTTTTGAAAATCTGAATCTTGATAATACTCGGCCAATCGACTCAGACTCGGGACCGAGTTAAGTCAGGGTCAGAGTCGTGACTCGGTCACAAACCCCACCACCCCCCCCCCCCCCCCTCGCCCCAGGCACCCGACCCGATTCTGAGTTTTTAAATAGAGAGGTGATAATCTTGTTCTCTAAGCCTATCGCAAGGAGTGAAAGATTCAAATGAAGTTGAGGTGTTGGCTAATGGGTCCGCTAAACCAAGTCATAAGGGCTTGGAGGAATTGCTAACAACCATTGGGGAAGCTGTATTTCTGTGTTCGAGATGCAGTTTCTGTATTACAGCTGTGTTTCTGTACGGGCTTGTATGAATTGCTCACAGCCATGTGGAAGCATATCAAACTGAATTACTTGATCTTCCAAAGGGTATTAAATATTAACGTATTTCCAGGTGCAGCCCGGTTCAAACATATTATGAAACGATGCTTTCATCATAGAGCAGCTCAGATAGCAACACAGTGCAAAATGGGAAACATGAAAAAAGAATGGAGAAGCCTCAATGTACTTAGCTCCAGGTTAGCAAATAATTAGTATATGATCATTCTAAGAACTCCTTAGTCCTTCATTGATAAACAAAAACAAATGATGTTTGGGGTTTTAAAAATCAACAATGTTATGTGAAGTTTGGGGAGATTGATTTTGGAGAAGAGTCTAATATATGGATCTAGATGAAAACAAAACAATTGGTTTTCCTACTAAACAATTGAAGCCTCTAACTCGATCTCATTGCTAAGTTTAGAAATACTATCAATACCAATCAAGCAAATGAGCCCTAAATCGTAAATTTGTAACATTATTGAAATACTAGAAATTTGAAGAAGAAGAAGAAGAAAAGGCTAAAAAAAGACATGATGTTAATCTGCTGCTGCTAAGTTGATTGGGGGTCGAATCCACACCTTGTTGAAATCGTGCAGTTTCAAATAGCAGGCGGCTCGGTTGCTATGGAGAGCGATCCTCTGAGGCTTGTTCTTAGCGATCGCAAGTGCGTCCGTGTAAAACCCTAGGGCTTCCTCGTGCCGCCCATCGCGGTAGAGCTGGTGAGCTTTCTCGATCTTGTTAAACGAAGATGTCGATGTTGCAGCCATTTGTTTATTCCTTTTTCTTTTTGCAACCGATTCAGATTTCTCCAATCCAATCGATTGAAATCCAACAACTAGGAATACCGAAATGAAATGATCGAGAAACGAGAATATCTATCTCTAAGATCTCGATAACGACGAGGTGGACGAGGCTTTGATACGTGGCGTGGCAGGAAGAGATAAATGGATGGATCTAGAAGAAATAAATAAATAAAAAGAGAGGTGTGGATAGATTGAACTGAAAGCGGTTTTTTTTTTTTATTAACAGTGAATGAAACAGAGGAAGGAAAGAGGTAGGAGAAGGCAAACGAGATATGGTAAGTAAGGATTTAGGAATAAGGAGACCGAGAGCAGGAAAGGAGGGGTTTTTGCAGGAGCGTCTTGTTGTGGGGTAGTGGGGTGCCACCGCTAGGCCAGCACAGGTGCACATACGTTACATACTACATTAAATGGAATCTGGCACTGAAACGTCACCTGAACCGCCCTTCCCCTTGGCAGATGAGTAATCAAATCGCCTAATCGGGTGAGATAGGGGCAGAAATAGAATAGATAAGAACGGACGTTTCCATTTCCATTTCATCTTTTGATGACATGCTCTTGAGGGTCCCACGATGATGATAAATTTATAGATTAGTTGGTTCGGTACCGCTCGAGTGCTATACGCATCCGATCCTATCGAGTCTCGGGCTGCAATGCAAAATGGGAACTTCCAGAAGCTTGGCCGACTACGTTGGTGCAAAACAGGGCAAACGGATTTAGGGCTTTTTTGATGTGTATAAGATGGATTCCACGGACAAAAAGTCTATATGGACAAACTGGAGAGCCCGAATTTTGAACCGATCCAATGTGGAGTTCCACGTGGCGCTGACGTAGACAGCACAATGCGTTCAACTTTTGTATGAGCTGGAGAAAGGAAAAAAAAAAACGAAAATCGATGTATGAACAGGAAATACCCAAATCGCTCTCTCCTTCTTCTCCCTATTCAACCCCTTCTCCAACGAATTGGACTCCTCGCCAAGATCTGGATCTGCCCCTTCTGCTTCCACCACAACCACTTCCCCCCTCACTACTCCTCCATCTCCAACGACAACCTCCCCACCAAGCTCTTCCCCCAATACACCACAATCGAGTACCAGATCGATCACCGCCCCACTCCTCCTCCCTCCCAAACGGTCTCTGGTTCTTCTCCCTCCCAAACGGTCTCTGCCCACCTCGCTGGATCTCATCTCTCTCTCGCTCAGAGATAAACAAAGGGAAATCGCTGCGACTTTTTCTTCTCCCTCCCAAACAGTCTCTGCCCACCTCCCTAGATCTCGAGGCAAACGCGCATCTCTCTCTCTCGGCGACGGAAGATGAGAAAGAGGAGCAGCGGGAGAGGAGGAAGAGGAGCAACCCGCTGGTCTTTGATGCCCAGGTATGTTGTTGTTTTTTTTTTTTTTTAATTAAATCGTGCAAATGATATTGAGTTTTCAAATTGCTATGGATGTTGTTGTTCTCTTTCCATAGATTTGGGGCACTTTTATTTTCTATGTCTGCTTGCTCTTTTGCTTCGTCTGTTACTTCGCAGCTTGTGATGGAAAGGATAATGTCATAGTCGGTGAGTGTGGTTATGAAGCAACATGGGTTGTTTATGATGGAAGAAGATGGTTTTTTTGTTCCCATCTTTTTTGTTTTGGGTTTTGATTGCTAGGTATTTTTGTTTTTGAAATGGTTTTTCTTTTTTTTTTTTAATCTCTTAGTTTTTCTTCAACTGGGATTTTTTTTTTTAATTCAAATCTTCTGGTATCTAGTTTTGATTCCTTAGAAGAGTTTGAGAGAGAGGATTCTTACTTGGAAACCTACTTTGTTTGGACATTGTTATTTTCACATTTTCGTCCAGCTTGTTCTCTGCTGGGTACTCTGTTTCAGAAAGCACACACCTCAGTAACTAGTCTTTACATGACTACTCTGTTTTAGATTGCCGGTATGTAATCTCTTGTGCATCCAGTAATACAAAGGCTCTGAGACTCCCATGTGGAGAATCAATGCATAGATACACCCTTTCCAATTCCAAAGAGGAAGAGTTGCGAGGAATGGCAAAGTGTAACATGCCATTACTGCCATCAAACCATGAAGTAGTATGAAATTATCCCTGCCCAACACAAGATATAATACAGACACAATTCCAAAACTATCAATACAAATACAACTAACCCATTTCAAAATAGTATTTGATTGAATGAAAAACCAAGAGAGTTGGATCCAACTAGCATTACTAGTCCCATTCTCTGTCTATTTGCTTAAAATCTAAACCGAGTTGCAAAAGTACTATGCGGTTTCTGGTAAAGAATAGCATGTTGGAAAATGAAGTCCACAGTTGATAAATGAGGCCTCTAAGACCACATAGGATGAGAATGAGAAACACCTGAATCTCTTTGGCCATCTTCATACACCAATGAGTGGAAAGTCTTTGCAACAAGAGGGCCATATAATACATACTACACAAGAGAACTAGAGCTCATTAGAAAAAAAAAGAACATAACTCAATAAAGAAAATATAAGAAACACGAAATGGAAAGAGAAAGTATTGGCTGTGATATGAACTATCCATGCCTTGAAGCTACCAAGTTGTCCCAAGGCCAAGCTGAAAGGGGAGCTACCATCTTTTCTTCTTTTCTGTTCTACCCCTTTTCCCAAATTGAGAACCTCAAAACCCCACTATGATTTTTTCAAATAGATAGGATTAGCCCAAAAAAAAAAAAAACATTACCCAATGGAGTGAACAACCCAAAGCTAACATAAAATGGTGAGAGAGAGAGAAAGAGACAACAAAGAGTCTTAAGAGACTCTTCTGCAAAAGCTTTTTGTCACAGCCCCACCCAACTCCCAAGAGGTTACCCATCCTAGTACTGCTCTCTCCCAAGCACGCTTAACTTCGGAGTTCTTACAGTATCCAAGGCCGCATGGTTTTAAAAGGCCTCATGCTAAGTTAATACGGGGTTTGACTTATAAGCCCAGGGTCAGGACTTGGATATTTCCAATGCGGGCTAATGGAGACTCACCGTTTGAAGCCCGTGGTTGACACGCTACGCGCCATGATTAAGAGTGCCGCCCGGACCAAGTTCTCGCACTTCTTTTCCTTCACACTACCACACAATCTCGTCACCTCCCAAACTCCTTACTACCACAATCTCCTCACCTCCCAAACTCCTTAAAAAGCTAACTAGGCAACCAAGTCATCAAGCATCAGTCATAATTAAACCACAATCAATTCGCTTTATTATATCTTTTTACTAAAAATTCATGTTTTTGGGCTTTTCTTTTCTTTTCCACAATCAATATATGATAGTTTTTCTTGGCAAGAGAGCAATAACCGCGTGTGTGATCCAATCAAACGCAGCCAGAAGGGCCGACCGCCAGAAAAAAGAAGACCGTCTAAGATTGAGACAATTATTAGGAAGTGTCGGAAAACAAGCAAAAAGATGATAAAAAAGGTTAGTCTAAGAGTTTTATGTTTGAAAATCAAATAAACACAGCATTCAATAGTCACAATCTAATTGATATCAACTTCGTGCATGTGCAGGGTACGACGATGGTCAATCATGAAGACAAGATAATCACACAAGAGACTGTGAATTGAACCGTAAAAATGCCCCATATTTACTATATGTTGTGCTTAGCTTTATTGCATATGGCCTCATATACTTTTGTTACATATGCAGGTTTTGGCAGTAGATCTTGATTTGAACCTTTAATGGGTCGCCTCCATCCTTGTTGTTTAGGTACACTATACACACTTCTTTACCATCAGAAAATCATAATAAATATATATATGATATGTTTGTAAAATCTTACCTAAATGTGGCCAATTTGTAATTCAAAATAGGTGGATCCTGCATTTAAAGGGATTGAAGGCAGCAGCGACAGTCTTATCAAGTGGAATCCATTGGCAAATGTGGAAAGGTAGGCAAATATGCGATTTCCTTAGGACCATGAATGTTCCTGTCAACCCCTTGCATTTACGGGTGAGTGAAGTGAGAAAGCACATACGTTATACAAACTAAATCCTATTTCATAGATTCCATAATCTAATTTGGTTTGAATCACATCTTACCAATTGTCAAATGAATTGAAGGCAAACCATGTATAAATAAATGTGTTTATTGTACAGATGTGTTTATTTCTATTAATGGATGTTGTTTTGCAATGGCTTGAACAGGGCTATGTGTCGATCGGGTTCGAGACTTTCACGAGGCCTTTTTTACATGAGCAGCATGAGAGGGAAGGGAGATGGTGATGGGAAGATGCCAAGGCCAAAGAGTGTGGACTCCACAAGGGAAACATTGAACATGAGAAGGTATCCCAACTTAATGAAAATAGAAATGGTCTTGCACAGGCCACCATTGCAGCAGATGCCGCTGAGATTTCAACATGATGAATTGGTTTTGGAGTCGCTGACATTACTGTGTAGTGTGTAGTGTGTACTCTTATGTTAGATCAGGGCTACAGCCAGGTGTTTGTATGCATCTTGGCTGGGCATATGGAGTGGTTGTTTGAACTATGAATGGCTGTAATCTCTAGCACGACATTCGGTTGTATCTTTAACTATGAATGGTTGTTTCAAATTCCTACATGTTATTATAGATTAGACAAGAGGTCGTTTGAGAGATCCTCTCAAACTGCCTATCTTTTCTTCTTCTTTTTCTTCCTCCCCCTCTGTTTTGTGTTTGGTATATAGGAGATCTTGTTGGGTAAATGAATGGATTTTTCTTCAATTGTGAATCTTGGATGTTGAGCTTTGTGTGGATTTTGGTTTCTTTGGTAATTCTGGGAAACATTGCAAAATAAGTTTTCCGTACAATGGCCCTGTTGACCTTGCACTATGAACTTTAAATGTTCCTTCTATTGGATTGTTTTAATTCTATTCAATAATGCAGATACTTGACAGAGGTGATATTTAAAAAACATTTCATCGTCTATAATTATCCGAATCAAATTAAAGCATTTTATATGAGGCTCAATGATGACTTGAAAACAGTTGCTGCAATGGATGTGCTTGTTCTTAAAGTTGTGTTGCAAAAGTACGCGGTTTGAAATGCAGGCAAATGTTATTGTATCGTGAACAAAAATAGTAGTTTCTAAGTTCATAATAAGGACTTTGAAAGCCCCAAATTTCGTAGAAAAAAAACCTCGGCAAGTGGGCTAAAAAGTGTGTCAAACAGAGGTACTCAACTTGGTTCTTGCAGATTTTCTCAACCGAGTTGCAAAAGTGCATGGTTTGAAACGCCGGCAAACGTGCTTCTAATTAAGTGAAAATTAGCAGATTTTATGTTCATAGTATGGTCTTTGTAATCCCCAAATTTGGTTGAAACAAACCCTCGGGAAGTGGGCTAAAAAGTGTTCCAAACAGGGGTACTCAGCTTGGTTCCTGCATATTTTCTCAACCGAGTTACAAAAGTGTGTGGTTTGAAACTCAAGCAAACATGCTTCTAATTAATTGAAAATTAGCAGATTTTAGGATCATAGTATGGTCTTTTCAATCTCCAAATCTCAGAAAAAAAAACCTTAGGAAGTGGGCTAAAAAGTGTGCCAAACAGGGGTACTCAGCTTGGTTCCTGCAGATTTCTGAACCGAGTTGCAAAAGTGTGCGGTTTGAAACGCAGGCAAACGTGCTTCTAATTAACTGAAAATTAGCAGATTTTATGTTCATAGTATGGTCTTTGCAATCCCCAAATCTCAGTAAAAAAAAATCCTCAGGAAGTGGGCTAAAAAGTGTGCCAAACAGGAGTACTCAGCTTGGTTCCTGCATATTTTCTCATCCGAGTTACAAACGTACGCGGTTTAAAACGCAGGCAAACATGCTTTTAATTAAGTGAAAATTAGCAGATTTTAGGTTCATAATATGGTCTTGGCAATCCTCAAATCTCAGCAAAAAAATCCCTCGGGAGGCGGGCTAAAATGTGTGCCAAACAGGGGTACCCAACTTGGAAATTCCATTCACATTGTAGGATTTTTTTTCATATCTGCAATCATTCTAGATTTATCAATCACTTTCTAATAGCTCTATTTTTAATTTTCTCTTCAAATGGAATCGACGAGAATACTTGCCTCTTGGTCCTCTTTCGATAAAATCTCACAGGATTCAATATGCTAAATGAAACTCTATCAGGTGCTCAAAAGATGAGACGACAAAACGAGAATATACAGATAAAAAAATAAGTTCTTCATTCATTCACCCCAGATACAATTGATTCATACAACAACAACTTCCTTAATCAAAGTTAAAAGTAAAAAAAAAAAAAAAACATTTGGAGTCTATCATTTCACGCTCAACCAACTCCTTACATGATAGTAGCTTCCAATCTAGAAGAGTAAAGCTTGGATGTTACATTCGACACAATAATATCACAAGCAAGTCACCGTAAACAATCATAAACAACCGTGAAAACTCGAAAAATTTCTTCAAGCTTCTCCAATCTTTATAACAAACATTTGCCACACGGCTCTCAACTTCAGGGGGGGCATAGTGCGGAGTAGCAATAAGTGCAAGGTATGGGTGATTAACCGTCGATCTCACATATTCATCACACCAACCAATGAAGTTGTTGCAAGCCTGTTTTTTCCTCTCGCCAATAATAGCAAATATATGTCATTAGTTGGTACATATTTGTCTATATGCAAAAAGAAATAAGAATTGAAAATAAGAAAAAGGCCAAAATTTATTGCATTCTTACCGATGGTCGTGGACAGGAATAATATTTTCTACCATAATTATTTGATGATCGCGAAACCTTGACTACACAGTTACCAACACCACATCGAAATAGACGTTGAGGCCAATTTGAATTTCTAGAAGAGGCATACGAGGCCATTTACTTCAAAATCTTCACAAAAACAAAAGAAAGGGATTGGTAGATGAAAGACATTAGAACACATATAATCAGAAATATATTGAGTTAACAGTCACAAAAGATAACACTCCATCAAATACAAAGCCCACATCCATACTAAGCAGATTAGCAAGAGGCCTTGTAAATCTAAAAATCTCTTATACATATGGAAAGCTCTGTGTGTTGGTAATTCCATAACTCTATAGAAGAAATTTACATTCAATTTAGGAACATTAAAGCAATAGTCATGGATACTTCTACTATAGTATTCTGTGTAGTTTTCTCATCACTTTGAGATTCAATAACATTCGAAAACAAGGGAAGGCATTGAATTAGAACCCAGATCGAGTTTGTCAAAAATCATAAATATATAATTAAATATTTGGATCTCCACTATCTAATCTGATAGCTTAAGTTACTGAGGTGTGTGCTTTCTAAAATAGGGTTACTCTGCAGAGAACAAGCTAGAGGAAAATGTGAAAATAACAATGTCCAAACAAAAGTAGGTTTCCAAGTAAGAATCATCTCTTTCAAACTCTTCCAAGGAATCAAAACTAGATACCAGAAGATTTGAATTAAAAAAAAAATCCAGTTGAAAAAAAAACTAAGAGATTAAAAAAAAAAAAAACAATTTCAAAAACTAAAAAGACCAGAAATCAAAACCCAAAACAAAAAAGATGGAACAAAAAAAACCATCTTCTTCCATCATAAACAACCCATGTTGCTTCATAACCACATTCACCGACTGTGACATTATCCTTTCCACCACAAAGCTGCGAAGTAACAGACGAAGCAAAAGAGCAAGCAGACAGAGAAAATAAAAGTCCTCCAAATCTATGGAAAGAGAACAGCAACATCCATAGCAATATGAAAACTCAATATCATTTGCACGATTTAATTAAAAAAAAAAAACCAACAACAACATACCTGGGCGTCAAATGACCAGTGGGGCTGCTCCTCTTCCTCCTCTCTCGCTGCTCCTCTTCCTCCTCTTCTGTCAGCGAGAGAGAGAGAGAGAGAGAGGGAGAGAGAGAGATGCACGTTTGCCTCGAGATCCAGGGAGTGGGCAGAGACCGTTTGGGAGGGAGAAGAACCAAATGTAGCGATTTTCCTTCGTTTGTCTCCGAGTGAAGAGAGAGATGAAGATCCAGGGAGGTGGGCAGAGACCGTCTGGGAGGGAGAAGAACCAGAGGCCATTTGGGAGGAGGAGGAGTGGGGCGGTGATCAATTCTGGTACTCAATAGTGGTGTATTGGGGGAAGTGCTCGGCGGGGAGGTTGTTGTCGGAGATGGAGTAGTAAGGGGGGAAGTGGTTGCGGTGGAAGCAAAAAGGGGCAAATCCAGATCTTGGCAAGGAGGCCACTTCGTTAGAGAAGGGGTTGAACAGGGAAAGAAGGACAGAGCGATTTGGGCATTTCCTTTCATACACCGATTTCCCCTTTTTGTGTTCCTTTCTCCCACTCATACAAAAGTTAACGCACTGTGCTATCTACGTCAGCGCCACGTGAACTCCACGTTTGGATCGGTCCAAAATTCGGGCTCTCCAATTTGTTCCCTATAGACTTTCTGTTCAGGAACTCTAAGACTTCCTATTTCCCTGAAAAAATTCTTCATATTTCTCTTAAAGATTGCAAAAATTAAACGAATATTAAAATGAAAGAAGATTCTCTCCTGCACAAGTGCACATTCAAGGCAAACGTCCACCTCAAATGTCACTATGGCCAACCACAAAGAATGATGGCCACCAATTCCAATGGAACGCAGCACAATGAGGAAAATCATCCTATGAAATGAAGACATGCCATTTGAAAAGTCAATGATCATTTGTGGAGCTCATGTGATCATTAAATTCCTGAAGATTCATTTCCTACATGATTCAGTGAAAACAAGCAGTGTGAACTAATTTACTTGTATGTACTAAAAGATTTTGCAGTTCATAAAACATTTATGAACATTAGTACATAATAACATTTTGAAACTGTCAATGCGTTTTATTTGTTCTTCTTATTATTCTTCTTTCTTTTTCATTGTTTTTTTCTTTATCAGATGCTAATAATTATGTATATGAACATACTATATCTAAAATATACAAAGTCCTTTTTTTTAAGATGAGTCTACTGGATCAACACCTCCTATCTCTCCTGGATTTCATCAATTGGTCGCCTCGAGTAAGACTGTTAAGAGTGACATAAGAGAAGAGTCTATGTAACCAGCATAAGGAAAGAGAAGCCCACCTACATGTGGGGCATTCCAATAATAGCTCCGAAACATGTAGAAAGCACAACGAGAAGAGACAGATTTTTTTTACTGTAGAAATTGGATGCATCAAATATAAATCAATCAAATGATCTCAAACCCCTAATTTAAGGGCAATGAATTTAAATAATTAAAATTTCTTGTGATTAAATTCAATGGAAAGTAAATATTGAATCAATTGCAAGTTACCCACTTGGGAGTTGGTGGATTGCCTTAAGTCTCGGGTCTGCTCCCATTGTGTTCAAAACCACCCTTGCCTGATGTGAGTTGGTGCGGGTCCGGGGATTAGTCCTATGTCAAAGGTCTCATGGAAACCCACATCATTAAAAAAAAAAAAAAAAAACTTCTAAGTTAGAATTATTGCTAATTCCCGACTAGTGTATGACAAGATTTCATAGACCATAAGTGCATGGTGCACCAACTCTACACAACAAAAGC